>RJWJ010000060.1:442224-494554 GCA_004363605.1 Indri indri
GAACCCACAGCTAATGGAAACAAGGCACACTGTAGGGGGGAAGGACATGCTTGTAGCCCTGGCTTGAGCGAGGCAAATGCATTCCATGCAACCAAAATGTTCGTACCTCCATAATATCCTGAATTTAAAAAATAAATAAATAAACTAACTATAAACCAAAAAAAAAAAAAAAAAAAAAATTAGGTGTCAAATTGACTGGATTAAGGGATACTCAGATAGCTGATAAAGCATTATTTCTGGGTTTCTGTGAGGGTGTTTCTGGAAAAGATTGGAATTTGAGTCAGAGGATTGAGTAAGGAAGTTCTTCCCTTAATGTGGGAAGCAACATTCAATCTTCTGAGGGCCCAGATAAAATGAAAAGGCAGAGGAAAGATGAATTTCATCTCTCTCTTTTTGTCTCTTTCTACTGGAGCTGGGATACCCTTCTCCTGCCCTTGAACATCAGAACCACAGATTCTCCAGCTTTTGGACTATGGGACTTTCACAGCACCTCCTCCCCCCAACTTTAGTTCTTGGACTGAGAGTTCCACCGTCGACTTCCCTGGTTCTGAGGCTTTTGGACTTGGACTGAGCCACTCTCCTAGCATCCCAGAGTCTCCAGCTTGCAGATGGCCTGTCATGTGACTTCTCAATCTCCATAATCACATGAGCCAATTCCCCAAATAAATCCCCTCTCAAATATCTATCTATCTATATCCTATTGTATCTGTCTTTCTGGAGAATGCTTACTAACACAAATTTTCAAAAAACAGTCAATGAAAAAAAATAAAAATTTTATGCCTTACACATTTTGAAGAAATATGAAAATAATTTCCATTTTGATATAATAAATATGATTTCAAGTTTTGCAAAGGTGGAATTCTTTTTTTAGGTTTAAATATTCAGAGTAGGAAGAAGGCTCCAGAATTCTTTGGTTTGACATCTTACTTTTGAGAACTACCCCAGAGTTTGCTGCACAGAAAATACCCAAGTCCTGGTGCTTAGGAATTGAGATTTTTGTCCTGGTACCAGCCATTGACTTCAGGGGAAGTCAGACTTACTTTCTTATCTGCAAAGGAACAGGTTTGAATGCTAAATACTACATATTCTTTAAATCATTTCAGATAGATAGATATTTGTCCTTTGCTGGAATGACTATAGTCACAATAATGACGACAACAAACGCAACAAGAGTCCAGAGAAACAAGTTCTATAAATCCTAGCATCAGTAGTGGACTGATTCGGATAGAAAGGACTTTCTTAAATCTACTTCTAATCTCTCGCTTTAGTTGAAGTCCATTTCTGTCCTCAGTGAAGGTATAATTGCTGGTTGTTAGTACTCCTTATCTGCACCAGGGTCTTTATACACATAAAGGCAGTTACGCCTTAGTTTTCCCTCATTTGCTTCTAGTGTCAAATAGAAGGATTAAAAAAAAAGTCACACTTCCCTGTTCTGGGGATAAAAGTGCAAGGAATTAACAACACCTTCTATATTTCTAAAAAGACATTCTTAGAAATGCCAAACTGACTCTGGTTAAGAAAGGAAATTTATATCCTAATAAAATAGAATCATGCAACCAAATTGGTAACATTTTTAGATACATTTGTTTCCCTGAGTGTTCTGTACAGTTCACACTCTAATCTGTGTGCAGTGTTACTCTACAGTGCCTGAGTCTGTCTATAGATACTTTTCCTTTCCTACTACAGCGTGAGCAGCCCTAATTCAAAAATCTAAAATCCAAAACACTCCAAAATCTGAAATGTTTGAGTTCTCATATAACATGTCTCAAGTGGAAAATTACACACCTGACCTCAGGCACCCAAACTTTTTTTCATGCACTAAAATATTAAAAATATTGTATAAAATTACCTTAAGTTATATATATAAGGTATATATAAAGCATAAATGAATTTCATGTTTAGACTTTCCCACCAGGAGAAATGAATAGAAGGAAAAAGAAGCTATTAGCTAGCCTGACCCTACTCTCTTACTTCCAAACATTCCGCTATTGCTATGATCCCTCAAATGTTGAGGAGATGACATTGGTTCCACAAAAGGAAGAGTACATTTGTGGAAAAACAAAATAGAAACAATTCTCCCACATTCCTGCCTCACCCTAATCCACACACAAACCCATGGCCCACCACATTCCCACTGAAGCAGAGATGATATAAGGCAAACATTTCAAAAAATTCAAGAAGATTGTCCTAAACCTTGCTGCCAAGAAGTGAGCCACACCTTTCAGTTAAAAGGAAGAAAACAAACAAACAAAAGTAGGCTTTTCTACAAAGCTGCAAAGAGATTTCCAGGCAAGGAAATTCTAAAGTTTCTACCAACAAGGGACTCTAGACATTTTCCTAAACACAAAGTTGTTCATATTTTTGGATGCTGGAAACATGTGATTACCTACAAAATAGAAGAATACCATGCAAAAGTCATGAGCCCACTGGAAGTAAGATGGTGCAAAGTCTACAACTGTGATATTTTAAACTACTTTTACAGAATGTACCTAATTATGTCATCCTAAACCTTAAGCCTGCATACATACACATCAGAGCCAACATCTTTACATCATGCACACATGTTTAACATCTTACTAACGCTTTTGAGCAGGAGAATAAAGTCTTTGTGTTAACAACAAAAGGATCATACTGTTTTCTTCACACAACACCCACTTTTGGATAGCCAGACCCTCTAACTCTAGCTTTTAATAAGCCACTTGCCGGCAAATTAAGAGGGATTCTGCCATACCATCACTAGAAAAGAATGTGATTCAGCACCGCAAAAATAAATAAAAGAGTAATCCTAGTGTTATAAATTATGCATCTCTCATCTCAAAGGACAATAAATAAAGCATCTTTCATCCCCATGAATCCTGAAGCAGTTAACAATTTATATCTTAGCACATGGTAACCACGTGATTCATCGCCAAAAGACACCCTGCTCTGGGATGCTGTAGTATTTTGTTAATAGAAGACACAAACCTTAGTGAAAGATGAGGAGCAAGGAAATATTACATCAATGGCCTACATTTGAGAGAGTCAAGTAGAGGTGATAGGAATCTAATTGAAATTCACTCAAAATAGGAGCTCTCTGTCATTCGAGCTCAAGAAGATGTTAATTTCAAGACTGCCCAGATACAGAGCTCAAAGTTCATTGCTAGTGTTTCCATTTCTTCTCACCTGGATTATTAAAATATGCTTTTTGAAGCAAATATTTAGTCACATCACTAACTTATTAAAAAGTCTTGTCACTCTGCTTTGCCTAGAGTGAAGCCCAAACTTCTTAGAATGGCACGAAGGGTCCTCCGCCTTCTAGCTGTTAATTGTGAAAGATCCTCCAACATCTAGCTATCCCATCTAGCTCTGAGGAAAAAATGGGCTCCAAGAATGGTGATCAAATAATTTGATTGCTGTGCCTAATGCTCGATGTGTTAGTGTTGGGGAGGAAGTAGATAATGTCTGTCAGATAACCCCCGTATACACATGGCCATACTGAATCTCAGAGAGATTAGATGATTTACCCAAATTCACACAGATATACACAGAGACAAGGTCTGGATAACCCCATAGGAGTTATTTTTAACTGATGGGAGAGTAAAATTCAAGTTAAAGATAAGATGACCATATACCTTATCATTCAAACTAGGACACGTGTAAAAGTGAAGGGGCACAGAATAGTAATATCTACACAAGGGCAGCAAGAGTAGACTGGGAATGGCCAAGGCCAACTGTTTTATAGCTCCCCGTGTTGGGGGAACCCTATCAGAGCTTCCAGAAGGTTTGTGCAGGGGGTCATAAACAGTTTGATAAGGCATATTTAATATGCCCAGTGCCTTTGGAACAGAGAATCCACAGCCGAATAACATATTTCTTGCTGATTTGGCCTCTCTAGAAGATAGAATGAGAAAGCATTTATAGGAGTTTAGACTTTTGAAAGGCTGGGTAACACTGCTCTAGAATTAGCATGGCAAAATTCTTTCTGGAAACCCACCAAGCTCTGTGAGCTGCACTTGAAACCATGTGTTCCCACTTCAGTGGGATGAGGGGTACTCCTGAAGAGAGCTGGCATGTTCAGAAAGAGAAGCTCTTCTCCCAAACCCTCATCTTTGGCACCGTATGAATCTCTGGTTGGGTGCCAAAGGCTTTACAAAGGTTGCATTTTCTTCATTCACGCATTTGAGATATAACATCATTGGTGATGACTTAGTGTACCAAAGGCCATATTTTCACCTTCCATGCCAAATACAGCATCTCCTTAATGAACTAGGCATCTTTTCAGATATTGTAGACCCTGGAGTTAGTTATGATCGAATAGGAAAAATTTCATCTACTGAACTATCAACATCAGTAGACAAATATTTACAGTTTTCTTTAAAAAACATCTTTACAAATACACTTTTGACACTGAGACCCTATAATATCAGAATCTAGCAGCAGGTTAGATTGACTCCTGAGAAGTGGCTCGAAGCATTCTTTCTCCACGCTTGAGCTCTCTCTGTGTGATAGTTAGGTTTTCTGTTTGTTTGGTTTTGACTTGCAGATATTTTTTTTTAATATAAACTCAACATGGTTGCACTCTAATGTAAGGTTCATGAAAGTACATACCCACAGAAAATAAGCTACCTCCAAGTCTACAAATCTTAGACTTTGCAAATATTGACAATGTCAGCCTGTAAGAGCCTTTACACATGTAAGTGTTCAATCAATACATGGATTGATACTCATATGTGATCTAGAGGCAGTTAAAAAGAGCAGCATTCAAGAATTGCGAGGAAGAATGACTTGTTTGCAGCTCTGGTTTCTGAATACACTGCAGAGCTCAGAAAAGAGTAGGTGTTCAGTAAATATTTGTTGAATAAGTGTTGAAATAACACCTATAAATCTTTCTGCTCTCACAGTGACTCAAACATATAAAGCAGAATGATAGCCCTTGGGCTAGGAAGGTTAGCCTGTGAGATCTCCCCTCTGGCCTGACTGATTCCAGGTGGCAACAAAGCAATTTGGCTGCCTCTGCTTCCACCTCGAGCTCTTAGCTTTCCCATTGCTTTATTAGACAACTCATCTTTTCCTCACCCTGAATGGATTCAGGAACATACAGATATCCCAGGGTGAAAAAGTAGGACTCCATGCTGAGGAAAGACTTCGCTGTAAAGACAGGCCATGGATCAGGAGAGCCTGCTGATTTCCAGTATTCAACCTTCTCTGAACCTGACTTACCTACTGATGCAGACTCTGAAAGATGCTGACTCTTCAACACTGGGCTTATCTTTGTAAAGTAATTCCAGTCCAGGACCACAATACACAACGTAATCTGTTGCACACGATGACCCTGTGCCTATCCATTTACCTAAAGCTTTCTTGATCAAGTGGAATGAAACGCAGATCCCTAAGGAGTACACACACTGACCAGTAGCCACTGCTACCTACCAAAAGGCAAATCAACATTAGCTTAGGACAAAACAGGTTTTTATACATTTGGCATTATTTGGGAACAAGGTGTTCCAGATTTATGAATTTGCCGGATAAATGCTTTAGGAAATGGCAGACTCTGTATCAAGACCCTATGCGAGTGACCATGTGATGATTCAGGACCTGAATTACATCTGTGCAAGGAGGAAGCAAGGGCCAGAGAGGTTAAGGACAACCAAACCCTCCTGAACGCCTAAAGAGAATGTGAAATAAATTTGCCCAAGTTTGAGAGGAATTGTTAGAATACAATTTTATAAAGAGCAGAAGTATATATATATGTATATAAACACAACTTCCACCAGATATAGATATACAGTGAGCTCTCCAGAATGCACAGTACGGGTTTCGTTTTCTGCCTTCTGCATCTGTAAGATCAGCGCTATTTCAGAATGAGCTCTTTCAAGGCACAGGCGGCTGAGGAGGAAGATGGGCCATTTGGGGCGAACCGGCTTGTTCCTACTTGCTCCAGAGGTGAGGAGCAGCCACTCTGCCAGCTGCCCTGACAGTGACTCCGTTCGCCCTGCCCCCCACAACCGCCCCGGGCGTGCCCACACCTCTCCAAGCCCAACTGCGGGGCTTCTTAGAGCACCCCGAGGCCCCAGGCGAGCGTTACCTGGCAACCGCGCACCTGTGAGTCGGGTCAGCAGGCGGGCGGTGCTAACCTGTGTGCTGGGGCTTGCTGGCGCCCAGCGCATTCCTGGGCTCCCTTATTGCAGCTCACTCCTTCGGCCCTGAGAGAACAGAGCTGATTGTTTTCCATCTCGGTTTCCTAGAGACGACAGATCCACTGATTAGCTCTCTCCACTGAGTGTCCAAAAAGGCCAAGATAGACAACCATCGCATTAACCTTGAACATGTAGCTTTTTAAGAAAGTGCCCAGTTTATCTTGGGAAAATATCTCTGCCAGTAAACCAGATCTTTAGCATGGGAAATTTAAGAAAAGAACTCTGAAGAGTTCACAATAAATTATAATAAATTTGTTTAAAAAGAGAAAAAAGTATATGTAGCAATTATGATTTCTTTTCTTTCTTTTATTTTTTTTTACATCCTGTTCTTCCCCAACCCCTCTCCAGCACAAGGGGTTCACAGAGTCTGAGGGTTGGAGAGGAGATGGCCCTGCGACTGGCCCGGCTGACCGTTTCAATGAGCAGCATTGGGGTCTGACCAACTGTAACTCTCCAATGTATCCAGAGTTCCTGTTCCTGGCATGGAAATCTGACATTGACCTCACTTCCTGTCTGCTGACCTTGCCAGTCTCGGAACCCATTTCCTGGAAGCAGAGGAACTAGGTTCTGCTCTGCCTCGTCCTGTTGCCCCAGGGGAGTCAGTCTGGGCAGCGCAGTACCCAGCCAGATGCCATTGTCTGTATGCTGCTGGGGCAACCCCAATAAATATTTTGTAAATGTTTCTTCAATCCCCCTTAGTGCATTAAGAAAAAACGATTCTCTTCTCATTTTTGTATATACCATATCACCAGCTTTGTAGTCCTAGACATGGATTCAGTTGTAGTAAAAATCTGACTTCCCTTACTACTCCAGCTGTCTCTTCTTTTCCTGCCTTTGTTTCCTCTCTCATTCTCCCCATATGTGATTTCTCATCTTATCCCATTTCTTTCTGTTCTACTCTCCTCCATCCCATCTATTCTTATCCTGTAGACTGTTTGGCCTGAAAATGGCCAAGTTAGGTGTTTATGCCTCCCTGGAAGGCATTTTCTGAATCATCCTGTTTGTTCTAAAAGCCCGAATGTAAAAAAAAAAAAAAAAAAAAAAAAGCCGAACAGTAAGGTGAGTCAGGAACCCAGTGGCTTCCAAAGACTTTTTTCTTGTAAGTAGACAATGCCCATTAAGAAGATGCAAATACTGGTTGCTCCTGTTCTAATCAGTTCCATTTCTTGTATTTGGGGAACTGTTTCACAAGCACCTTGTTCCCTTAAATCTTCAGGTTGTTAAACTTTGCCCCCAAGAGCGCCTGTTTTCCAGTTACTTTACACATACCACTTCCAGGTTTAATCCTCACGGCCTTTGAGCTGCCTGGGGGAAAGTGAGATACTCCTCAGAGCTCCCTTACAAGCATCTCAGCACAATGACATAGGATTAAAAGTGACTTCGAGATTCCTCCACCTTTTCTTCCTTCCAGACTTACAGAAACTCAGACATTTTCTTCTAGTCAAGAAAACTATTAAGCTCCTATTGTTGATTTTTCAAATGTGTTGCTTTCTTAAAAAAAAATTTAAGTGTAGGAATGGAATACCAAACAAGCTGTTTTTTAAGAAAACTAAATCTCTCCCTTTAGGGGTCTTTTATAATTTACTTTGTTTTTCAACACTGGGATTTTATAAACCTGTTTCTTCCTTGTAGTCTCACTTGGAAAAAGAAAATCTCCAGCTTTTTTTTGTTTTGCTGGTAGGGTTGATTGTGTTTTGAGTTCTCTTCTTTTAATAAGAAACATTTACATGCTTTACGTGCTGTGTGTGTGTGTGTGTGTGTGTGTGTGTGTGTGTATATATAAAATAAATCATTAGCAGTGCCCAAAGTTAATAGCCTAAGAATGTATACCATAATATACTGCAATGTCACTGACAGAGTGAAAAAGATTTAACATAGGACTCAGGGGGAGAAAGTATAAACAGTATGAAACTATTACTACTCCAACTAGTTCTGAAAGAGCTCAATGTGAAACCAACCAGAAAATGATCATCCCACAACTATAAATATAAAGCACTAAAAAAGACAAAAGCTCTCCGGCATTGTGAAAAATCCATAAATAAAAAGCACCCCCAAAAGCATTTGCTGGCAAAAGTATTTAGTGTGGCAATAAAAAAGAGTATTTGTTTTCTTTATATTAAGTGATTTTTTATGGAATCTGTACAATTAAACACTACGTAAGAACACAAGAACTGGAGTTTGTGTTTGTACCTAATTGAGTTCTATAGAATGAGGAAGACGTAGACTCTGAAGAAGCTATGTGCCTTACATTGTATGCTCAAGGTTACTTGTAATATCTTGTTAAATAAAAAGTGTCCCATACTGGAAAAAAATGATTCTTTGAATGTGCATGTATATCCACTGACACGCAATATGAGGACGAGGTTCTCTTTTACATTTAAATACAAGTAGAGTCACATTCTGAGGTAGACAGCTCTACTCCAAAAGGTCATTCTATCAGGCCAGTCTTCACATCAGACATATTTTAGTTAGGAAATATATCATCTCATTTCCTTTTGTTGATATTCATTATGCTACATAAGAGTGATTTCTTTTTGAAAGATAGAATTGAACTGAAGGAAAGCCACAGTAGACCTAAGAACTAAGTAGTAGGCACTTAAAACAAGAAGCAGCAAATTAAAGAATAAACTTAACAAATTATACACAATATTATTTTCATTTATCACGGCAAAGGCTTCCAAGTCCCAGTCAAACATTAGGGTTCCTGATGAGGATAATGAACCTAATAACGATAATCATAACAGCAGTGTTACCTTCTGCGTGTTTTGTACTTTAATGAGTCCGCATGACTAAAGACGATGGGTCAGCCTTTTCAGCCCTCACATTCTCTCTGTGGCACACGGAGGTAACTAGGGCGTCCAGATGGACAGGGCTGCTGGCAACAAAGGCACAGCGACAGAGGTTGGCAGAACCTTTGCCTCCACCCCAATATCAGTAGCAAAGGACTTGCTTGTGCAATGTCAGGAGGAGCCTTCCAATGTCTAGGCTCTCCTGGGGGAAGTGTGAAAGGGTATTGCCACAAATTAGTTTGGACCACATGTAATTTCCAATAATTGCCTTAAAAATGAACTACAAGAATAGCAATTTCGTACGGATCCAAATTAATAGTCTATAAACTCAGTACAGAACTTGATCCTTTGAGAAACTTTGAGAACAGTTTGCCCATTGCAAAAGAAGGGTGTTTTTTTTGTTTGTTTTGTTTTTTGTTTTTGTTTTTGTTTTTTGAGACAGGATCTCACTCTGTCACCCAGGCTAGAGTGCAGTGGCATCATTGTAGCTCACAGCAATCTCAAACTCCTGGGCTCAAGTGATCCTCCCTCCTCATCCTCCCAAGTACCTGGGACTACAGGTACATGCCACCACACCTGGCTAATTTTCCTTATTTTTTGTAGAGATAGGGTCTCACTATGGTGCTCAGGCTGGTATCTAACTCCTTGCTAAAGTGATCCTCCTGCCTCCCAAAGTGCTCTGATTATAGGCATGAGCCACTGCACACGACCAAAGAGGGGTTCTTAACTAGTCCAATCCTACTTATTTTTACAAGTCTTTTCTCCCCAAGAGTGAGACTTATTTGGGGAATATATACCTGGCTATATCAAAGATTAAATCAAAGCATGTCACTTAAGAATTTACAAAGAGCTTTAATGCATATTAGCTTCTGTAACCTCACAACAATCCTTTGAGAAAATTACTGCTGTCACCTTTTTACAGATGAGAGACTGAGGCGAAGAGAAAATCCATGACTTGCCAGAGGTCACAGAGGTACTAAGTGGTCAAGTCAGGCTTCAAGTTCAAGTCTTCTGTTTCCAAGTCCAGTGTTGTTCCCACTCTATCCCAGTGCCTATCTCAGCAACTACAAATGCGCTTTGAACATCTGTAATGTAGAAACACCACAATCTGTCACGATTATAGGTGGAGGGAGGTGAATCAGGGAAAGCACAAATTTAAAGCTGATCCCGAGGTTTCAATCTACATGTCTGGAAGTAGTTCCCCTGTATCAGCAAAAATAGGGCATTAGAGGGAAAGATGATAAGTGTATATTTAAGGTCAATGTTTGAACTTTTACAAATTATCTAGTTGGATGTGCTCAACTGTCAGAGAGCCCAAGGAAGAGCTTGAGAATTATGATGAGATTACGACAGGAGCTGGATGAGAGCAACCAAGGAAAAGAACACAGATGGAGAAGGACTATGAATAGAAAGAATATCAGGGACACAGAGGGAGGGAGAACACATATTCAGAAAGATGGGAAAAGCAAAGTCTTATTTGAAAGAGTAGAAAAATTGGTCTTTAAATGGGGAAAGGTCACCACTTCCACAAAGATAAAAAGAAATGACAACAGAATGTAGTAACAGCACAAGATATTATGAAGTGGAAGGAGAAAGAATTGAGAAAGTTCATGTCGGATAATATCCACTTTCTCATTTAAAGACAAATGAAAGAGATGAGTTATGATCTCAAGAGTAAAATTTCAGGACAGCTACTGTGGAGAAATCAGAAGGAATTAGTGATGAATAAGAGCAAAGCTGCTCAGTAGGGAGGGCCTAGTGTTGTGATGAACTTGAATACATAGGGGAAAAATTATCACAGCTACCAGAATTTATCCCAAGCCTGGAGAAATAGAATAATTTAACTAGGCTTAGGAAATATCAAGAAACATACACTGTAAGGTCAAAAGAATGAGAGGGATTTTAATATGCCTTGAGAAGTTAGCTAAAATGGATAAACATAAAACCTAGGCTGTGTATGTAAGAAAGAACGGCAATCAAGAGAGAAAGATTACAATAAATGTGGACAGCAGGTTCAGCGGGTGTAAGGAGGGACGCATGGAAATGCAGTCTGTGTGTTGATTTGGTACGCTAGGCGTGTGATCTCAAAACCACCCGATTTTTACCTCTCCCACTTTCATTTTCAACCATGTACTTTATCTGCCTGTCCCTTGAGAACATTTGAGCTTGTAACCATTTGAGAAAACTTTCTGTCCCCATTCTTTACTCCTCACTGTCTCCTGAATGCCCTTTGTATTAGTTTCCAGTGGCAGCTGTAACAAATTAACACAAACTGGGTGGTTTAAAACAACAGGCATCTATTTTCTCACAGTTCTGGAGGCCAGAAGTCAGAAATCAAGGTGTTAGCAGGGCCACACTCCTTTGGGGCCACTAATTCATCACACTACATATTCCACCTATGGTCTGTCTCTCCACATCCAGCCCAAACACACACACACACACACACACACACACACACACACACACACACACACACATGATTCCATTTAACCAACCTTCACTTATAGCACACTCATGACCTCCTAATTTTTAGGTATGAAGGTCAATTTTCAGTTTTCATGAGCTTTTCTACAATATCAGGTATCATTAACAATTGTGGGCTTCTCTAAACACTCTCCTTGCTGGACTTCTAGGAGTCCATTTTCCCGGCTTTCCATTCTTCTCACCATTACTTTCGGGCTCGTTTGCTATTGCCATCTTCTCCGGAGTCCACCTCTTAAATGGTGATGTACACCAGGGGGCTCCTTCTTCTCTCCTCATTTTTTGCTGTCTCCAGGTAAAGCCACATTCACAGCCTAAACTATGCCTTTGTGTTCACTGTGCCTCGCCCATATCCAACCTTGACTTCCTGCCTGATTTCTGCACCAGCACCAGCCAATGGAACTTTCTGTTACAGTGGACATATCCTATATCTTCACTTTCCAACACAGTAGCCACTAACCACATGTAGCTACTGAGTACTTGAAATGTAAAGTGTTATCGAGGAACTAAATGATTAATACTTTCACTTTTAGCAAATATAAATGGAAATAGCCACACATACTACTAGCTACCTTATGGATGGTGCAAATATAGAGTCTCCTGCACCCTATGTGTTAGTCCTAATGAACTTCTCGCCATCTACACAGTAGGTCTTCCCACATGTTCTTCTCTTCTATTGGATAAATCACTGTTTCTCCTTCAGGACTCAACTGTTATCTTCTCTGTGAAACCTTTTCAACAACTCCAGGTTGAATTACTTGGCCCCATTTTTGTCTCTCCATAACTCATTTGCCATAACTTATTTATATATAAATACATAATTTTATAATTTTATGTACTTGTGTCTATTTCCTTCATTACACCACGAACCCCTTGAAGACAGCGACTATATGTTAAGCATTGTGCAGTCTTTATAAGCCAACACAGGACCTGGTACCTGCTGATCGAATTGATGAAAGAAATGAGTGACTGCAGTTTGCTTGGAGGTGACCCCACATTGCCTTAGAGATAAAGCTTATCAAGGCGCAGACTAAAAACAAGAGGCTTCCACTCCTTATGTAATCCCCTCATGAGAATGGCCAAGTCCAGGTAGTTCAGGAAGGTTCTGAATCCAGGCACTGGATGATAGAGAATGTTGGGTTTTGTTTTGATTTAATCTTGGTTTGGGGTTTTAATGAATGGCAGTTTTAGGAGACTTAAAAACTCAAAGTTAACATGGTGAACTGTGTACATGAGCCATTTGGCTGTTACCCTTCATGCTTAAAGTGCAAATCATTCTAAGAATCACTCTTCTCTGAAATCTGAAATATGGTGATTTGAAGAAATCCAAATAGTGATGCATAATTTTTATAAAATGTGCTTTAAAAAAAAAAGAGAGCTGACATTTTTGCTAGAGGAGGAAAGGAAAGAAAAAGAGAAATTCTGCTCTCATTTTGGCTATAGGATGTGCGTGGGCGCGAGCATCTGTTAATGGGGTGAAGGGCAGCGTCAGTAAAGGGTGAGGCAGGCATGCAGATTGCAAAGAAGGCGACTCAGGGAGGCTTTTTCTGGTTCTGTGCATTCAGCCCAGCCTTCATTGCCTGTGGCTGCTCTTTTTATGAGAATTGGCGCATATTTAACTGCTGTAGCTGTTGGCTTCTAGGCTTCGTTTTTACCCACAGAGGAGGCATTCATTCACATTTTAGCTATCATTTTCATTAAAACTTACAAGTACAAATGGTACCTAATCTAACCGGGTAAGGCACAACCAAATAAACATATCCTCTGAATACCCTAAGTATAGGATATCTAGAAACATAGTGGTGGTACTTATTGAAAATAAGGACATTAACTGGAAACTTAAAATTCTTCTTCCTAAATATAAGGAAAATAACAAATAATCTTTATGCATAAGGTGAGGAGTAGCAATTCCATTAAGATATTACATGAAAAAAAGCTATAGTCTCATTTTGTCTATTTCAAGCTCCATTTTACTCCTATTGCAACTTAGAGAATCATTCAGAGAGAGGGAGGAAGGGTATAAGCTACATTTTGTTGGAACTTTAGATTCATTTTTCTTTCCTGTTTTATCTGTGCATGCAGGTGACATCTCCTTAATGAGAGTCTTCAAACTTCTCTGCCTTTTAGAAGTATCTCTGCTGTGCCCTGGAACAACAGCCACTGATTTTAGCTTTTAAATATGCTTATGATATAGACTAACTTTTTTTTGTAGCACTATTCATTGTTTTACCTGCCTTAATGGGAATTACGGGTTTGATTAATGGGCTGAAAGATTTGGTTCTTGTTAGGTTCCTTATCCCTCTTGCCTCCTGATGCATGATGCTTCCAACAGTCTCTGAATACTTGAGAATAATATCTGCAAGGGAAGTTAAAATAACAGTAAAAATAAAAGTGGGTTGGTTTATCCATGGTCCTAGCATTTATGGTGTTCATTTATATTAAAAGTATTCACGCATACATGCATACATTCAGTCGTATATTCATGTATTCATTCGACAAACTATTCTATATAGGCATTGTACTTGGCACTGAGAAAAGTCTGGAGTGATTTTAGGTTCTACTAAATTAAAACGAGATAATAGCCAACCATTTAGCTTTACTTGAAAGAGTGCCCAGGGGTATGATAATGGAGATGGGCATGAAAAGAGAAGAAACCAGAGAAGGACTTATTTATTCTGTTTTAATTTGGCTGCTATGTATAGTTAATCAAATAGATAATCAGGAAACACCTGTGTTCAGTGAGTTAATAAAAATGTCTGACACATGCTTCTGATGAAACAAACTACTAATCTTGGAATCCACAGGTGCTATAGAAATAACCACAAATAACTGGGCAACTAATCCCATCATCACTGGAAGAGCAAGCTTTGACTCAAATATGCATATTTATTGCCCAAGTGGCTCTTAAAGGTGAAGTAATACTTGTAGGTTTCTTAACAGGCTCAAGGAGGAAGAATTACCTAGAAACACAAAGTATTCAGGCGTGGGGCATAAAATTAAAACACAAGATTTCAGTGAAAGCTTCATCTTGATTTATCTAATAGAAATGCGCTATTCTGGCACGTCCACACCTTCATGTGCACATGCAAAACCAGACAAGTATGTGCATTTCTTTCGTCTTTGGGGTGATCAAGTAAAATAACATTCTACCACTAGAATGGCACTAATACTAACTCTTTGGGAAACAGTGTATTTTTTCTTCACTTGGGCAAAATATGAGTAAGTTCACTAAAATAAGCTGGAAAATATTCCTGACTCGTTCAAATGCAATCTGTGAGCTCCAAAAATAAATAAAGATTGCTCCTAAGAAGTCTAGAACATGATATGATGCAAAGCAGTGGTAACAGATTAAGTACTCTGATGCTCCCAAACGTCTGAATCAGCCTGTTCTGCCTGGTTAACATGAAAATAAGATGTGAGCAAAGATCTTAAATTGTAACGTTTCTCACAGGTCTTCAGACTGGGAATTTAAAACATATATTAGATGAAACTTAAGTAGTGGTCATTGGGGTGTGTGTGTGTGTATGTGTACTCATTCTAAAATGAAACATAAGCACAAATTAATGTTTTAATTCTTATGAATGGACATGGGATGCACTTAACAGCACTGTTATTATAGAAATAAAGATTATGCTTAATTATAAATCTATTTTGCTCAATCATACATACACATAGGTTCTCTCTCTCTCTCTCTTTTTCTCTCTCTCTCTCTCCTTACCAACATCTTATTTGATCTTTAATAAAGAGGAATTCGAGCCCAAATAGTAGTGGGTATGAAGATGATTACAAAGCAAAATTTTCAGGTGATGTAGCCAGGAAAGATGTAAATGTTTCACAGGAAGTATGATATCATTTATGTTTCTGCCCAAAGGAGGAGCCAATTTCAGCTCAATCCCAATCAGGAAGTTATTCTTCACGCCAAAAGGACATATTTTATACATGGCTGGGTAGAACACATAGCATTCAGATTCTAAAGAGCTGGAGCAGAGGGGCCTTAAGTATGAGATGAGCACAATTTCTGTGATGATAATTTCTTCCTGGAAAAGGGTTTTATCAGATGGCCCTGAAAGAGGAAAATGCCGTCTTTAAAATATTCTTAACAATGGATTTTGAGTGGATGCCAAAGCTGAGACTTGCATTTTTGTGGAACTAGTAATAAACAATCTGATACAAAGGCATAACTTCCCAGGACGTAATTGTGCCAAGCAAGACTATCACGGGGGCATGCAATAAAGAATGGGCAGACACTGGACTGATGACTCAAATTCTTCACCCCTCCCTTTGCCATCATTCTTAACCATATGAACTGTATGTTCTCCTAAAGAAAGAGAAGATATTTCCCCATTTTGGGTTTGAAAATGGGCCTTTCTTCAGCCGATGGAATGTTAGTGGGAGTAATATGACCAAAGTCCTGCAAAACGATTGGAGTGATTGGGCTTGTCCTTTTGTACTTCTGCCATTGCTAAGAGAAGCACTTGCCCAAGCTAACCACTGACCCAACTGGAGGCTGAGAGATCATATGAGCCCTAGTCAGACTAGACAGCCTCAACCAGTCAAACCTCAGCCTACCCTCAAATCTGTAAGAATAAATGCTTACTTTTGTTTGTCACTAAGAGTTTTGTGATTATTTGTTATGCAGCAGTAGCTAACTGATAGAGAATAATTATCTTCAAGTATACGAAGAAATTTTCTTTCTTTGCTGGAAATGAAAAATGGCCAGAAGAGATTCAAATTAAAAATATGGAAGATTAGTATTATTAGCACCTTTTTTTCAGAGTTTCAAGAATGGGAAAGATAAATACTGGAGCCTCTAGAAAAAAGCAAGCTAAATGCCCTTTTTTTCCTTTGTACTTATTGATTTCATACACAAAATCATAGATAAGTCCATAGCAAATAGATATACCATTTGATTAAAAACAGACTCTCTGTCAGTTCCTTGAAATAGGTACAAAATGTTTCCTTTATAGTGACCTACTCTACCATGACATATAAGGTCAATCCAGCACTTTTGTTGAGACATATGGCTTATCTTGGTCCTCATTAACACGACTCTAGTTTCTCAGAACAAATATTCTGTTAAGAAATTAAGTATCAGAGAAGCAATCTCAAAACCAAAAATATTAAACTTTCAGTTAAACTAAACTTTGAGTTAAATTTAAAGTTTTTATTTTATTACACTGTAAGTTAATGACAACCAGGAAATTCTCAGAGAATCTTTGACAAATAAATGTGCTTATATTTGCAAATACAGAGTACATTTGTTAAGGCTCTTTCTGGAGTCAGATGGGTATAATAAATTCAGACCCTAGTTCTGACTCATTAGCTATAGGACCTTTGGTAGGAAGTTGTTTTTCTGAGCCCCACTTGTCTATGAAGTATGAAAATTATGTCCATAGTAAGTGATTAACAAATAGCAGCCATTACTACTATCATCATCAATACCATCCTCATCATCATCACAAGTTGTGGGGAAGAGGAGATATGATCCAAGCTGTGCCTTAGGGGATGAATTTGGCAGGAGTGTGCAGAATAAAATGGACAGGGTGAGCAAACTAGAAGCATGAATGGTTTTATTAAGCATATCTCTATCTTTTTCATCATCTTCTTGAGATATTCCACACACCATATGCATCAGAAGTGAAGTAGAAAACCTAACACTGAAACACAAATAAAACAATGCTGGCATTTCTGCCTGAAGTAAAGTAATAGCCAAAGATGCAGACTGAAATATTCCCTATCCCCACTTTGCTTAGGAGCTCAGAGTTCACTAATGGACAGACAGACTCCAAGACTGTGCCTAGGGCTCTCGCCCTCAGCACTTATTCCTGATGCTCTTGCATAGTGTCTTTTCTGCCTACGCTCCTGGCCATCTGCTACAATGGCATGGTGCCAGCTGACAGGATAGCTTGCTGGCTTTGCTGAAGCCCGAGTCCAAGAAACGGTTTTAGACAAGAAGCTCTTACAGAACTCACGAGGGTGCTTGGAGAGAGCTCTGGGTTACCTCTTCCTTTCCCCACACAGCAATGCTGAGAGCGGTTTTTTGCTTCGCGACATTTTATTTCACCTGTTGATTTAACTAGTTGAGTCTCCAATCTAAATCTTGAAATCTGGAGAGGAAAAAAACATGAACCATGTGCAGGTACCTGTGGCTGCCAAACAGACAGGTGGTGTTATTGCCTGCTTCTTGGCAGGGCTAATGGGAAACAGCAGGGTTTCCACCAATACTCTGCTAATGCCTCCTCGAATTCCCCAATGGTCTCCTGTTTTCTCCATGACTCCTCCCTTTTTCCCCAAGTCATTACATATCTGTAAGATTTAGCAAAGATTTCTTTGTTTTACTTGTCTTCCATTTGCATCCACACTAATTTAAATGTAAAATATTAGAATACATTCATATAAAGTTATCCTTATTAAGACATGAGGAAAGACATTTAAATGAAGCTGGTATCTTAAACTTAAATGCTTAAATGTTCATTCCAGTGAGACTGGAACATACTTTATAATTATATTTAAATTCACATGCTTTTGGAGTAGACAGAACAAGAAGAGTAAAGTCAATTGGAAGTTAATAAAATAAAAATAAAATAAATAAAATAATAAAAAATAAAAATAAAAATTTTCAACCTAAGAGCATTTTATTTTATATTCAATTAGGTATTAGCGTTTTTTTGTTGTTGTTGTTAAAAAAGGCAAAAAATGCACTTGAATGTCTAGAGTATGTAGATTTAATAATAAGTACCCAATAACACTTTGGATAGTCCTAATAATAGATATGTGCACCTCTTAGGGAGAAAGTGCAGAGATAAGAGTTTAAATGTCACCTGATAATGATAAGAATGTTGATTTTTTTTCTAGGCCAATATTCACTGATTCATTCATTCATTCAACAACTACAGCCTGGGCATTTGCCAGATGCCAAGCACTGACATTATTGTTAATGATAGGAAAGCAAATCAACCAGAGCATCTCTCATCAAGAATTTTACCAGCTAGTGTCATATGTGAATATGTGACCAGACACGCATAAAACAAAGCACAAATGCAGTGGCTGGGATATATACCAGTATTATGAGAGTACTTACTCCAGGCTAGAGAAATTTAGAGAAAAGTTCCTGGAGGAGATCAAAGATGGGGTTTGTTAAAAAAAAGAATTCTTAAGGCACAAAAAGAACTAGATATCACTTGTCCTTACTTACCAGGTTGGATGATTCTGCACAGCTACTCACTATTCAAATCCTGCAAAATTTCTGGGTTAGAGTAAAAATAATCTATAAAAGGCAAATGATTCTTGCTGTCAGTCACCACAGGGTGGATGTCAAGACCAACTGAGACAAAGAATGTGAAAATACTTAGGAAAGTGTACAGCATTGTATAAATGAAAGTTATGATTATCATTTATCTCTAATATTCCTTTTCATCTGCCTGAGAATCAAAACCCAAAACAAACAAATAGAAACAACTGCAAAAATGCACAGTGTTCTTTACACTCCATTTCAGAGATGTAGCTTTCCAATGATAGTGGAATCGTAGCACCAGCAGAGGCTTTGCAGGGGGGAGGGAAGTTCATCTCCCTGGCTTGAGAGGATGGACAGAAGCCCCAAATAGCGGCCATCCTTGTCCATTTCTTTAACAAAGGTAAGGCTGCTTTCCTCTCTAGAAACCTCCTTTACGTTAGGATGCCTCATTGCTCACATTATGGGTGGGTTATACAACGTAGGGGAAGTTGCAGATGTTGACTATTGCATTGAATAGAAAACAGCCATGATAGTGCATACGATATTGCCACTAGCCAGAGGAGCAGAAGACTTAAATTCCAGAACCAACCTAGTCACTGCTGTAAGATTACCTACCTGAAAGGCATTAATGGGATCTTCATTTCTTCATCTACTATATAAAGGAAGTAGAATAGGCAATTCCCAGGCTTCCTTCCAGCTCTGGATTCAAAATCTTGAACCAAGAAGTTCCATCTGTAAGCCCAATGGTAGGACTAATAATTTCTTCTGTAATACCAGCCTCATTGCCCATGGAGGCTTACTAATGCATATGAGAAGCCTGTGTGGACTATAAACCTCTAAGGATGAAATGGCAACTTTTCAGTTTCTGTTATTTATAAACTTTAATTAACTCCTCATTGATAAATATCTTATTTTAATATCATTGCCTCTTATCTAAAGAGGTGAAATGATTAACTTTTCTATTAATACAATTTCTGATTTTTTTGCTTCCTTCTGTTACTGCCTACTACTATTTGTATTAATATTTTAGAAGCAAAGTAAACACAGCATTTTTCTTTTTTTAGGGTGTCCAAGAAGAATTAAGTTCTTGGATTCTATTTGAGTCAACACTTAGGATTAGCTATTTCCCAGAAGGTAGGAGGGCGGTGAGGGAGATGGTATTTTAACGACTAAATATTTGAAATGGAAAATATGAGTCGATTCACATATACATATATATCATCTGCAAACACGTACATATATTTTCCCTGATGTACGATCTCAGTAAAATATCAGAGAGAAAAAATGTCAGACATACATAGCATAGCAATCAAGGGCTAATGAAGATCCAGGTATTAAATCAATTAAGAAGTATCAAAAGCTACCTAATCATCAAGGAACAAAATTGGCACCACAATATGTAGTGAGTATGGGAAAGCCTAATTTACTAAACATACCCTGCAGTCACATAATTGCATGTAATTTTACCAGCATAATTAACTAATTTAATTACCACTTCTCAAGTGCATCAATTATTGACATTACAGAGTTTTCAGACAGCAGAATTACTGTGTGGTACATCCAGAGAATGCAAAATGCTCGGTACGCCTATTTTCCCAGTCACAGTCAACTACTGAAGAAGAACGTGAAGTTGGAGGAATGTGAAGTCCTCTCGTGGAAGACTCAGTTGGAGGGAAGGTTTAAAGGGTGGAACACCTCAGTGTGTCTGGCAGGAGGCAGAGGAGGGGAGCAAGCCCCAAGACCACGCTCTTCATAGCAGTTCTCTGCCAGGGTACAGACAAAATATGCAAAGCTCAGTCAGGAAAAGAAATAGAAGGCTCTAATTTTTGTTTTAAACTATGCAACAGTTTAAAATGTGCCTAACAATACTTTCAGAAGGAAAGGAAATAAAAGAAACAGAAGGTTGAGGAAACATTTTGTTAAAGAATAGAAGCTTGCCTTTGAGAGTAAGGTTTTTCTGTTTTATATCTTTTTTAAAAAAAAATCTAACTGCTGCAAGACATTTAATGTAAGGGACCTTCCTGGAAAACTGCTTGAGCTTGTCAAGTCAAAGAGATGTTATAGTCCACTCCCAGATGGGTCCTGGTTTCGTGGCTGTTTTTTAAAAAAGGGAGGCAAGATAGTAGGGAAATTTCATCATGTCATGAAATGGCTAGAAGTCATCATGTCATGAAATGGCTAAATTTCATCATGAACAGAAATGGCTAAAAGTCCTAGGAGCTATAGCATGGTTTTGTGTTTCTTTTCACAGTGCTCCCCTGTACCTGACCTTTGCACAGCTGCTTCATAGTGTGCGGAGGTGGCTGAACTGTGAAATAGTGTTCACATTAGCAAGGTGTTTTAATGAGACAATTTAATATGGAGTAAGGGATGTGAAACTAACACATCTTTCTTACCTCTTGAGTACTTCAATAGTTACATTATCTTTGGATTTAAATTGAGATTTTTAAGTCCCTTATCGACTCTGGAAAAAGAAAGGAAATATTTCTTACTTCCATATTTAGGAGTTTCCTTATTGCATTACGTTTAAATGACTGTGTCAAACAATTCAGAAATTAACTCAAAGAAGAGGAAAATATGTTTTTACTCACATGGTTGAAAATCAGATTACATTCAGAAGACCTGACCCTTCTATAGCAAAAAACTTTCAGAGCCTGGGAATGAGTGGTTGCAAATAAATGGGGCGAGTTTTACAAAGAGACAGTTTCTGTGAATCATATTTATTTACTTTATGTAATAACTTGTTGGAACCAAAAGTTGGAGACCTCGAATTATTACCTCACCCTTGGTGTGTGTCATTAAGCAGAGCAAAGTTGTCAAATGCTTGAAGTTCTCGTTGCTCCCACCACCCATGCTATCTTTTCTTTATAACGCTTCTTCATGGCCCTACCACCTTTCACACAGAGTGCCTTTCTGTTTTCTCCTACTTTCTACCTTAAATTGGCTTAACTTTAAGTCTATGTATTACTTCTCCTAGGGATATTTAATGTAAGCTTTCTCCATAATTTTACACGTAAAGTTTTAGGCTTTTAAAAAGTCATTATGGCTTTTTAGTACTATTTCTAGTATTAATGAGCAAGTGAGAAAAGGTATTTGGGGAGCAATTGGGGGTGGGTGGGGAGAGGACCCTCACTGCACTCCTAAAACCACATCCCATTAGTAACTCTCTCCTTCCTCTGCAAAAGGTTGTCTCTAGTCTTGGGACACACCCCTGTGAATCAAACCCAGTGAATTTTTTTTTCAGTCCTGATCCAGTCCTTTACTAAATGAATTAATATAGCCCACAAAAGAGTCAATAAAATACGTTCTGCATGAGAAAAAGCCCATCTACTTAAGGAATGCTTGTTCTGAGAAGTTTATTAGCTTAAGTCTAAGCCTCTGTCTAGAGATAGTCCCTACTAAGTAGGCTTTAAATTAACTTCAGTCTTCAGTTCTCTCAAACTAAGGATATTTCCTCTTCACTTCCTGTTATCCTTATCTGCGTATATTTTACTTTCTGTACCATAGATGTATGTGGACGATGGTCCTGGAAGACCAGTAGTACCAAGGAAGAAAGGGGCCACTCCTATCAACTGGAGCTAAAATAATTCAGGTAGACCGAAAACAACCCTTGCCATCATCAAGGAGAAGATATAAAAATAAGGACCATGTGGAAAGATGTAATGGATCCTGCAAGGAGAGCAAAAATGTACAAGGCATCTTTTCTTCTAATGGCATTCAAAATCTGGCCAGGCCTTCAGACCAGTACATAAGTAAGAACCATGCAAGAACAATTAGTATGCTTTAACAGATCAGTGGGAGAGAAAACTTCTAGAAAGGCTGTTCAGGAAATTCTTCGTGCAAGGTAGGGCATTTTACCTAAATCTCAAAGGAAGGATGGAATTTAACACAGAGAGGTAAGAGAAGAGAGTAGAACAAGCATGGGAATCACCTTGGTCAAAAGCACAGAGATGAAAAGCTTGTGATGAAATTGTCAATGTTCATGTAGCCTGAAGCACAGGGGACGACACAAAATCAGCAAGGCAGTAGGGAGGAAAGGAAGAAAGTATTTAGGGGAGTGAGGTCCCAGGGCTCTAGCACCAGCACTACTCACTAGCCATGAGACCATAAAAGTCACTTCACCTTTCTAGGTACAAAATGAACGTTTAATTGGGTGATCTTATCTTATGAGTTGGAATTGAAGTTTTCCATTTTACAGGCTTATAAGTATTTCTTTCCTTTTTTCATTTCGACACACCTTGATGGCCTTCTCTATGCGTACTGCAATCTCTAATTGTAATGTATTTCCCAAGCTAGGTCAATTCACCTTATGGCAATCAAACATACATGATAGCTCCCGACCACATATTTGAGGTGGAATTATAGGCTCCCTACAGGGTTTATCCAAATTATAGTCAGCCAAATCAAGGATGTCAGCAGATAGTTTGGGTCATCTAGTTCCTTTTTTTTTTTGGTCAATATTTCTCAAACAAGTGGTCTGTCTACCTGGTCTCCATGTCTTCAAACTATAGTTTCATTCCTTATACTCAGAATTGGCTTCTGAGTATCACGCTTTTTTGCTGGATCCTTATTTTCAGAGATTATTGGTAAGTTCCTAATGACTATTCTATATGAATTCTCTGCCATATTTTATATGTTGACTGATGGTTGATGGTTACAGGAAAGCAACAACCATGACCCAGAGTCAGATAAACACTTCCGTATTTGAGGAGGTTGACTTTGGGGATGTCACGATAGAAAGCTAAGAGTGAGGAGGTCCCTGAACTGGTGCATATGTCAGATCAACTCAGCATCCTCCAGGACCACTGAGAGGATTGTTCCTCCAGACGCTTGTCTTTTCTAACGTCAATCAATTCTCTGATTCTTCAATACCGCATGGGTGGCCAGCGGTTCTATTCAATTCTCATACTAACTCCCTGAGTTAGAATCAGACCCCACACATCAACGGCTCAGTCTGACAAGACTGCCCCACTTCTGACGCCAGCTGCAATGGGGTTTCCAAGCTTCCCACACTCCTGCCTGGCTAACAACAAATTCAAGGGTTCCCACAACCTCCCCTCTCAAGTATGATAATTCATTGGAACAACTGTCAGAATTCAGGAAAGTGCTTTACGTACAATTACTGGTTTATTATAAGGGATACAACCTAGGGACCTCTAAATAGAGATGCCTAGGGCAAGGTATGGGGGGAAGGGGTGCAGAGCTTCCCTGCCCTCTACAGCTCTTCAGGTGCACCACTCTCCCAGCACTTCAATGTATTCTCCAACCCAGAAACTCTCCAAACCCCATTGCTTAGGGGGTTTTATCAAAGTTTCACTATGTAGTATAACTGAATAAATAATTGGCCGTTGGCAATTGAACTCAATCTCTAGGCCCCCTCTCCTCCTCCTCAGAGGTAAGGGGTATGGAGGGAGGCTGAAATTTCCAACCCTCTAATAGCGGCTTGGGCTTTCTGGAGACCAGGTCCCACCCTGAAAGTATCTAGGGGCTCCTAGCCACCAGTCATCTCATTAGCATACGAACGACATTCTTATCGCCCAGAAGATTTCAATGGCTGTAGAAGCCCTGTACCAAGAACCAGGGACAAAGAATGAATATTTATTTTTTATTATATCACAATCATCCTATCTAGTATTCTTAGGGCATGTCAAGATTTGACCTCCTGGCTCTTAAAAAAACATTTCCTGCTTTTGGTCGAGAAGGGAAGCCCAGGATGACCCAGAGGAAATGATATTTCTTATGGCGATCCCTCTGCCCAGGACTGCAGTCATGAGCCACTGGAAGGTAGCAGAAACACACCACAGGCTGAGTCGGCACAGCGGGAAGATGGAGGATCAATCAAAAGAAGGATAATTCTTTATCAAAAATCCGTGGTTGTTTCACAATGTTCAATCCTTGGCCCTCTGTTTATCTCACTCTTCATATTTCCCTCAGATCTCCTCTCACAGCAAGATTTCCACTGTAAATGAATATTTTACAGGAGTAATAAATGCCTTCATATTAAGATTGTGTTGATTAAAAAATTAAATCACAAATATAAGAAGAGTTTCCTAAACCTCACCATACTGTCCAAGTTAAAGTACTCATTAGTTATTATTGAATCAGGAAACAGGAACTGTGTCCCACTTACTGCTTTATATCTGGCACCAGACATAACACCTAATACATAGGCCTTCAACAAATACTAGCTGAGTGAATGTATAAACAAATGACACTATAATTGTCTCTACTACCTTCTGAGATTCACGAAAAACTTTTTCTGACTCTTATGCATTTATGAGCTGTAAAATTTTAGCTGCATTTTTATGTGAATCTGACTTGTCTTCCCAGCGAGATCATAGTTGAATTGAGGACAGGGATTTCATTATGTCTCTTTGTATTCCTGCATAATGCCTATCATTATAGCAATAACTTTAAATCTCTTAGTAATAATGTAAAACATTGTCATTATTGCTAATACAATTCTTTAAATTATGAAGGGTGTGTGTGTGTGTGTGTGTGTGTGTGTGTTGCAGTCGTATGTAACAAATCTAATCAGGACAGAGCAAGAATCACTTCTGAATTAATTGGACTCTGAAATCAAACATCTCACCCTTATTAAAAAGTATTTCCAGATGCAGTGTCTCTCTCTGCTACTAATTTTGGAAAAATACCTTCCACTAATAAACCTTCATCCTACCCATCAAAATGTTCTCTAGGATGCCATCTTTGGACAAATATGTTCTTTATCAAAATTTTCTACTTGATGTGTTTCATTTTGTTTCTATTCCTAAAAATCTGAAATATTTAGTTGTCTAGAAACATGAACATCTCTTATGCATATGATCATAAACTTTGTGTTTGTTTAAAAAATAAATCCATTTGGATGGGATAAATGACAGAACACTCAGAAATAGTTTTTTTAAGCTTTATGGCAATGACAAAGAGAAAAAGTTCTCTGACCTTGGAGAATAAGATTAACAACCAAAAATCCCCCCCCCTCACAAATTGAGATTTTTATTCATGCAACTGGCTTCTTCACTTTAGCTTTTTACCGTCAACATGAAGGATCTTCCAGTAGAAACTGAGCAATTTACATCTTGTGTCATTGTAACAGCTTTTCATTTTTTCACAGTTGAGGTTGGGAGAAGCCTAAGAGTTAATTTTAATAAGACTAATCAGCCCATCTTGACAATGGAGGGGAAGGAACAGGGACAGGTAGATGACTGTATGTTTTGACATTAGACTATTAACATGCAAATCACATGCAAAATCATATGCTAACAACTTTGAGCCTTTGTTTGTGGTTGGACACATTTTTTCTTCAAATGGACTACAGCCCTGATTCCATTCTACACAGGAAGGCACTTAGCAAGGCATCAGACATTCCCAAGAAAAATATAAAATACTCTCTGAGCACTTATTTTGACCTCTTTGGAAGAGCAAGATTCCTTTAAATTTGACTTTATTGACTGCTTATTGGAAGGGAGCACCGAAGCATGGCAGGGAACAGAAGCCCACGTAATCCCCATGCCCACTGCACACAGTAAATAACAGTAGTGAGAACACAGGGCAGCAGACAGCGTCCTTCACATTATCCAGAGGCCACTGCAGAGCTCCCAGGGACAAGCGGCATTAATTATAGACTAATGATGCCATTTGCATGCACATTTTTAAAAACAGTAGTGAATGTAGTTCTAATAATTGAAGATGAGTGAGATGAGGCTTCATTAAAATGCTCTATTCAGTCTCTTATCTCATTTTTTAAAAAGACCTCTGTCACCTTGGGTGCTCCTGGGTATGCATTAATATGGCGTAACCATGCAATATGGAACACTATGCTGGTTCTTTATAGATTCAATCACTTCATCAATCTGCTTCTGAGGTGTGTTCCCTCTTTACAACCTCTTATGATCACAAACTCAATATTCTAGTGGGGGTTAAAAATAACGTATAATAACTTCTGATGTAAGTGTGAAGACAAAATGAAATTTAAGGAATCTTGAAGTAGGTGAAAGATAAGGATTGCACAACTAAATAATAAATCAAACATCATTTTGTATGTATATTGGGATTTTGCTCTGGTACAATCAAGTACCAGTTTATGTGGTTCAGGCAATCACAGAATAGAAGGACAGGAAGGGAAAAAGAAATTTTAAAAAAATAGCTCATCTCTATCCACAAAGCAATGGAGGGTCTTAGCATTCTTATGAGCTCAAATGTATACCTTGTGCCCTCAAAAAAGGACATCGGCCAAACCAGGAGCTGCGACTTGCAGCTTAGGAGGGCCAGAGGCCAGCCATGCCCCCAACTGGACTTTGTTTCCGTAAGATTTCTTCAGCCCTTGTTGAAGAGCTAGTGGCCATCCAGGAAGCCTTTTGTGCAGAGCAATTTGTGTTCTGAATCAAGAAGAGTCAGGCAGATGGCAACTCAAGGAGATCTCTGCTTCCTTTGAAGATTTCTGCCTTTTAGAAACTGATCGTATAAGACTTGTTATGCACACTCTTTGTTTTTGTTTTTTATTTCATTAACATTCAGATTTTGATACAGAAGCATTGGAAACAAACTTCAGTGTTGGTCTGAGCCCATTTGGGCAGCGCCTCTCACTCTGATTTCCTAGTTCCATAACTTCTGGACTGTGCAACATTTTTAAATGTTTCTCTCATGGAATAAAATTAAACTTTATTTGGCAAAAGAAAAAAAATGACAACCCCTCATTCTCCTCATAGCAATTGTCAATATTTTAATGTCTTCCCAATATTAGCAAAACATAAAACTGAACCATGGTGCCTTAAATATTTACAACCTACAATTTCAATACTACATCTTAATAAAAGTCATGGCATAGGGAATGAAGGCCCAGTTGTGCTGGAGTTTTTATAGGACGTGCTACACGGATGCCTCAGGATCACTTTGATTGCCTGTGCTCATGGTTCAAATGGGGCTCAGGAAATCAAAATTCAAAGACCTTTATAGATAGACTGTAAGAGATTAAATAAGTTTATAGAACATTTACAACTGGGAAAAGCCATCAAGATCATCTCTTCCTATGTCCATATTTTGAAGATGAGGAAATTGGGATCCAGGGGTTATTACTTGCCAACAATCACAAAGCTATTAGTGACAGAACTAGAATTAGAATAGAAGTCATCTGGCATACATTCCAGAGTTTGGAGATGTCTTTTTACTCCCATATGAGATGGCTTATAATAAATGTTTTCACAGGAAAATGGAGCTGAGAAAGTTTGTGGCACTTCACTGTTTCTCACAGTACATGGTGTGGACAATTCTCACAAACTTTCCTGGGCATGTTTCTCTGTTAACAGGAGACAGGCATTAGAATCTCACATAGGAAGGCTCCTGTAGCCTTATTATTATTAATTACACCAATATTAGCATTTTATATTGCCATAGGTTTTTGTCTTTTTCAAAGTACTTTCATAAGTTCATTCATTTACTCACCTACTATTTCTTAAGTACTATGCACTCAGCTAAGTCTTTTATCTTCATTATTTTACTTAATTCTCATATCGACTCTATGAGGTGGATGTTATAGTTTGTTTTACAGACAAGAAACAGGCCGAGGGAGGTAAAGTAACCCTGCCCTGGGATACTGTTACTGGTCAGTGTCAGAATCGGATATTAAATCTTGGTCTTTCTGACTCCAAAGCCAAGTTCTTAACCACGTGGATAAGTGACCTCTGAAATGACATGTGAGTACATGCACCTATATTAGGTTACCTAAGTGCCACCAGAGTACCAGAAGGTATATGCTATAATACCCATTTTACAGATACTTTATTCATTCTTTCATTCCTTCAACAAATGTGTATGCAGTGTGAGTTATTGTGATCTCCTACTATTGCCAAGCACTCTTCTAGTCATGGGGATAAAGGGGCATTAAGTTCCTGTCCTCATGAAGCTTACTTTCCGTCATGGGGGAAAAACAAGCTATTAGCAAGCAAATTTATAAATAAATAGCACAATTTCAGATAAACGGCAAGAGTAAGGGGATTGAGAGGCACTGGGTGGGGACATATTTTAAATTGGGTGGTGAGATAAGGCCATTCTCTGCAAATGATATCCAAGCTGAACATTTATAACGAGAAAAAGTGAACTATAGGAATCTCTGATGAAATGAAGCCTTAGAAAATAACAATAAAGCCAAACCTTAAAAAAATAAAATCACCTTGCCTAAGATCACACAGCTAGTAAGTGGCAGAGCTGGGAGCTGAAGTCTAATCCCCCAGTCCTGTCTCTTTCCGCTATAACACATACAGGTTTGTGCAGGTCAACCTTAAACCAATCAGTCATGTCATTTTTTTTTTATTCTCTATAAGTGCTTTTGAAAATTTTTTCATACAGAGACAAACAAGGGAAATAGATGTCTTCCCTTATGCCAGCTAGTTAACCAATGCATTTGCTAAACACCTTCTAATGAGCAGTTCTCAGAGGATGTCAGATACATGAATTCTCCATTTTTAGTAAAGACAGAGAGAAGAAAAGACATTCTCATATTTGACGTGCCTTCTTGAATAATATTTCTTCCTACTGTTATGACTATGAATGGTTTTTATGATATACTAAAGTGTATGTTTTGTTTTACTTTTGAAATTGGACTAATTGTAACTGTTCCCCACCAGCCAGAATTGGAAGCAAATCCAATACGAGGCAAATTACTGGGTTCTGCCCCCACTTTACTGGGGTCATCTGAGAACCCTGAGCTGACACAGTCTGAGAGCACTGGGGATGTCCAGCCTCTGGATTCCATCCTTAGCAGCCTCCCCAAGAGATGCTCACTGTCCAAGCTCACATGACGCTCACACAGTTGGATGCTTCTAGTAGCAGTGTCCACACTTTCCAAGCCAAAGTCGGCAGCCAGGATCCTCACTGCCACTCAAGAACATACAAGGGGTGATCTATCTCCAGGCCTCCCCACGGGTTCTCCGTAGAGGTCCTGCTCCCCGGAGGGGCATTACATGGAAACGGGTGCTTTGCCACCTTGCAGGCACCGGGGAATCCAGCCCTCTCCCTTGCATTGGCCCCTCCTGCCTCTTTCCCTCTTCTCTCTGGGGCAATCGGGCAAAATACACTGGGATGGGCTCAAACCACAAAGATGATCTCCTCCCTCCCTACTTATTCTCAAACTTAGACTTCATAGAACTAGCTTGGAGAATTTATTACAACATGGATTGCTGGCCCCCACCTCAGAGATGCTGATTCAGTAGGCCTAGGGCAGGGCTCAAGAACTGACATTTCTAACAAACTTCTAGGTGATTCTAATGCTGCCAGTCCTTGGCCTTTGAGTAGATCTGCTGATGTTACGTTTGCTTAAAGGGGAGAAAAACTTGCCTTTCATTCTTTTTGTGAAATACAGGGCAGTGTGTTAGTCTGTTTTGCATTGCTATAAAAGAAATATCTGAGGCTGAGTAATTTATTTAAAAAAAAAAAAAAGAGGTTTGTTTGGTCATGGTTCTGCAGGCTGTACAAGAAGCATGGCACCAGCATCTGCTTCTGGTGAGGGCTTCAGGAAGCTTCCAATTGTGCTGGAAGGTGAAGGGCAGCATGTCACGTGCTGAGAGAAAGAACAAGAGAGAGAGGAGATGGTGCCAGGCTCTTTTAAACAACCAGCTCTTGTTCAACTAATACACAAGAACTCACTCATTATCTGGGGAGGGCACAAAGCCATTCATGAGGGATCCACCCCCGTGATCCAAACACCTCCCACCAGGCCCCACACTCAACACCGGGGATCAGATTTCAACATGAGGTTAGGAGGGGCCGAACATCCAAATCATACCAGGTGGCAAAAAGGACAGGACCCCAATTAATTTTTCAATAACTCACACTGTTACACTTGCAAAGACAGAAGAAGGAGAAAATAACAAAGGAAATTTTATTTCCTGAAACACAGGTGTGCAATGCTTTTCTGAGGGGGACTTTGCTGCCAGGACCTCCTAACCGCTGCTGCCACCCCTCACCAGAGATTGGCTCATAAACCCACTCTCAGGTAGACCAGCTGCAAGAGGAACAGTTGGGGAATTTCTCATAGGCAAGTCTAGGCATTTCCTTTTCACTACCAATTAGCTAGCCACAACTACAACAGAATGCTCAGCTGCCCTGGTCCAGAATGCAATCCACACAAATGCTCATTGTGTGTCTCTGGCAGCATCAAGAATTTCATATTAAAAGTACAACGGGAGGTGAGAAGGAGAAAAGAAAAAAATACATATATGTAACACATTTCTGAAACCGAGAGCTTTCCCTCTTGCCACTATGAATTTTTCACACTTCTCATTTCTGCATTACACTATAATCTTGTGTATGTTTGCCCTCTGCCTTCCACTACAATCCCCCAATGAAGCTATATTCTTTTTTCCTTTATGTTTCACTGGCTTTTGGCAAAGGAGTAGCCTCGACTCTCAGGGGAAAACATTTATATCTAATATCTCCTTTCATAGCCTGCACCTTTACCCAATCTTATTTCTAAAAGTGGTCCATGGATTCTGCAAGGAATGTTATAGAAGTACATCACAGTGCAAAGAATCAAAGGACTCAGGCAGAGATCATGTCACATTGTTTAGGACGTTTTGCTTCCCCATGGTATTTCTGTGCTTTCATAACAAAGCCAGGCAAGCCAGAATAGAGAGTGTATTCTGGAAGTACATAAAAGAAGCAACCTCTAAATCAACTCAGTCTCAAGTAGCTATTCTCTCTAATGTAAAATAATCTCAAGCTGTTTGTAGGACCCTAAGGTGTACTCGGAAGGTAGATAAAGAAACAGCCTCGTAAAAGTTACCCCAATGGCTGGGTTGGGGCAGATGCCACAGTTTTGAAGGGGATGGCTTCGACGTTGCCATAGAGCCCGCAAAGGCACAGAAGGAAGTTGGAGACAGACCCCGCACCAACACCACCACCGTTCACATAGAGCAACTCGATGTTGTTACGGCAGTGTCATTCTCAAATTCAATCTCATCATGGATACAACCAGGAAAGAGAAAGAAGGAACTGCTTGCATTTTTCCTACCCCTAGGCTACGCTCAATTTAGATATCCTGTCAGGCATATTTTGCATTTTTCCCTTCTTCAGCAGCCTGTAATATAAGAGCACCAGATATGCAATGCATCATTCATTCATTCATTGTTTGACCTTTCTCTCCGGCGTTCTCCCCTTAAGTCAGGAACTATCACGGTAACAGCAAAATCCTTGACGGGCAGGGTTTGCTGAGAAACCCCAAGGTAACACAATTTCCCTCAACAACCTGGAGAAAACAAGAGTGGTTATCTATTCAAGAGAAAACAGAACGTTTTGTGTATTTAGTGTCAATAAAACAACTTCCACAAATGTTAAAGTAAACATGGAAAAATATAGCTTTAAAAAAATGGCTAACGGAGAGAATTTCCTTTCACATACCAATGTATTCTCCCCCTCACAGTGAGATCCATGATTTCATACCCTTTCTATATGTGAGAAAGGGAGCTGGGCATTTTAGCCATCTAATTACTAATTAATATTCTAACCAAAAATGCTGGGCTATAGATATTGGAAATCGAGCTTCCCACAGGACTGTCACATTGTGTTTAACCCAAAGCAGTGATGTTTCTGCTTACAACGCTGAAGGTTTCATGACTGTCTGCTGTGTCTTCATTCTCCTTTGGAACGTCTCCAATTTCCCCAGAAACACAGGTGGTCTTTTGAATAAACAGTACTAACATATTGAGCTCCATAAGCTCTATGATGATATGCATTTCTCTCGTTCACAGCTGTTGCTTGCACAGTTGGAATAATGTGCGACTATGAGGTGGCTACTTAGTGAACTGGAGGTTCCTATTCAGAATATAAATTCTTGAAAAGGCATCTTCAGGTAAAGAAGGAACAGAAAATAACAAGTGGTGCTCCACGGGGATCTGTACACTTTTCATTATCCGTGTGAGGGAAATGAAAACATGTGTTTAGGAATCCATTGAAGAATTTCATGGTATTCATTCTACTTCAGAGGAATCCCGTGCTGAGAGAATTTCATTCTATCATGAAATAATTGGTACCGAAGGCCTTGAGCAAACATGCTCTATATTTCTGGCACTTAATAGAACTGAAATGTTAGCTGTAATAAAATATTTTACCACCTCCGATTCATCTAAGACTAAAAAAGTTTGAGGATTCCTAGGATTATAAAAAGTCCATTTTACGATAACACCAGTGTCAGTGTTCAAGGTTTAAATAACAAGCAGAATCAACAACAAAGCAAGAGCAATGATGTTTATCTGCAAAGTTGTGACACCTCACTCAGCACAGCGATCTTGAAATTTTCTTAGCTATAATTCCTCCCTGAATGAAAAGTTAATTATAAAGACTTTCAGTAGCTTTACTTACTGTACCGCACCTCTTATTTGCAACAATGCAAGGAAATGTTTTAGCAAATGAGACAATGTCACCATATGCCAAAAAGGTGGAGGGGGACTTCTAATTTATATATACTAGAAAATTTATATTTATATTTACACTTATATTTCTTAGAAAATGAAAACAGACCTACAAGACACCAATCATCTGGAAATCTAACCTATGAAAGAGGGAAAACAAGATCCACTTATGGAAGAATTTAAAGTTGAAGAAATAGAAATAATGGAACAACCAGAAAAGGATTTTTAAAATACATACGTGTGGTATTCAGGGAGATAATGAGCAAAGATGGATATATTACAGTTATTTGTTTTTTACAGAATGTGGAAAATATTACTATTGAGTAATAGCTGGCACATATTAAGCACTCTGTGAATGTTAGCCATTATTTTCGTTTACTACAATATTGGCTCCATAAACACAGGGAATTTTGTCTGTTTTATTCACTGTTATATTCTTCCACATCTAGAAAAATTTCTTATGCAAAGTAAAAATTAAACAGCTAATTATTAGATAAAAGAATACATTTAGGTAAATGCACATATGAAAAACCAACAGTAGACTATCAAGCAAGAGTAGTGGTTGTAAAACAAGAAAAAGTTTTTATAACGAAAACCGATTAGATATCTTAAATATGAGAAGAATAATTATGGAAATAAAAAATAAAACTTTCACAAGCAACGTATCATAAATCATCATTGCTGTAGGAAACTCACCTTCTCACAATAACTAGACTCTGAGAAAAACCTCACTCCTGGAGGTATTGTAGGTCTTACAAAAGGTAGGAGAGTTCTCCAGGGACATCCCCAGAGAAATAAACATGAGCCTGGAATACAAGGGGCTGAGGGCAACATCTGAGATGGGATTGCTTACAAATCAGGTTAGGAATACACAGGAAAAAGGCCAGGGTAGGCAGGAGCCCAGGCCACAGAGCAGAAGGGACTTAAAGCTTTAGGAGCCAAGAGAGGAACAAATTTATGGAAATCTGCAGTACCAGTACATAAGTCTGCAGGAAAACAGAGGTAAAGTATTCTAAAGTTTATACATTGTTTAGGATGCAGATAGAGGTATTGTTTAACTTTAGATTTTGCGATGTTAATAATGCATGGGGAAAGTTCAAGGGTAATTAATAAGATAGTAACAGGAGAGTGTTATACATTTGAATGAGAGAAAAAGTTAGTAAGTAAAGCAGAACAAAAATATTCAATCCAAAAATAGTAAGAGGAAAAAGATGGGGCTAGTAGAACTTAATAGAAAAAGGCTCCACAGCAATAATTGGGATAAACAAATGGACTAACCTCACAGGTTTAAGGAAAAGGAGAATCACATTGGATTTAATATTAATGCATATGTTAGTCCTGAAGGACTCACCATGATTAAGAGCACGTAATCAGCTTACAAACAAAATTAGCAAAATTGCTGCTATTAGCATCAGTATGCATAAATAAGAAATAACAGATTTAGACTCACAAAAACTGCAGATGTTTAACTTATTAGATATATGTCATAGCTATGTGAAATGTTTTAAAAAGTAAAATATTCAACGTAAAGCTAAGCATTCAGCAAGAAATTATTGGGAAAAAAGCTTTTAGAAATAAAAAGTATATTTGTAGAAATCAGAAATTCTGTGGATGGATTAAACATCAGTTTCCTGCAATAGAGAATTAGTAAACTGTATATCCCAGAGTTATCCACAATACAGCAAAAAGAAATAAGGAGATGAAAAAATATAAAAAAGAGGTTAAGAGACGTTGGAGGGTAGAATGATAAAGACCAACATAAATCTACTTGCAGACCCACAAAGACAGCATGCAGGAAAGGATAAAGGCAATATTTAACCTCTCAGAAAGGATAAAATAATATAAATCTGTGGATCTAGTAAGCAAAACTTATCTCAAATAGGATAAATCAAAAGAAATTCCATAAGACATATCTTAATAAAATTAGAAAATACAGAGGACTAAGAAAATATCTTGAATGCAGAGAAAAAAGGACAAGATCTTGTCTTATTTAGGATGAAAATAAATATATTGTTTAACTTTAATTTTGTTAAGTATGCATGGTAAAAGTTCAACACTAATTAATAATAAATTAAAAGTAGAGCATGTAAATTTTAATGAGAGGAAAAACTGAATAAGAAAAAAAGTCAAAATCTTCAACCCAAAAATGGTAAGAGAAAAGAGAAATGGCACAAGTAGAAATTAACTGAAAAAGTCCAAATATGTCAAGAATGAGGATAACCAAATGGACTACACTCAGAAATCATTTTAAAAAAAAATCAATCGCACTGAATTTAATAAATGTGTTAGTTCTCTCATAGCTAAAGACAATGGCAGTTATGTAATTATCAATCTCCCAGAATTTTCTTCCCTAAATATAATGAAACAAATATGCAACTAGAAAAATTATACACAAAAACAAGCTCTCACCATTTGTATCAGTCTGCTCAGGCTGCCATAACAAAACACCGAACGCCCAGTGGTTCCCAACCTGTTTGGCACCAGGGACTGGTTTCACGAAAGACAATTTTTTCACAGGTGGGGGATGGGGAGTGAGGGGTAGGAGGAGGTGCGGGGCGGGTTCCGGGGGCACGAGACAAAGCTCAGGCACTGATGGTGAGGCAGAGCTCAGGCAGTGATCCCAGCAATGGGGAGTGGCTGCAAATACAGATGAAGCTTCCCTTGCTGGCCTGCTGGCCCACCGCTCACCTCCCACTGTGTGCCACCCCCAACTCCTTCCTAAATTTCACAGAAGATGGGAGAGGGGATGGTGGTGGAGCTCTGTGGCCCAGGGCCCCTAACAGGTCACAGACTGGTACCAGTCCAGGCCCTGGGGGTTGGGAATCACAGGAAACTATAGAAATTTATTTCTTATAGTTCTGGAGCCTGGAAGTCCCAAATTAAGGTCTGGTGGGGTTCATTTTCCGGAGAAGGCTCTCTGCCTGGTTGCAGATGGCTGCTTTCCCCTCACGTGTCCTTTACTCTGAGCAGAGATAGAGCTTTCTGGTGTCTCTTCTTGTAAGGAAATTAAGCCTATTGGATACAGGCCCCACTCTTACCTATCTCTTTTAGCCTTAATTACTTCCTTCCTCCAAATACAGTCATGCTGGGTGCCCACATGCATTAGGGAGGGACTATGCTTTATTCAGTATACTAATTTAAACGTTAATTTCTTCCAAAAACACCCTCACAGAAATACCCAGAATAATTTTTACCGAATATCTGGGTATTTCGTGGCCCGGGCAAGTTAACACAAAAAAATTAACTGTCACATTATTACTTAAAGGCAGAGTATGCCAAAATGACAACCAAGAATAAAAAGAGAAAATTCACCAAATACCACTGTGCAATTTTTCATACTCCCTTCTTTCTGCCCGCCCCCCCACAGCAAGGCATTGTAGTAAACAAACAAACAAAAAAACCTTAAACTGGTATCATAATTTCCATGTATGAAACGGAGAAAATTATAAGGAGCTACCATACCAAAAGGCACTAGACCCAGACAGTTTCACTGTGGTACTCTATCAAAGCTTCAAATACTGCATAATCCTAAAGCTGTATGATTTATTCAAGAGTATTGAAAAGGAAGGGAAACTTCCCAAATTCCGTTTTTGGAGTAAGTATGATACAAATTGATAAACCAGGTGAAGATTGTGCCAAGATTGTGCAGAGATCAATATTGCTAATGAATGTCAAGGCAAATATACTGAAACAAAACATTAGCAGACAGAATCCAACGCCAATTTAAAGGAGTAATACAGAATGATCAGGTAGGTTTTATTCCTAGAATGTAAGTTGGTGCAATGTTAGAAACTATATTAATATAGTCCATCATATTGATAAATATGAGAAGGAAAACATGATACTCTCCATAGATGCTGACAAAATCTTTGACCAAATTTAACACCCATTTATTAATTTAAAAAACACTCAAGAAAATACGAATTAAGAGAGACTTTCATAACTTAATGACATGACCGTCTGTGTAGAGACAGAGATAGACACAGAGATAGAGGTAGAGATGGAAATAGGTAGACATATGTACATGCTAAAGCCAGAATCTTATTTAATGGGGAAACACTACATGAGGAACAAGGTAAGTCCTTTCACTATCTCTGCTATTCAACAGTGTGCTAGACTAATAACCAACATGATTAAGCAATTAATGACATAAAAACGGGTAAAGAAGAATTACCTCTATTTGCAGATGGTAAGATATTATACCTAGAAATCTTCAGAGAATCAATGATAAAACCAACTTAAATTATAAAAGAATTTATGTCAGAATATAAAATCAATAGCCTTTATTTACACAAAAGGGGAGGAAACTCATTTACCATTGCAAAAAAAAAAAAAAGAGATTAAATACTTAGGATTACATTCAACAAGAAATGTGCAAAACCTATATGATGAAAACTTCAAATCATTTCTGAAAGACACAAAAGTCAGTTTGAAAAAATGGATAGATAGCCTACTTCTTGGATATGATGATTCAACATAGTAAAGATGTCAGTTCTCCATAAATTAATTTATAAATTAAATAAAATCTCAATAAAAATGCCAAAAAACAATTTTAAGGGGTTAGACAAGTTGATACTAAAATTTGTATAAAAAATGCAAGAATAGCAAGGAAAACAATAGGAAGGAAAAAATACAAGGAAGAACTAGCCCTACCAGACAATGAAAACATGCTATAAAGACTCTACAGTTAAAATATTATGGTACTGGCACAGAAATAGGCAAATAAATCAGTGGAATAGAATAGAAAGTCTAGAAATAAATCCAAATATATATGGAAATTTAGTATATGACTAAGGTACTATCTCAAATCATTGGGGGTAAAGATAGACATTTGTAGAAGCAGTTTTTAAAAATGGGTAGTCATTTGGACAAAAGATAAAATTAGACCCATATGTCACACAATAGACAAGAATAAACTCTAATTGGATAAGGGATCTGACTACAAAAATAAAATCACAAATACTAGAAAAAAAGCATGAATGAATCTTCTTTAATCTTGGTGTGCAGGAGAGCTTTCCTTGACTCAAAATCCAAAGATGATTTAAAAAATTGATGAATTTAATACACTTTTTTTTTTTAATTCTAGGAGGAAAAAGATACCATAAATAATGTCAAAAGACAACTGATGAACTGGGAGAAAATATTTCACAATCTGTACCACAGACAAAGGGTTAATATCCTCAATAGAGAAAAATTTCTTAAAATGGGAGAAACAAAAGACCAAAACTTGATAGAAAAATGAGAATGTAATATACTTACTTTTCCTCTGAATTCTTTTACTATTTCTTCTTATCTCTTATCTTAATTTTTGGCAGGCTAATTATCATTGTTTAAAAGTCATTTTCTTTGTCTTTTATCCTGCTTGGGATTTGATGAGATTCACAGATCCATGGGGTACTTTTTTCATTCAAATATGGAAAAATTTCAGTCAATGTTTTCTAGATACCTCTTTTCTGAGACATCATTTACACTAATTTTATATTTCTTTATGCTTTTCCACAGGTTATTAAGACAATTTTTCAAGTTTTTTTTTTTTTAAAAAAATGCTTGTTCTTCACTTTGGATAATTTCTATTCGCCTGGTTTCAACTTCATTGAATCCTCTTTTCTGCAGTGTTTCATCTGCTGTTAATCTCATCTGAGAAATTTTCATTTTTGATATTGTATTTTTAATGCCAGAATGTTTTGGGAGGGTTCTTTTTGGAAATTCTCTGTCTCTCTTGAAAATCACCATCTCCTCATCCATCTTTTTCTGCGTATTTTAAAAATATTTAGCATGGTTATTTTAATGTTCCTATCTGCTGATTCCAACATGTGGATCATCTGTGGCCTGTTTCTATTGACTATTTTCGTTCTCTCTCCCTTCCCCTCTCTCTCATGCTTTGCAATTTTTTATTGTGTACTGGACATTATGAAAGATTCACTACAAAAATTCTGGATTATGTCATGTTTCTCTGAAAAACTGTTGAGTTTTTTTCCTAGCACACGGTTAAATTCCTGGCAGAGCACCTTGATCTTGCGGGAACTTGGTGTTGGGCTTTGTTTAAGCAGGTCTGTTTTAGCTTTATCTACATCTCTTAGTACCATGATGTGATCCTTAGACCTTAGTCATGTCCATTTTGAGGTTTCATTGAAAAGTCCAAATTGCATATAAAGCACCTTTAACCTGGAAGGGTTTTTAATTTCAAATTCTGTCTTCCCAGCTATGGACAGCTGTTGAAATCTGTGCTCATCCTTTCAGCTTTCCAGGTGTTGTTCATTCTTGAGCTATTTTGACTCTCACCTTATGCATATGCAGTCTAGAAAGTCAGCCAAAAATATGACTGAAGTCTCTATGCAGATTGGGGGACTTCCCCAACTGCGGCTCCCTCCTCTCTGGGATTTAATCCCTCAATTTCTGGATAGTGTAGCCATGCCTACCTCTGACCTCTGACTTTACATCCCAATAAGAAGATTGGTTTCTTCTTGACCTTTCTCCTTGTTGTGTTGTGCAAATGGAAGATTGCCCTTGGAAGATGAATGTGGATCTCACTCACTGTGGTACTTTCTTTCAAGGGTCGTATCTTAAACAGTTTATGTTTGGTTTTTGTCTTTCTCAGTGCTTTCTGATAAATTGTTTGTTTTGTTTTGCTGTCCAGAGTTTATAATTGTTAGCAGCAAGAGGGTTAGTCTAATACAAGCTACTCTGCTATTACTGGAAGCCAGAAATCCTATGTCAATAATGGTCATTTAAAGGAGTCCTGAAAATTAATAAGACAAAGAGCAAACACAACAAAAAAAAAATGTTTTTAAGATAAAATGGTCAATTGGGTACTTCAAGAAGAGAAAATGTATGTGAAATAAATGTATCAAATGATACTCAACCTTCTCAGTAATTTGGGAAATGCAAATTAAGACCATAATGAGATATTGGTTCATGTGCATTTGGTTGGCAAAAATTAAGTGCCTAGACAATATGAAATAGTAGAGAGAATGTCATTCAATAGGCTGTCATACATTTCTGGTAAAAATATAAATTAGGAAAAAATATTAGTCATCATCTTGTAAGTTCAAATATGCACATATCCTGTAACCTAGCATTTCCACTTATGTTCAAGAGAAAATCTTACACATATTGCACTAACTTTTTCTATGGTCAACTTAGCATTATCCCCACCCTCTTTTATACTTTCTCCTAACATAGCAGAACAGCATAGGAACTATATTTTCCAGATGTCTTACCAACAGAATTGTGAATTAGTTGATACCAGTGAGAAGCACTTTTGTAAAATTTAGAAAGCAAATAAGAAGGAGCTGTTAGTCTCCAGCAGCAGCTGTGAACAAAGCAGGGAGCACTGGTAGGGAACAGAAATGGGGTTTTGCCGGGAGCATCAGATAATTCTGAATACAGCCCATTTTACTAGTGCAAGCAGCTGAGACCATTGACAGTAGCTTCCCTATGCTTCCTGCACCTTGAGCTCTCCTCCAAGCCGGCAGCTGTCTTCCTGGCCTTCTCTTTCCAAGCCATTCCAAGAATCGTGTAAGCCTCTAATATTCTGTATTAAATCCCTTTCTACTCAATATACTCTGAGTAGAGTATTTTTAAAAATTTTAAAAATAAAAATAACCTTTTGTTCATTAACTATTAACCTGAGAATACATAAATTGTGATATAGACATATAATAAAATATATTTTTTTCCTCTCCCATTCCCCCTCCCCAAAATGAAAACTCCACAAGGACAGGGACTTTCATCTGTTTTATTCTGTACCATATCCACAGTGCCTATTACTAATATCACATCCAGCATGTAGTAGATGCGCTATTAATGTTTGCCAAATGAACCAAAGATTAGCTAGTTTATTGTTATTACATTTTATAGTGCATCTACTAGATAATTATTAGATCAATTTGCAATACATAAAATGTGTGTGTTTGAGGCATTTTATTTTAAAAGTTCTTTGTTTTAAAGTCCTCTTTCTTCTTTTTCTGAAGGTTTTAAAGGTTTGGGTGTAAAGTTCTGGTCTAAAAAGGGTAGAAGGAATGAGGAAAGGCATGGGAATGTGGTTGCCATAGTATTTTTTAGATTGTCTCCATATAATGGAATATTACACAGTAGTATGGCCTACAGATAGAACAAAATGGATAAATCTCAGAATCTTAATAATGAGTGAAAAAAGAAAATACTAGAAGACTACACATATACTCTTTCAATAAAGTATAAAAATAAGCAAAACTAAACCCTTTATTTTGAGGCATATGTCTCTGTGTGTAATCAAACTTTTAAAAAGCAGATAAAATTAAACGCAAAATTTAGGACAGTTCGATTGGGGAAACAGAGATAAAATAAGGGAGGAATGTATATGCACATATGTAAGTCGTTGCATATATCTCAGTTATTGACATTGGTAGTATATTCAAGGATGAAAATTAAAAAATAAAATAAAAAACAAAACTTGCTGGAGCAATGATGTTGATGTATCATGAACCTCAGATTATAATTAGCCCCAATTCATGTGTCCAAATCCTTAAAATAAAATCTCAGTAAAGGGATTTTTAATAGCTGAAGAGCGAATCAGTTACTTGGAAGACTGGACTGAAGAATTATTTTAAATACAGCACAAAAGGATAAAAGATGAGAAACCAAAGGGAAAATTTAAAACATTTGAAATAGACACCAGAAGTGTGATATCCTCTAATGATATTTCTAGAAGCAAATAATAGAAAGAATGAGAGGAAATACTAGAAAAAATAATGGTTGAAAATTTCCTAGAACTCTAAGAAAAAAACATGCATTTTTAGAACGATGATGCTTACTGAGTGCAAAGAAGGAAAATAAATATAAAACCTTGCTCATAACACCATGAGCACAAACTTAACAACACAGAGAAGATTATAAAATCTTACAGAGAAACAAGAAAGATCAGCTTCAAAAACAAGAATCAGAATGACAGCAGACGCCTTATCGGTATCACAGAAGGCAAGAAAGCAATGGTAAAATATTTCTCATTTCTGAGAGAAAACAATTTAAACCTTGAATTCGATATACAATAAGGCTTCAGAAATAAAATTAAACTATTCAAGAGTAAAAGTAAATTAAGTGTATGTTAAAGCAGTCAGAGATCTTACTATTTATAGACTCTCACAGAAGTAAACTTCTAAAAGAAATGTTTTAACAAGAAAACTAAACCCAAAAGGAAGAGTTCTTAGACAAACAATTCAATAGCAAGTAATATATAAACAGTAAAAACCTATTGGCGCTATCTGAATAAACAAAAATATTTGAACAATTAGTTGAAATTAAAATAGCATGAATTAGTTAGGATTTGTTTTTAGTGGGTGATGGGAGCAGTTTGTGAATGGAACTCTAGAATCAAAAATATAACAAGCACCGCATGTACTCACCATCAAATTGGTATTAACTGATCAAAGCTTAAGTGCACATATAGTAGTAACATTCATCGGGTGTTGGGTAGATGGGAGGAGGGAGAGGGGACGGGTATATTCACACCTATTGGGTGCGGTGCACACTGTCTGGGGAATAGACACATTTGAAGCCCTGACTCAGGTGGCGCAAAGACAATATATGTAACCTAAACATTTGTATCCCCATAATATGCTGAAATAAAAAAAAAAAAAAGATAAGATTTAACAAGTAAAAACAAAAAATTCTAGCATTTATATTTTCTACAATGGGATTAGAAAGTAACTGAGTAACACCAGACTTTTTTAGAAAACTCTAAGCTTAATAATGTGTGTTCAAAATATGAAGGTAACAATAGAAGGATAGAAATTGAATGTATAGCTTTTAAACCAGAGGAGGAAAAAAGTGGAGTAAAACAAAAATATTATATTTCAAAGTCAGTGGGATAAGGACAAAACAGTTTTCAAGGGAATTTATAAACTTTAAATCATTTATTAAAATAAATAAATTTGTGTATTAAAATAAAAGATTAAATAAATTATTTTTCTACAGAGTATGCTAGAAAAAGAATAACAAAATAAATTCAAAGAAAAGCAAGAAGTAAAGAAACCTCAAAATGATAATAAGTATACAAAAAACGATTAAACAAAACAGGAATAAAATATTTTGCAAGTATGTTTTAAAAATCTTGAACTAACAATAACAAATAAGTTTAAAATAAATAAAATACATAATAAGTGTTACTACAAGTAAAACTATTTTAACGTTATAATGGGTATTTGAAAATTACCAATAAACTTGAAAACCTGCATGAAATGGACAATTTTTAGGAAAATATGAATTACCAAGGAGAAGTAGAAAGCCTGAATAGGCTAATTAGCACAGACTAAATTGAAAAAAATTTGCCAATGTTCTACTGTTTCAATGTTACTGGAATCATATCGAACAAGTTTTTTATCTACTTACTTACACTTAACCTGGCACTGTACTAATTGCTAAGATAAGACTTTGTTGACACTGAAATAACTATTATAAATAGGAATTTAAGCAGTTCTCATAGTTCATGCCTACAGGCAATTAACACCTGGTGATTTTTACAAATATGGAAGCCTTTACTAAATTTGTTCTATTTTTTTAAAAAATTAAAAACTATAACAATGGATAAAGGAATCGCCTTCACATCCAATGGAATTTTAGTTAATCACATTAAATGTATCATTTCCTTTGCCTTGAAGCATTTGTTATTTCAGGGAAACCATGTTTTCAAGTATCCAGATATAACAAACATAAAGTTGTATTTGAATAGGAAATTGTGAGAGAATAAATTTATAGAAAGAAAAAGAAAAGCTCTTTTTTTCTTTCAGTATTCCAGATGTCTAAATGAAAGAGAGAGAAACAGAGAGAGCCAGAGATACAGAAAGAAGTAAAACTAACTTTTTTCTTTTTTTTTTTTTTTTTGAGACAAGGTCTGACTCTGTCACCCAGGCTGGAGTGCAGTGGTGTCGTCATAGCTCACTGCAGCCTCCAACTCCTCGGTTCAAGAAATCCTCCTACTTCAGCCTCCCGAGTAGCTGAGACTACAGGTGCATGCCACCACTCCTGGCTAATTTTTCTTATTTTTTGTAGAAACAGGATCTTACTATGCTAGTCCCCAACTCCTGGACTCAAGTGATCCTCCCATCTCAGCCTCCCAAAGTACTGGGATTACTGGTGTGAGCCACCTTGCCCAGCTAAAACTTTTAAACTTCAATTAATAATAAGCTATTAAGCCTGACAATCACCGTAGTAGGCAAAATAATGCCCACCCCCCCCCAAAAATGCCCACACCCTAATCCCTGAAACCTGCAAACATGTACCTTTACCACAGCAAAAGGGCTTTTGTAGAGGTAATTAAGGTTAAGAGCCTTAAAATAGAGAGATTATCCTGAATTGTCTGGGTGGGCCCAATCTAATCACACAAGCCTTTAAAAGCAGAGAACTTGCTCTGGCTAGAGAGATTCCAGGTGTGAGGAGGATTTGGACACTCCACCTGTTGCCAGTTCTGAGTTATAGGGTGCCATGTGCAAGGGTAGTGGAGAGATCTCCAGGAGCTAAGGGGCTGCCTCTGGCTGATAACCAGCAAGGAAATGGGGATCACTGTCTCACAACCACAAGAACCCAAATTCTGCCAGCGACCTGAATGAACTTGGGTGTGGATTCTCCCCTAGAACCTCCAGAAAAAAATGCGGCCCTGCCATCACCTTGATTTTAGTCTCATGAAACCTTAAGCAGAGAAACTAGCTGATCCACACCGCATTCAGACTTTTGAACAACAGAAACCATGGGATAAAACACAGGTGTTGTTTTAAGCCACTAAATTTGTGGAAATTTTTTACAGCAGCAATAGAAACCTAACACAACCACCAACCAAAATAACAGATATAAAGGCAGCATGTCCTAACTCTATACACTCAGGAGAGTACCTTCAAATCTTACTGAGGCTATCCCCAGGATTCAGAGCAGGCTCTCCCCAATATTGAACTCACCAACATGAAGACATTTTCCATAATGTCAGCCTTGTCTTTCCTTCTATGTGTCAGCACATTATGATGAAATGAAACCACTGCTTCATTCTAGCGGCGTTTCACCATATGGTAGTGGATCTGTGTTTGCTATTATGTGCCAGATGGCACCGAGACACCAACCGCTTACAGTGTCATCTAAAACATAGCGACAAACAAAAATTGAGGAATCCCTGCTGTAAAAATTGGAGACAAGAAGTTCCATGACTATATTAAGATCCGTGATTTTTAATTTGAACTGACCATGAACTTGTTTTAGGACTTTTGTCCAATTGTGAGTCTGCCCCCTAAATAATACCACCACAACACAGTGCTGACATCTTTGTTATCTGTGACACCTTTACCAATCAGTAAGAGCAATTTAAAATACTGAGGTTCTTGGCCATCTGTCATTATAAATTCCCAATTATATTATGTAATTTCCATGGAAAGTTTTGATGGTATAAGATCTTCCTAACTCACAGCTACAAGTTGATCAAAGGGCATGTATTTTACTATATGACATTTTATATTGGTTTGTATCTGATACCCAGTGTAGGATTTAGACAATAGAAAAACTCCCTAAGAAATTCAAGCTATTCACTTATTGTCAACATTTGCCATAAATATGACTTTTTGAAAGATAATGTATTGTTATAGATATCTATCATCACTTGTTCTGGTGACATCGTATGTAAACCAACCAGGAATATCTTTTAGCTAGATGGTAAGTGTCTTGTCCTGGAATTTAAGGTCAGAATACAGGAATACTATAGACAAAAGGAGTCCCCAAGGTGGCTTGTTAGAGGATGCCAAGAATCCATACGTTACTCAATGATCAAGAACAAGAGTCAGTGCTTCTGAATTGACTTACAAGCCTTGACAGCCTCAACTGATAGAGAGCTGGGGGTATATGAGAATATTCCACTCTGATAATTTTTCATAATCTTGTTGCTGTTAGGTAGAAAAATGAATTTCTGCCTCAGTACTTGAGGGTTCCAAAACTGTCATTTAGGTTCAGAACACAGAGGTCTAGTCTAAGATTCATGTATAACCTCTCAAAAAAATTAACTGCAGAACTATTCTTCTTGATGTAGAGTATTAAGATCATCCAACATTAAGTTTCCTTTTCCACAACACCTGTTGAAGACTAAGAACCCAATGTGAAGGCAACACGTATACCCAGTTTTTAAGTTAAAATGTAGAGTCACTTGGAATTTGTGTACTCACACGTACAGCGCAGAGACAACCTAATAACAAAATACAATAATTGGTTACAATTTGGTGTTACTTTTGGGGGAAGAGTTGAAAACATACTAAGAAAAGCCATTGGGTCAAAGTTTGTATTATTATTTCTTTTGAGTTCCTTCCCATGTGTTGATTAGCCAAGAACAATTTGCAGGAAGAAAGTGATGACTTGTTAAAGAACTCTTCTTCCCTTCCTCAGTAGATTTTGAGAGGTACTTCATATGGGTACCAGAACCTAATAAACTCTAATCATTCTTCAAAAAAACAAACGAAAAAAATTTTTTCGCGTTCTTACTGTGTGCCAGAGGATGTAAGAACAAGACAACAGAAGAGTTTCTACTTAAAATAGTAGGATCTCACAACTTATGAAGACACACTGCATGTACATTTACAATGACTAGGATATCCACAACAAATATGTCTCTATTCTGTGAACAAGTCCACATGAATAATTTCTTATGGACCAGTCCACTTTTTTATATTTCAGAATTTTTTTAAAAAAATTACATCACCCATCATTTCCACGCAATTTCAAAGCATGCCACAATTCCAGGTTTTATAATTATTTTTTTATATCACGCATTTTAAGTAGGCTTAGAACAGAAAGGGAAACACATATGTTAATCAGAACACTAACTCTCAATGAGACTATAGGATACATACTTTCCATGGAAGTATTCTATAGAATTTCACTGTCCAATACTGTAGCTACCACAAGTTGAGAATTCCTAATCCAAAAATCTGAAATCTGAAATGCTCCAAAATCCAAAACTTTTTGAGTGCCAACACGAAAATACAAGTGGAAAATTTCACATCTGACCTCATGTACATAAACTTTGTTTCATGCACAAAATTACTAAAAATATTGTATAAAATTACTTTCAGGCTATGTGTATAAAGTGCATATGAAACATAAATGAATTTCATGTGTAGACTGTGGTCTCATCCCCAACATATTTCATTATAAATATACAAATATTCCAAAATCTAAAAAAATTTGAAATTTGAATCACTTCTGGACCCAAGCATTTTGAATAAGGAATACAAAACCTATAATGATATGTGGCTATTTAAATTTAAATACCTTAAAATCAAATAAAATTAAAAATCTAGTTCCTCAGTTACAGCTGCACTAACCACATTTCAAGTGCTCAATAGCTGGCGGCTACCATACTGGACAGCACAGAATATTTTCTTCATCACAGAAAGTTCTGCTGAACAGCACATTTATGGTTGTCACTTATAATTATTCTTATCACAAAGGATAATATTTTATTGACCCAATGTCTTAGCCTTTTGTACAATTGCAGACTGCAAAAGATGTCAGAGAATATACAGACCAATATTTGTTATTACCTGGGGGAACTGATGCTTAGAAAATTTTAGGTGACAGAAAGATCACTTCTTAGTATTTTTCCTAGATTTGGAAGTCCAATTTCCATTGAAATCATTAGCGTTTTGTTCCCTGATGGGCATATGGTGGCTGATTGAAATCTAGAGTTCCAGATGATCAGATTTTATCTACTGTGACAGTGCTGATTGATTTGTAATAGCTACTTGATCCACGCTCTTGAGCTCAGAGAGAAAAGTGGTTTGATGTATTAATGATGACTTGCAGGTCAAGAGTTGATATCATGTTTGCCAGGCATTTTCTCTCTCTGCAAGTATGAGCTAGCAACTAATATATTAATAGCTGGCAAATAATAAGCTCACACATAGTCGTTAGATACACTTGCAGGAGTAAGACAATTTTGAAGCAGTCAATGGTATATTTCCCATCCCCTGGACTGCTGGAAAACCATTCTTCAGTTTGGGCCCTGTAACTTTAGAGGGATAGAGAGAACTATGGCGATAAAAAGAAAACCTTTACATTAATCTCTTAACTGATTGCCCAACTCCTGAATAACCCAGTCCTCCGTCTCTCCATCTTTTATAAGAGATATGAATCCTGTCTGGAGTAAGAAAAACCGCTTTGGAATGGGTCTAGGAGAGAAACTATAAAATAACTTCCAAGAGAGTCTTTTATGGAGAACATACAATGTTACCCCTCATTTAGTGGCTTAAAAATAGGTTTTCCTGAAAATCAGAAGACACATGAAAAGACTTCTTCAGGCCACATGATGCTGCAATAGTCTCTAGAGAGATTGTGACATAAAATTTCTCATTCGTAGAATGTTGTCTGTCCGTGGCATAAGTTCTTGATGTACTCTGTCCCTAGAAAAATAATGTTTTATTTTACTAACAAAATAATGCAGTGCGAGATCTGCTTTACCTTTGATTTTCTATTTGGAAGGTTGAATTTTAGAAAGCAAATTTCCAAGCTTATCAATCTAAATCTCTTTGTGGAAAGTTCTAGTCAGCCACTGTGAAGGTACATAGAGGTTGAGCTCAGTTTGAAAAGTGACTGGGAGCTTTGCTTCATCTTCACTATTCTATTGAATTTTGGCCATTTGACTATTGGCTGCCCATACATCCACAGAAAGGAAGAAAATGTAAATCTCCTTTCTCCTTTTTGTTAGCAATGGTCCTAGAATACAGTGGTTAAAACAGAAGTTTCTTTGATAAACTGTGATTTTTCAATAATCTGTATGAGGTTCTTTTCTATTTTCTGGGATAACCAAGAGTTTGCAGTATGGAAACAGAAGTTATTTCTAAAGTAGGTATTTTAAAGAAGACATTCTCCAAACGCCTTAATACACAATGGAAGATTTCCTTCCTCTGTATAATCAGGAGGACATATATACACATTAATATAGAAGAAACATTTAGAAATTAAGCAAAAAAAAAATTTAAAGAAAAGAACTCACTTTGGTTTTTATTGAAATGCTTACATTATTAAGTTTTTGTCGTTGTTGTTCTAATTTGTGATTTGGCACCACAATTCACATTGACATCATCCTGGAAATCTTGTTTCGATTAATTAAAGGCAATTCAGCCATTCGGTGACAAGAATATCTTTGATGACCTAAATCAAACTAGCATGTGTTAATCCACAGCAATGTGGCCACTAAATAAAAGGCCTTCCCATGTTTCTGAAACACACACACTAGTTAGGAAACAAGAAAAAGAGTGATACACAGTAATGCATAGCCCTTCTACCAGGCAGACATTTCAGATGAAAATATGATGATTTAAAGGTATACTTTTAAAAATTCAAAAATAGGAAAATAGTAAGCACTCTTATGCATAGAGGGAAGTAAAATCCAATGGAAAGCAAGCAAGGGGAAGAGGAGGGAAGGGGATGGGCGAAAACCTACCTAATGGTACAATGAACACTGTTGGGGTGACTGGCACACTTTCTACCCTGACTCAAGCACTACCAAAGCCATCCAAGTAACCACAAACATTTGTACTCCTGTAATACTTTGAAATTTTAAAAAAAGAGGAAAATAAAAGAAAATAGTACAAGAAAATATAGGATTTTTTTTATAATCTTGGACTGGAAAAAATACCCAAAATATCCACCAAAGGGCAGTAGTTTAAGCAAAGATTTATACATCTAGGCTATGCAATTTTATGAAGGCTCTAAAAAGAATATAGTATAAGGCATAGTAGTGTGAAAAAACATCAAATATAATAATAAATACAATATGGTCCCATTTGAAAATATGTGCATGTGTATACATATATATAAAATATACGTGGGTGTGTAAATTTTATATACAAAGTGGAAAATGCGTATGTGAAGAGTATTTTTAATATGAAAATTGAGTGTTTTAATTACTAGCCTTTCCCAAAAAATATATATTAAAAGAAAAAAGAAAGAGTAAATGAATTATCCTGGGGTTGCAAGTAGAATGTCCATTTTTTTTTTTTTTTTCCTCTTGAGACAGAGTCTCACTGTGTTGCCAGGGCTAGAGTGCCGTGGCGTCAGCCTAGCTCACAGCAACCTCAAACTCCTGGGCTCAAGCAATCCTTCTGCCTCAGCCTCCCAAGTAGCTGGGACTACAGGCATTTGCCACCATGCCCAGCTAATTTTTTCTATGTATTTTTAGTTGTCTGATTAATTTCTTTCTATTTTTAGTAGAGATGAGGTCTCGCTCTTGCTCAGGCTGGTTTCGAACTCCAGAGCTCAAACAACCCACCCACCTCGGCCTCCCAGAGTGCTAGGATTACAAGCATGAGCCACCGCGCCTGGCCAGAATGTCCGTTTTTTAATGACATTTATTGAGAGCTTATAATGTGGCAGATATTATACTCCCTTTATATGTATTAATCCATTTGATCCTTATAAATCTGTGAGTAAGGCATAATTAATAATTATATTTCATATATGTGATAACTAAAATTCATAATGATTGGCTAATTTGTCCGCAGTTACACAGCTAATAAATGCCAAAGTGGATGCCAGATCTGTCTGACATCAAATTCTCTCTTTTATTCTTACCTGTGATGAACAGGTAAGAATTATTTTATATTAAAATATCAAAGCACCAGTTTATGATGGTTGGTGTCTACTCACTCAGTTATGGGGTTTTATATATATAAATGGTTACTAATATTTCCAAAGTGCTTGAAAATAATCATTTAATTCAGTAAATCCATGCATACTGAATGCTTACTTTGTATTAGGCACTATATATATTATTAGGTCGTAAGAACAAAAAGTGAATGAGAGGTTGTCCAGGTCCTCAAGTAGCTTAGTCCAGCAGAGGAGAAAAGCAAATAAACAAATATTTACAATACAGCATGCTAAATCCCATGTGGCTAGGGTATAAACTGCTTGGGCAGAAAGAAGATGGCTTATTATTTGGGGGAACACATGTCATTTAAAAGCCTGTGTACAAGATTTACTTACTTAGCAAGCCTTTTCTACATGTCATTTGCAATGGAATCTTAATACAAATTTTAATAAGTTCCCAAACACTGGATTTTTAATTTTTAAAGTATTATTGTCATTAATGCTAACATCTGAGGGTATTTCACAAACAGCCTAACACACAGTCTAGCTATTCTAGAAGGAAGGAAGACCAAGTCATATAACATAGGTACTTTTTTGAGAAAGAAAATTAGGGGAGAATGGGATGGAAATTCCTCTTTTAGTCATATGTTCATGAAATTCTTGAATGATTACATAATAATTCACAGCCCTGGCAGTTTGGTTTTACAAGAAAGATAAAGGAATATGATTGATTAACCCGTATCTGAAGTCCCTTCTCCACCTAAGATTTAACGTGAACATCTATCAGACTCTACGATATGAATTAAATTAAGGCACATCGAAAAGCTCCTTTATTTTGCAGGTTTTGTCCATTAAATTCTAGAAAGCTGAGAAGTGTATCCACCATATTAAAATATACGATAATAGTTCAAATGCTTACATATAGATTACAGCATGTTAAAATGGTATTTTACTAACAATATGAGGAATGTTTAAGGTCACAAATTAGTTCTTCTCATAGACAATACATATATTTTTCAAAATTAAAAACAAAATCTTATTGCCAATAAAATGATAGCACTCAAAAGTTGGTATCTTCTTAAAATTTTTTTAATTAAAAGTGTATTATCTTCTTATGTCAAATAAAGTGGTGGTGGCTTTCAAAAATTGGCTTCACCTAAAGGAAATTTTTATTAAATTTTTTGTTAGCTGCTTGAGGGATTCTTTATACAGTGCTGTATAAACATAGTACCATACTACCAAGAGACAAAAGACAGGCTAATAAGTGATTCCTGGTTTGCACTCCAGCCGGCCTTTCTTTGACAGGCACGATACATGCCTACCTCTCCTCTGTATCTCTGTCCCTGTCTATTCTGTTCCTAAGTCAATGTCTCTGTAAGCTGGAGTCCAGCAACCTGAGAGAAGAAAGGGGTAAATGGCCATGGAAATGAATGTATTACTTCAGAAAGCCCCTTGGAGATCAGACAAACCTCTTGATGAATGCATCATTGTTGATTTCTTTTAACTTCATAAAATAGAGGATTTCACAACCATTCTTTTACTGTAATTTGTGTTTTGGATTTCAGTTAGAAATTATCAGAGAATAATCACTAGAGTTATAAGAACTAGAAATTGACTTTTTATGTACCAATTTTATCTGTAAAGTGGGAAAGCCAA
>RJWJ010000061.1:0-340756 GCA_004363605.1 Indri indri
TACAGGAGAGGAACCCAGAGTTTAGGGAACCCGAATCTTTTCTAATGGTCAGTAAGCTTTCCTGCTCTTTGCTCAAAGGGAGACACTATCTCTATCTTCCAGGGTGTTTACTATACAAATGTACTGGAAAAGATAGTCTGCAACAAAGTCTCTGCTCACAGCAATTGCAGGAATGTGAGAGACTCATGGAGAAATGTCTCCCAACATAAGGATCTTACGTTCTAAGTGGCAAAGACAAATGTATGAATGAATGAATGAATCACAGATGAATGCGTGGAATTAGGTAGTAATTGGTGATACGAAAAAAATCAGAATATGGGCATGCAGATTGACAAGGAAAGCTATTTTCAACAGGTTTGTCAAGGAAGGATTCTAGGGGAAGGTAAGAGTCGAGCGGAGATCTGAATGAACTGAGGAACAGAGTCATGTAAGTACCTGCCCAAAGAGCATTCTTGGCTTAAAGAACAACTAGTGTTCAGGCCAAATGCAGGAGAATGTTTGGAGCTTTGGAAAACAGCAAGAAACCCAGCATGGAATGAGTAAGAAGATGAGTAGCAGGCAATGGGGTTGGAGAGCAAGTCAAGGAAGCAGATCATGCCCTATGCCCAGATCAGCCCTAGAATGCCAAGCGAAGAATCTTCTTAGAGGCTAGGTTTGATATTAATAGGTTGGTTGCATTTGGCAAATAAATAAATAAGTAAATGAGCATGGGCTGCTGGACCAGGACCTTCACTGGGCTTAAGTGTCTAAACAGTGGGAGGCCCCAGGCTCTCCAAGAAGAACACACAACCCAGACACGAGGCAGCAACACCGCCTCATCATGCACCAGACTTTCTCTAGTTCTAGGTCTCTCACCACCCCGCCGTCTCCTCCCCAGTTGCCATCTATACATTTTTCTCTCCCGTCTTCTAGTTCATTCCCTTTGCACGTTTCTTGATTCGATCCCTCCTCCCTGCAGTTCCCGTTTCTCACGTCTTTTGCCGTAGTGATACTTTCCCTCCACGCCATCTGCAGCACACGAAAGCGTCTTTTCTCTCTCCTTACCTTTGCGTCTCTCCCAGCTTCTGGTCTCCCTCCTTCTCTGCAGCCCTGTGGTTGGTGCATCTCTCATCAGTCAGAGAGACATGGGAAAGGAGAAGAGGCTTCCCTCCTCCAGCTGCTCGGGCAGGGGTTAAATGCCTTCCCTGTCTCGGGCTGAGGTCAGAGCATGGTGCCCCATGGGTGATGGGAAGAGGCAGCTCCACTCCAGCAACACCATAGTGTTTAAGACCCATTGTCCCCAGGCCCCATGGAAAGAGCCACACCAGCATTTACTAACAGTGTCTAGCACGTGGTAGGTGCCTTGCAAATGTTTGTGAACATAATGAATGTGCTATTATAATTGTCATAGTTGTCTCGGAGGAATGTTTACACCTAAATTAGGCAGTATCTCAAAGCTGTTTTTTTCTTTTACGGGCTCAAGGAGAAAAGTTGTTTGTTTTGGTTTTTACAGGCAATGATTACCATAGCAGCATAGAAACCAGTTTCTGTGTTCCTACCACCAAACCATAGAACTTGTGATAGACAAGATATAAACACCATAATCTCAGATGACATTTCTAGACAAAAACAGCAAAGTAAAGCTTTGGGAGATTCAAAACAAGTGGCAAGTCAGTTTACATCTCTAAAAAGTTGGCTGCAGTAAATTCTCATTTTCTCTGACTTCTGTTATAATCTTAAACACATATTCCCCCATACACCTCTCTTCCCACTGTGTCACTGGGACTGGCGAGCTGAGGTCAATTGCCTTCCTTCATTCATCAAATACCTCTTAAGGGCCTTCTGGGTGCCAAGAACTGGGCTAGATGCTGGCACTCACACCTGCTGCACACCCTCAAGGAGCCAAAGGGTAGTGGAGAAACAATCGTGTACAGATAGCATGGTCCAGGGTCACAGGCCTATGATGGGGACACTCACAGGGCACAAGGAGGACCCCGAGGATGGGGAATCAGTTGTCCATAAAGGTGAAGGATTCGGGTTGGGAAGGGAGTCAGAAAGGGCTTCCAGTAGTGTGCGGTGACACTTCAGTGAGCTACACTCTGAACAACAAATAGGTATTTAGAATTAATCGGCTGGAGAATCACTGCTGCAAATGCTATTGCTTTGAAAGAACTTAGCAAGTGCATTCCTTGTCTTTCTTATTTGTTTATAGTGAACTTCTAAAGAATGAAGTAACAGCGGCATTGGAGCAATGTGCTTACATATATCTGTACACATGGGCATAGAAACCCACCAACAGCTACACCCCACCCAAATATTTTGGGAAGTCAGTAGATAGTTGTTATTGTTTCAGAAAATAGAGAGATTCCAAAAAAAAAAAAAGGATTTTATATTTTTAAATGAATTTGCTAAGGAATTTTTTTCTTTATAAAAGTTAACACACTTTTTTTTATTATAAAAAGGTAGAAAAAGCTGAAAGTTAAACAAAAACAGAACAGGGAGAAATAAACATACGTTTCCCAAAGAGAGTTATTAATATTTTGATAATTTCCTTCTGGTCTTTTTCCCTACGCGCAAGTTTTGTTTATTTGTTAACCTAAGTATTAAGTCTGAATGATCTTTAGACTGCAGAGAAGGAAGTAGTTTAATGGGATTTCACCTTAAATAGTGGTCATAAAGGTCACTTGACAATATTTATTGATTTTCTATTATGCGTCAGGCGCCGTGCTAAGTGCCTCGATAAAGCAGTAGACACGACGGGCACAGTGACTACCCGTGCGGGTTACCATGGAGATGTGAAGGACTGGAAATAAAAGGGGTGTCATGGGAACTGGCAACGGCTGACAAATCTTTCGTCTCTTGGCAGAAACTCCCACTACCCCTCACTTCACCTCTTCCTTTCATAGTCGTGAAGTCATCCAGCGAGTGCTCTCATTGGAAGGGCCCGTGAGCTGCCGTCCAAATAATAGCGCTTCTTGGTTGAAGCAAACAGGGCATGTGTAGGGCTGGCTCTTTCTCTCCTAATTCCCGGACCATTACTGACTTCTCTAAGCTACCCTTCTTCTGGCAGCCAGGGCTCCCCCAGCTACCTGCCCCCTGCCTGCCACCATGGCAGCCGCAAGAACAGGAAACCGGAGGTGGCCCTGCCAGAGCAGTCAACCCCAGCAGGCTCCTTCCTTCCTGCCAGGGGGGTGATAAGTCACAAGGCCAAGGGGAGCGAGCCCCCCCGGGCCCAACACCTCATGTGTTGTCCTTTGTCTTAGAAAAATCGTCACTCCCTCTTCCCCACCAAGATAGTCACCACCAGCATGGAACACAAACAAGCAAGCCGAGCACAGTCACAGCTACTTCTGCTGTTGCAAGTTCCAGCGTCACATATCAATGGAGTTGGTGGTTTCTAGTCCCCCACTGCCGAACATAAATCACATGTCCCCCCTCAGGCAGCTAAAGGTCAGAAATCATACCTTTAGAAAGCCACCTCTTTGAGCTCAGGAACTGCAGTTTCTACAAACCCCATGCTTAAATGGATTAAATATTAGCTACATAAACCAGCTCAAACAATGATCAGTTATCGATCACATCGTGATAACATACACCAGATTCCATGGCAGTCTGACAAGTATCATAATGATGCACTGGCTGGCCAGTGTTAATGGATCATTTAGGGATAAGCCCACGTTACGGACCGCACAGCCCTGTGTGTTATCACAGTGGGCCCTCTGAGAAGCCAGAGACAGCAAGAGAGCCAGGAATTCTGAATGGTTTCAGGGACAATGTTACAAAAGCAAACTCCTTACTTCTATTTTGCGCCTTACACATCCCGATATATCAAGGTTGTTCCCACGGTAATTGGTAATTCTATGAACTTTAGAATCTATTCAGGCAATCACATGTCTGTCAGCTGTACTTAATGTCTCAGAAGCTGGGAAATTACTTTGACTCTGGTTAAATATTACATAAAACATGCCTGCTTTGAATGGGCAAAGCATAAACTCTACAGCGAAGTATGGGAGAAAGAAACTTGGAACCACAGCGGATGAGTTTGAGTCCTTTCTAGTGGTCTGACCTTGAGTAATCACTGCTTCTCTAGATTTTTATATCATTCAAAATTGTGCTTCACTGTAATCTCCTATATAAAATATTCCCCAGTTCTCTTTTCTACCAGGCCCAGGCAGAATTAGCGACACACACATACATATATTTTATCAGTTTTTTAACGTATGTATTTATAAATGTGTATTTATACACTTAAAAAATATGTAAGTACATATATACATTATAATATAAAATGTATTTTATATTGCAAGTATAATTTAAAACGTATTTTAAATGAAAATTTAAAATATACATATGAGTGTATGTGTATGTATGTATCTATATATATATATATTTATTCTCCCTCTGTCAACTGATTCCTGCAGGACTCAGGGCTTTGATTCTCTGTAGTGCTCACGGTATTGGCCCAACTCAACTACAAAACAAAGGCCACAATAAGCACTTCCCAAGGGCTCTTAGGAGGCTCAAAGGAGACAGTATTCAAGCAAGTGTTTCATGAACTACAAAGCTCTATGTGATTGTAGGGTGTGGTCTTATTTGCATAGCAATATTATTTCTGAGGGCGGCACATTTTGTAAAAGTCAAGGAACTAAAGCAAGGGAAACGAGCAGCTGTCAGCGCTGATTAACTCTGGGGTTGGGACTGAGAGGTAACAGGGAAGCTAAAGGGGAGATAGGGCAGGAGGTTTCAAATTCTTACTTTATTTCCACTTTCAATATTAGAAATATGAATAATTTTTATATTACTATTTTTTTGTAAATTAGAAAAATAAGTACACACAATTCCGGGCAGCTACTTCAGTGTTCACCTGGGGTTGGGGGTGTGAACAAACATCAAATATTAACTGAAACCAAAGCCTTTCCATGCTATTTATTGCATTATTACCGGCAAGGATAATACCTTTCTCATTTTGATTCCAAACTCAGTGGACAACTCAAGACTAGAATTCAAGAGACCCAACTATAGCCCTTTGCAGTGAGTGAAATCTTTGGAGCTTTAAGGATATATGGAACAGTCCCCAAAGACAGTTTTTGTACCCTCTGTCCTTGGCAAAGACCTGAGCTCCCAGAAAAGCTGTTACCTACAGACAGATGGCTTCTGATATCTTATTTACTGTCACTCATAACTGAGTTCCAGTATGTGGCTGAGAGAACATTGACAACCTGCTGGCTGGAACCTGGACTCTGCCACTAAATGAGCCACATGACTTTGAACAATCACTTACCCTTCGTGGAAGTCAGCATTCTGCCTTAGAAAGTGGGAGTGCTGGCGAGGGGTGGGTGAGACTCCAATGAGATAATGTATGTGAATTTGGGTTGTAAACCGTAAGACCTTTCGTAAATGTCAGGTATCTTATTTGCTTACAAGCTTTTGAAGGCTACTTTGCAGGGGCACATATCCCCACAGCCACCAAGAAGATAAGGAAATCTAGGTGGAAAAGAATAAAATCACTCTCAAGAGGAGGAAAGAAACATTCCCACTACATAAGCCGCCTCAATCTGCGGTAACTGAGCCCCAGTGTTCCTTAGTATCTATTTACTTTTCCCTCCTGGGACTGTGTTGTCTTCCTCCTTGTGTATCCCTCCAGCCGTGACAGCCATTTAATCAGTGTAGTTATCAGAGCAAATAAATTTCACTCACGGGGTCCTTTGCCTGAAGTTCCCACAGTGGGAAGAAAACTATTGTAAATGTCTCCGTCCTTAGTCACTGCAAGGGAAACACCTGAATATTCAGCTTCCTGTTAAGTTTGGTAAAATTTCTTTTTACCAAAGAATATAGGGACCTAAAATTCTTCATCAGTGTTGACCAAAAGTGCAGATTAGCTGAAATACAGAGCCCTGCGATGTGTTTGATGGTGCTGCCACAATTACACTATAGATCTGTAAGTGGAAGGAGAAATGTTTTATCGAAAGATAACAGTCCAATGGCCAAGGTAGAGAATCTGACCAAAGAAAGAACCTATCAAGGAAAATGACAGACGGCAGAGAGTAACCAAACTGAGCCCGGGGCTGAAGCAGGAATGGCTGGAGTCGAAGGTGGAGAATGTGGACCACCACATCCCTACACAGAGCAGCCCCACCTGAACACCGCTCCCTTCTCCCCATCCTCAAATAGATTTCCTATTACCGATCTTATAACTTGCAAAATTTTTCAAATATTTGTTCTAATAGCTTGCCTCTTGCTGACAGAAAATTCTGTTTCTCCTGATTGGATCCTTACTCTTCCTATTCCATTTTCTTGCCTCTTTCATCGCCAGAGAACCTTCAGTACACGATGGTTAGAAACAATAATGGGCCTCTCTGCGATATTTCTGACTCTAAAGGAATAGACTCTAAAGTGAGTGTGGTGTTCGCTGTATGCATTTGTCAGAGTCTCCTCATCGAAGAGAAAGAAACTTCTCTCTTTCTTTTTATATGACTGTATTACAGGGGTACAAATGTTTTTGGTTTGATGGATTGTTTCTGTAACGCTTGAGTCAGGGTTGTAAGTGTGCCTGTCACCCAGACAGGGTTCATCGTATCCTTTAGGTGGGTTTTTCTCATCCCCTCCTCCCCCTCCCCCCGATTGATTTCCATTGAGTTATACACCGTTGTGAACCACAGAGTGTTCATTTTTTATCAAATGCCTTCTCTGTATCTATTGAGTTGTTTATCTGGTTTTTCTTCTTCAATCTGTTCATGTGGTGAGTTACTTTATGGATTTCCTGATGTTAATATATCCCTGCATTTCTAGAATAAACTGTCCTTGATCATGATGGACTTTTAAAAATAATAATAAATGGGACAGGTTCAGCTTCTTGACATTTTATGAAATTTGTATTTATGTTTATAAATGAGAGGTTGTCCTCAATTACCTTTTCTTGGACCCTTCTTGTCTTGTTTTGCTGTTAAAGTTAGGATAGCTTTAGGAATTGACTTGGGAAGTTTTCCTTTGCTTCTTTTTCTATGGAAAAGTTCTTATAAGATGAAGGATATGTGTTAAATTCTGTATTTGATGGGTAAAGTGTTCTAAACATGCCTATCAAATCAGGCTTATTAATACTAGTATTCAAATATTTATATCTTCACCAGTTTTATTTGCTTGATCTATCAGTTTCTGACAGGAGATAGAAAAAAATCTATCATTATGATTTTGTATGTGTCAGTTTGTGTTTGTAATGTGTAATAATTATTATATTTTCCTGATGAATTATTCTTTTAATAATTAAAAAAACCTTTTTACAACTATTAATCTCTGTGCCTTAAAATCTAGATTTGTCTGATATTAATATTGCAATATTAGCTTTCTTTTTTCCTAGTATATATTTTTAAATATTTTTACTTTGAAATTTTCTCTGCTCTTACTTTTTTGGTATATGGATAAAGGATTTATTTTCTTTCTTTCCCTCTCTTCATTTATTCTTTCAAACATATATATTTTTGTTTCTATTCTTTAACATGTATACCTAATAAAGTCCAATTTTAATCAAATCTCTTATTGACCAATAGAAGAAACTTAGAATGCTTTAAATCCAATCTCCTTCCATTTTCATGTTATTCTACATTATTTCCATCTTGTTTCTAAACTTCTCAAAATAACCTCTTTTTTGTTTGTACAATCAGTATAAACAGCTATTGAGTTTATCAGCATGCTTACCAATTTATTTACTGTCCTTTATTTTTGCACCTCTAACTTTCTTTCTGGACTCATTTTTATTTTTCTGAAGTTCACTTTTTACTAGTGTTTTCAGTGAATGTCTGTGCTTAATAACTTCGGTCTTCCTTGGTATAAAAATAATTTTATGTTACCATACCTTTCGGTGACAGCTTAGCTGAACATTTTTCAGATATTCCATTTTATTCTGGCTTCTGTTGTTGCTGAAGTATACTGTGAGTCTTAGTAGGATATTTTTGTGTGTAATTTTTTTCCCCCGGTACCTTTAAAATTTATTTTTCCTTGTTTTGTTATTCTGCAGTTTCACCATGAAATGCATCCTCCCTGGGATTGCTTGTGCAATTTTAATATGAGGACTTATATTTTTCTTTAGTTCTGACAAATTCCAAGCCAGTATCTTTTTGAATATTTTCTCATCTTTATTTCTTTTCCTAACAGATTACATTAAATTTTCTCCTTCTAACTTTCACATCTTTTCCCCTCTTTATGGTACGCTGCGTCTCTGTCACTCTTTCCTGCATTATGGGTGCTTTATTTTGGTCTATCTTCCATTAATAAATTTTGTCTTTAGCTGCGTGAACTTTACTGTTTAACCAATATTTTTCCATTTTAATCCGACTGTATTTTTCATTTCTAGAAATTCCTTTCTTTATACTTTTCCTTTTCTTATACTATTTTGTTCTTGTCTTCTGATTTCTATCCCTTCTTTTAATGTTCTGAAATGAACATTTTAAATACATTTATTTTCTCATTCTCTTTTACTCAAGAATCATTTTGTTTTTCAAGCTGTTGTTAGTCTTCCTCGGGATTTGCTTATTTGTAATTTTAAGAAGTTCATCTTCACTGGAGGTGGGTCTCAGTGGGAATTCTGTCATGCTCACCTGTGGAGCTGCACCTACAAAGTATTTGCATATTTGTCTCGACCAGGGCCTCAGGGTTTCAGCACAGCTGGACTAGTTTTGTGCTACTTTCTAAGTCTGGGGTTCCTACACGTCATGGGTGGGGTAAATTTAGACTCTACACACATTCCTTATGTCATTTTGAGATTCTGAATTCTTATGATTGACACTTTTTCTATCTAGGGCCCCAATGGGTAGCTAGTTCCTTAGATTATTAGTGTGTGGAGTTTTTCTAATCCCTTTCCCATGGATAAAACCTGCTTTCAAGAATCTTAGTAGTGAGCGGGAGACATCATTATAGCTGCTCATCTCCAGCAGCATTAGATCTCATAGCCTGTCCTCCGGGAGCGTGAAAAACCCAACATCCATCCCTTACAACTTATATCCAGAGCCAGTTGTCCCATGAGCCACTGTGGCTTCAGGCTATATCACTCCTGTTTCGACTTTAAGGTTCTCTCTATTTCTGCTACCTCTGGATTTTTCCTTTTTTGAGTTTAGTAATATATGTAACTTTCGTTAGTATAGTTTTTCCAAATTTTCTGTTTGGAGCATCAGAAATTTCCTTCAGTTGGATTTCCATAGTCTTCAAACTAGAGTTTGGCAGCACTCTACCTTGGTGAATTGCCTATAGGTTTCAAGAACATGCAAAAAAAAAAAAAAAAAAAAAAAACAAACAAACAAAAACAAAACACCCAGGTAATCTGGAAGGTGTGCCTCAGCTACTCAAATTGTTTATCCTAAGTTTCCAGTGTGAACTTCCAATTGGTCCAGTGAGGTTTTCTTTGCTAGTTCCTGTTGCAAAATTGTTATATCTTAAAATCTCTTTCCATTAAGATAATGAGATAGCCCCAAATTTCTGGATTATTATGTAGAAAGAACATGAGTTTTTATATCAGAAAGACCTTGGTAATTATGTCATCCAATGCCACCTACTGTGTGACCCTTAAAAATTCAGGTAAGTCCTTGAGCCTCAATTTTCTCAGATGGTAAATAAGGGAAAAAATATCTACTTCGTAGAGCTGTTGTAAAGTGGATATATTTACTACATGGGAAGATATTCTAATTTATTCAACTTTTATAATCATTTATGGAACATGTGCTTTGGAAAGGCATTGTATTTATGCTACTATTTATACTTCTGATATCCAGAACCAGATGTTGATTTTAAGACACATGATTAGAGTGGTCAGATTTAGCAAATAAAAATACAAGACATTGAGTTATATTTAAATTTCAGATAAACAATGAATAATCATAGCTGATGCAATATTTTGTACATCCTTACACTAAAAAATATTCATTGTTTATCTGAAATTCAAATTTAACTGGGCATCCTGCATTTTATCTGGCAACCTTACACTATAACCACCTCTTCCAATTTGAACAATAATGGCCATTTGTGAAAGATCTTCCCAACGTGTGTTCTGATTTTGCCTGTGCTCTATTTTAAACAAGAAAACTAAGCTCAGCTATATTTTTGTATAGCATCTCTCTTCAAGGCATAAGAGATTTTTTTAACCAAATGGCTTGATCAGGCAATTGAAGTCCAAATATTATTTTTGTTTGATCTGTCCTTCCTTTGGACTTAACCAGCCATGGTTGCAGTTACATTGGTAGAAAGATTTTCAGACATTGTTTAAGTCAACTGATTTTAAAAGGAAGGTGTGTGAGCTTTCAGCACATATTAAGCTAGGAAGTTAGTCTTCCAGAGAAGAACATCTCTTTTCTTGCCTATGTTTGTGTTTTCTGTCTGCTCTGCTGCTTCTAATGGTCACTTTAAATTACAGCTATGTTACTCACTGGCTGGAGAGCCCAGGACAAACCATTTTCTCTCTCGAGGGTCTGTTTCCCATCAGAAAACCTCTGGGTAATCATTCCCACCCACTCCAGGAGCAGCTGTACCATGAAGGAACACAGGGAAGTAGAATTCCATTGTACATACAATAGATGGTTCTCCAGGACCACAACTGAAACAACAAAGGTTTCTAAAACACAAAAAACAGGACTGGGACATGTGCCACTAGAAGAGGTGAATAGAATCTGTACCCTCTTCAAGGACCCTGAAGTGGCCCTTATTGTCTGGAAATGGGGCTGCTTTGTTGGACTGCTCATTGAGGTCCCCACCCAACAAGTGCCTCCCATTAGTCCCCAGGCCTTCTCCCCTAAGAGGAACTCTTCATTTCCGCCTTCTCTTGTACCTTGTGCCTGTACCTTGTCCCTGGGAAGGGCTTGTCCTTTAAACCCAAGGCCAGAGGGGTGCTGTTGGATTCACATAAACAAAGAAAACAGGTTTTTCCCTATAGATTTTTCCATTTCAAGTGTCCGTGTTGTCAAGGTCCCAGAGAATTTGTTACCCATTACCAGGAACAAATTAAATCTCCAGAAAGGGAGAGTGAAATAGGAGAAAACCATTTACTACTCACTTTTCTTCCTTTTATTGTCTTACTCTCGGCAACCAAAAAATATCAATAAACTTAATCATAACATTGAATACAGCTCAGTTGAGAAACCATGGTCCCGAGAGAAAAGCAGCAGAGCATTGAGAAGGGCTGGGGAGAGGAAGAAAGGAGGAAGACATTTCTCCATGAAATTTCCTATTTTAGAGATGACAATGTATTTGCCTAGAATTACCTTGCTTTATGCAGCATATTTACCCTTGAAAAGTTGTGAGTAAGGAAATGCTCAGAAAACTGACTCGTATCTCAGTGACTGCTGTTGAGATGGAAGCACTGCAGGTTCACCGTTTCAGTCTTCATCCGCAGTTCTTCCTGACACTGCATTTCTCTACTGTAGTATTTAAAGTGAATCCCAATAAAGTCAAGATTCCTTTTATAGCGAGATTACTCATCACTTCTGCCTTCCAACCTCCCAACATTTTCCACCCCCAGAGGTAGTTGTGCAAAGTGGGTCGAGGGAAGCTGGGGCAAATTAGCCATCCTGCACCTCCACATCCCCCGTGCATGGAAGAGTACTAGTATTAACACCTGCCTGTAGATCAGGTCCTCTGGTACCTCCTCCCACAGCATGCCACAATTCCCTTTCATCTCACCCATCACTTTAGTAGTGAGTAGATCAGTATCTATATTCCCCACAATCATAAACTTGATAGAAGAGACTCTTTCATGACTATATGTCTTATACCCACCACGATGCCTACCACATAGCACATAGTAATTAAATGCAGCTATTATTTTTATTATTGTCTAACCCAGAGATGACAAATACAATTGGTTCTCATCATTCATGGTCGTTGAGTTCTATAAAGTCGCTGCAAGCAATGATTTAGCAAATACAGACCCATTGCTCCTAGATGAAATACAGGGTTAGGTTCTCGTGAGCCTCTGGTCTTAACATTTTTGTCAACCAATCAAAACATAACCTTGTTTTATGTACATTTCCCTTTAAAGACACTTTATTTAATATATATTGTTGATTTGTTAACATTGAACCCACCGCCACTCTGCATTTCTTCAATGATGTCCTTCACCCTTCTACTTTGGGCCTCAATACAAGTTTTGGCTTTTGCATAAAATGTTTCCTCCTCCCTTGCTAATCATCCCCACCACTTATTAAACTCCTCCACTTCCTTCAAGCTCCACTCAAATCTCATGTCTTCCCAGATGCCTTCTCAGATTCACAGAGAAAGAAAATTCTTCTCTCTCTCATAAAATATGGCTTGTAACCATATTTTAGCAGTCGTTATAGACTTGCATCAAAGTTATCTAGATGTGTCATTCATCCCAATCAGCCTATGAAATCTTGGAATCAGAAACCATGTATTTTTCATCTCTGAATCCCCAACAGCTCCAGCATTGATCTGTACATATAGGTGATCAATAGTTTCTTTTTAAAAGTGAATTCAATTGATTTTCTCTTAGTCACTTCAGGGCTGAAAGTAGCAAGGTGAAGCAGAAGTCCTCAAAATTGCATTCCCACTCAGCGATCCAACCAGCTTATCTCCTCTCAACGCAGCCAAGAATGCCAGGAAGCCTGGCCTTCTGACTTTGCCCCACCTTTGCCCAGAGGCCTCTGCTCTCAGGCCAGGAATAGAATTGCTGACATGTTGTGGAAACCAAGACCTGCCCATTGTAAAGCATGAAATCAAATATTAAGTCTCTTCCTTATTGGAAATTCCTGCTAAACTGGATCTCTCAGCTGCACATAATAATCCTGTCACTCTGGAGAGAATAAGCTCAGAGAATTAATGTTGGCCATTCAAAACCTCCTGCCTCAAGCTTTCACCTGACGTGTGACAGCATATGGCACTCGCGGGTCTCTCTTGTGGATGAGCTCAGCCTTCTGGGCACAGTGGCCCCGGCCTCCAGGGTGCACCTGTCTGTAGGAGAGAAGGACTTTCCCAGAAGACTTGAGCCAGAGCCCCCTGGAGAGCTGGCAGGACATGATGGAGCAGTAACAAAATGCGTCTTGTCCAACTCATACTTTCTTTGACCTAGTCGGGGTGTTTGAAATATTTGTATTCTTGGTCTGTGTTTTACGTCACTTGGCAAGACGATGAGGAAGTGGAGTGACTGGGGGAAGTGTTGAAGGTAAATATGAACAAGATTAGCAGGAGATTCTGCAAAATGGTTGATCATATCGCACAGAGATGCCTGTAGGTTAGTAAGAAATTATCTCCAGGACTCTTTCATGTGGATGCATGTAAGTGATGAAACTCGCGGATAAAGCAATGAAGCCCTCAGCTGTGCTTGTGGAATTCGTCTCGCTGCTGCCTAGCCAACCTACCAGGTGGAAGGCAGTGTTTCTTGTCGCGATAGTCACTATTAGACTTTTGATTTGTCGCCTACGTTCCTAAATAAAGGATATGATAAATCTCAATTTGAAGTTAGTGAAAATAATAGTGTAATTTTTTTCCATCCCAGTTCATGGACCCAAGGTTAAGAATTCCTTATCCGGATGTGTGGGAGATCCATTCTCACCCTCCAATGTGCTCGAAAGGAAACTGTGGGCAGAGCCAGGCTTCAGAACCTCAGTCACCAAAATAGGCACATGTTTGCAATCCACACTCTGTAATGTGTGCATGCAATATTCTTGGGGAAAAAGAAAACTCAGACACAGTAAATGTGATTTCTATAATTTCTCTAAGGTACGGAAAGGTTGAAATATTGAACGAAAATCCACTGTTCAGTACCAGCATTGTCTGCGATCAGTTAGGAATAAAAAAGACGGCACGTGTTTATTGAAAAGAGGAGAGGAGCGCCTCTTACTGCATTCTCCCTCCGTTTCTAAGGAGGGAAGAAATGAGCACCCATCCTCTTTGTATGAAGTACTCATTGTTAAGATCTTAAAAAAAAAGTTGGAGAGGGAAGGAAAACGTAAAAGTATTCCTTATTCTCCTTTCTGCGAAGGATTACCATGTTTGATGTAAACATTAATCCTGACCTTCCCCCAACCCTGGAAAAGTGTGAGTACTGTGGGAACCCTTAAAAGTAATGCAGAGAAAATTCAATTTCTCTCATGTAGTCTGAATAATATGCTAGAAATCTCAGTTCCTTTGAACAACAGAAAATTGCCTGAATATTTAAGCACGCATTTGTTCTTGGGAAACAAAATGTTCAGCTCTAGTGGTTGCCACAGCAACTGCCTGGGCTAAAAATACAAAATTTGCCATAAGAAGAAAAAGTATGTACCAAGCAGGAACGGGAAGAGAAAATGGGAAATCTCCCAAAGGAAGAACATTGGCAGGAATCAGCCGGCAAAGACAAGGATGGAGATGCAGCTTGTGGGAAGCCATTTCCTGTGGGGCAACGTGCTCAGGTAGAAGACTACAATCCCCCCCACTCCAAAGCACTTCTCCTCTCTCCTACCTCCCCACACTTCCTTCCTCTAAAAAAAAAAAAAAAAGTCACATTTGCACCGAGCGTGGGAAGCCTAACCCTCTGAGCATCATCCTGGTCAACAGAACAGGTACAGCCGGGACAGGGTGGGGTCCCTGCCACCGTCTTCAAAGCTAACCCTCTTCTCATTGCTCCTGCCTCTGGTTTGGACTGACCTTCAGTGTCTCTCCTCCTAATGGGAGCGTGAGGTTTTCCCTCTTGCCCCGGTCAAGGTGGCTTCCTCCCTGCCTCACACACACTCTGGCTGTTCCTGCTGCTAAGCTTTGCCTCATGCTGTCCCTCCTCTCGGAAATATGTGCTTCCCCCTTCAGCGCATTCAGTTCCTTTTCTGTGTCTGGCTTGCTTTAAAGGACACCTCCTTCCTGCAGCTTCCTACAGCTACTCTTGCTCTCATTTGTTTCTCCTTTCTCTTAAATGCTATTTCAAAGAGAGCTGGCACCACGGAGTTTTGTGTGTGTGCATTTATTTAGTCTAGATTTCAGGCTCCTGGGAGCAAGGATCTTGCAATAAACTATGACTCTATTCCCTTTGGTGCCCAGCACAGTGCCCAAAGCACACTTGTTGACAAAACCCATGCCACCGCTGCAGGAAAGGAAGGGTAAAGGCTGAATTATGGTGTCGCATTTACTGCTGTGGAAAGTCTGCAGTTCAGAGCATTGCAATGTAGCCACAATCGCTATTTCTTGATTAAATACAGTTACAGGGTTAACTCCACATGTCTCTCTCTGCCTAAGACCTCCAAGCCAGTTGCAAAAGCCCCTCAAACCTACACAAACTTCCTTGCCACCCCTGTGCTTTTGTCTAAGGTGTAGCATAGTGGAAAGAAAGCTAATTTAATAATAGAAATATATTCTAATTACACTAGGGGATTTTAGACCATGAGTCTACACTACGGTAGAAAAATTAAGGATTGGGAACCAGAAGAGCAAGTCTTGGGTCCTGGCCCCAGCCTGTCTTCCAATGCACAATAGGTAATGGACAATGGACAAATGCTAGATATCTATTTCCTCATTTGGACAAAAGGGCTGTGTTGCTCTCCTCTTCATATAATTACTCTGAGGATTCAATCAAATGCAGACTATGTTAAAGTGCTTTGAAACATACAGCCTGTTGTGCAAATTGCAGCTATCACTGTGAGTTAACTGTTTCCAACAAATTAAAATCGGAATGAATTACTCCTCATCAACCAAACCTTGCATGGCTTTTAGGCCCAGTCTAAATTCCTAAATTCTCTTAACTCCTGTTAAATTACCAGGGCTAATTTGCATAGTTAACTCGGTCACAGGCATTATTATAAGCAGTAGGCAGCCATGGGTGATTTCTCTGTAACTCAACATTTGCCCCTCAAGGAAGAGTATAATAGATAATATGATGGCTTATATTTGCTAACAGCTCCTGTGTATAAAGCACTCGCACCTTCACACGGAGTGAGGTAGCAACCCGCACCTGTGCCATCTTTCTCCTGCCTTTTCGGTTGAGGAGAAGAATACTCCAGGGAGGCTGGAGCTGGAAATGAAAGAAACTGAATTTGGAAAGACCACCCTATGAAGACAAGGCTGTCATCCAGCAGCCCCTCCCACTTTCATCCCTTTCCCCCTCTTTGTAGCTGAAGCCAAGCAACGTGTTCCCAGGCTGCAGGATGAAGCTGCCTCCAAAGGGCTGCCCAAGAACATAGCAAGTCATCCTAATTATTCAATTTTTCAAAATAAATTTGGACTTAAACTACTCAGATACCTTGATTAAAGGTTGTCTTTGGAAAATTATGACAAGAAGGTATTTTTCAGTCTGAACATACTAGATAATTGGTGTATGTGGAACCAACAAAAAGGAAATTGTATCATGGTCACATGAAATTCATGTGATCTCACACAAGGTTGTATTTTAAATTCCTCTCTTACATGTTTAAACTACTGGGACATACATACAATGTATTGATCACCACACTGTCCCTTGGTTTATGGTTATAATCCTAATAGGGGAGAGAAAGAATGGCCTAATGGATTGATTGGCCTTTAGCAGAGAGTTTTTAGAAACTGAAGTTATTCAAAACACAATACTAATATTTATTATAAATAGTACCTTTGAGTGGTAGTATAAAGAGGCAAGGTGGTACATAAAGTGAAAGCAATGAAGAGAAAATTCACAGAGGTTTTTTTTCAGTTAACTTTAGGCAAGTCGCTGCTTCTCTTCCGTCCTCAGTTTCCTCATCTATTAAAGGAACGGTCAGATATGATAATCTCTATGGTCCCTTCCAGCTCCGACATGCTAAAAATTTTCTCTTGCTCCCTAAGATCATCCTAATCTTGGAAACTCAAGGAGTATCCCTTGCTTAATTAACCATGTAGAAAATTGTGAGTTCTAAAATAAGTCCAGTATCATTTTATTTATTTTGGGGTCTCGGATTTCCATTCAGTTCTTCTCAATTGAATGATGAAATATTGGAGCCTACAGAAGACTTTAATCTTAATATTAATATTATGCAATCCTCAATTTATTGAGATGAGGAGCCTGGGATTTAGAAATCTGCCCAAGGTTACACATAGTGGCACGGTCAAGATTAGAATGCATTTCTTGACCGCCAATCCTCTATTCTCCATTCTATGATGCTGCCTCTTTGCTATATGTTTGAGACAATGTGTAGATTAAAATTATATAAAACATCAAAAGTCCACAAGCTTCTGGAGTCAGAATCAGGAGCAGGGGAGCCAGTGTAGTTATAGCAGAGGTTCTTTGAAAAAAAATTAATAAAACATTGTTTAAGAGGTTAAGGGCCTCTAGGGATAAGGATCTGGCCATCTTTGCCAACACAGAACTCGATGAAAACTAAGACTTATGTATAAATGTATTTTTGTTGAAGTTTTTCCATTGAGATTGGTGGAGGGCAAACTGATTTAGATAAAATGAGAACTGACCTCAGCTGACCCAAAACTTTTGCCCAAGGCACAAAACAAAGCCCCAATAAAACTATACTCTCAGTTCAAAAAAAGGTCAGTAACGGGGAGGGTGGGTGAGGATGGGGACTGAGAAATGAAAACATTTCTATGATTCTCCTCTTCCTGACCAAAATTTGCACTGCCAAATTGTCATGAGAAAGGCTGTTTATACAGACATCCCAGCCCAGCTAAAATAAAAGCAGGAGTCAACTCATCAGATTTTATACTTGGTTCCCAAGGAAAGAAGAGTTCGGTGAAGATTTTGAATTTCTGACTCCTTAGAGAAACAGGTTTCTCCGACATCAGGAAGGCATGTACTGAGTGGAAAAGGTGTGGACCTCTTTCCCAGGCAGGCAGGGTCTGAAAAAGTTATTTAGAGTTCAAGTGTGCCCAGGATTAAAGGAAGGGATCACACAAAGCCGAGGACAGCCATTGTGTAGACCAGGCCTCTTAGGTCAGCTTCTACAGGACCTTAGTGAGGACACAAACTTGATCACAAGAGCCAGAGAAAGACCTTGATGTTCCCCAACAGAAATTCAAGAAACATTAATCCATGAGGGAGACTCCATAAAAGGTTATGAAGAATTGGTTTTAGTTTCGTTTTTAAAATACATGCTCTTAAATTCTTTTTTTTGTTTGTGTTTTTTGAGACAGTCTTGCTCTGTTGCCCGGGCTAGAGTGCTGTGGCGTCAGCCTAGCTCACAGCAACCTCAAACTCCTGGGCTCAAGTGATCTTTCTGTCTCAGCCTCCTGAGTAGCTGGGACTACAGGCATGCACCACCATGCCCGGCTAATTTTTATATATATATTTTTTAGTTGTCCAGATCATTTCTTTCTATTTTTTAGTAGAGACGGGGTCTCGCTCTTGCTCAGGCTGGTCTCGAACTCCTGACCTTGAGCGATCCACCTTCCTCAGCCTCCCAGAGTGCTAGGATTACAGGCATGAGCCACCGCGCCCTGCCCATGGTCTTAAATTATTATACTCTGTCCCAATCCTTACCTGCAGAAGGCAGAATTGTGTTCCCCACTGTTCTGAAGGATGAGACAGCACTCCCTTCAATCTGGAACTCTTTCATAAGGGTGCTAATCACATTCATGGGGGTGCAGGACTCATGACTTAATCACCTCCTAAAAGCTGCACTTCTTAATACCGTTGCATGAGGGATTACATTTCAGTATGAATTTTGGAGGGGATGCTATCATTTGAACCAGAGCAGCTGGCATTGGGTAAGTGAAGTGGGAAGAACGATACTTTTTTTGAGTTTTTCTGTACTCGTGGTCTCATTTAATCATTATAATGAATGTCAGAAGTATGTATGATCATGTCAATTTTACTGAGTCTCAAAGAGTTTGAATCATTTTCATATGTCCTCACAACTAATTTTAATAAGAGGAAGCAATATTTATTGTCTCCAGCACTAAGACATTACCTGCGTCGACTTGCGTAACCTCATTCAGTAGATACTATTATAGGACTAATTTTACAGGTGAGAAAACTGAGTCATGGGGGGCCAGGAGAATGAGTTAAGTGCTTTCCTAAGGTCGCACTGCTGACAAATGACAAGGTTGGGATTTGAATTCAATTGTCGGTCTCCCAACCATATAATCAGTCATTGGCAAACCTAAGATACTAACCTTAGTCTACCTGACTCCAAAACCTGTTTTTCTTCATAGGACGTTTGTGTCTATGTAAAAGATATACTTATTTAATAATAATAATTTCACTTATTTAATAATAACAATTTCAATTTAAAACAATAAATAACTTTTTAACATAAAGAATTGCCCCAAAAGGAAATGAACTGTAGGTAGTGAGCAATTGATTAGTGTAACAAAATGTGTTGAAGCAGAAACTTCATAATCAATTGAAAAAGGACATTGTAGAAGGAAACCAAGAATTATAACAAAGGGTCAGGGGATTGAACTAAATCACTCTAAAGTTACTTGATAACACAATAACACAAGTGGCCCTTAATGAGTCAGAATGTGAATTTTTTTCCATATGGTTTCTAATCGATCAACTTAAAATCTTTGCAATTTCAAAATAACGCTTTAAGACAATGTGAAAATTCTTTCCCAAACACTTTTAATATTTATTTCTATAACAAGTCCCATAACAGGGTCAGGCTCATGAGAATGCAAGAGATCTCTGTGCTGAACTTGAAAGCTTCTATTTCTATCCCTGTTCCACTCAGGCCTGGTGCCTAAATGTGATCGTCACTATTGCTTCCTACCCACTAGCCATTTGCCTTGCTCCTTCTTCCTAATGAAACCCTGATTTTGTCTAGATATTGAGAAGCCAATTATTTTAAGGGACACCAAAGCCCAAAGAGATTGAGTCAAAAATGGTAACTCCATTCCCCTTGGAAGATGATTGGTTTAGGCATGGGTATGTGACGTAATTTTGGCTGAAGAGATGTCAAGGAAAATCTGTCGGTACAGCTCTGGGAAGGTTTCTCTCACTCCTAAAAATGGACACGAGTCTAGCAGTTTCATTTTCTGCCTCTGAGTGTTGTCACCTGCTCTAGACACCTGCAATGAGAGATCCATCTGGTACCATTGGGATGCTAGCCTAAGAGGATAAAATAAATTACTGTAGATGACAGAACAGAAAAGATGGGTACTGGGTTCCTGGTGACATCACTGAGCTACTGAATTAACCACTTTGGAACTTCTCTATCTCTGGGCCTCTCCTTAACAGAGAAAAATAGATAGCCTTGTTTCCTTGCTGTTTATGCCATTTGTTTTTATTTTTTTTAACCTGCAGCTACAAGCATACTAACTGATAAAATGAACTATCACATTCATTCATGAGGTTTAAAACATTGCATCCCTAAGAATCCTGAATTTTCTCTGGGAAGGCTATGAAATAAAAAATCAATAATAGTAAAAATGATAAAAAATATAATCATCATCATTAATAGGCATCATGGAAAACATAGCTTTTGGAATCAGATAGACCTAGACCCAAGTTTAAAATCCATCTCTTCATCTTGCCAGCTTGGTGATCTTGGGAAAATTATTTAATCTTTCTGATATTGATACCTCACATTTTAAAGGGAAGTGATATAATGATATTTTGCCAAATTGTTATGTTAAATTGTGATAAAGTGTATAAAACATCTGGAACATAATTGGTATTCAATAATTGGTAGTTCTATCTATTGGTCTCCATTCTTTCACCTACAAAATTAGTATGCAAAGACTTAGCTGATGTGGTTTACGTGAATACTAAAGAAGATAATGAATGTACATAATCAGCACTTTCTATATGGCTATAATAGTCTGTTGGGCTGTTTGGGGATGAAAAATGGAGCGACCAAACTGACCAGAGAATGGAATAAAGGCACTGCTATCTGGCAAAGGGCTGGGAGACACCATGGAGCTTTGAATGGGTGCACCACAGGAGGGGCACAGAGCGCAAAGACAGCCTTTATCTTTTTCAATGTTTGTCTGGGAGCTGGCTCTGCTTAGAATTAAAAAGCAAAAAGCGAAATTCATGTTGTAGACCCCCAGAGCCATCAAAAACAATACTCCAGGTGTACCATCAAAAGGGTATTTCTTTAACTGATTTTTGACTCTCTGATTATTTGTTAGAGGTTCTTCTCTCTCTCTCTCTCTCTCTCTCTCTCTCTCTCTCTCTCTCTCTCTCTCTCTCTCTCTCTCTTTCGCTTTTTGTGTTTCCCTGACCTCCCCACCCCATTAAATGCCTACTCTGTGCTCATACATATTTAATGACTTTCAACAGTTCTTCACCACTCAAAGTTCTTCCATGGTTTTATATCAATTCCAATAAAAAAAATTACAGTTGATATTGTAACTTTGGTCTTAAACTAGAGCCAAGTAGGCTTTTTCTCCGAAGAATTCTGTCATTGTGATTTTACTGCATGAATGCCAGGAGGAACACTGACCAAAGAGTTCTAGTTTCAGATAAGCAATTGATTTGTGGTGACTTTGAGCAGCAACATTCCGTACCTCAGTCATAATTTCCTTGCCTATAAAACAAGAGTTCCTTCTCTTATTCATGTGGAATCACCACCTGGCCCCTATTTGGGACCATTCAGTCCCACGAGTCTTTTCAGTCTGTACACAGAGCTGTCTCTCCACGTGGTTATCATGTTGTACAAACATCTCCCTGTGCATATTTCTGCCATACCTAGATGAACCAGCAGAGTTTACTGAACTAATTTCCTCTTCATCTTTGGTATGCAGTTAAACCACCTTTCCTGGCCACCTTGCAGAGGTGAGGCCTATGTCTGAGTTCTGGTCATGTGGCCGTAAAAATAATTCTTCACTGTCCCCCTCTCTTCCCTCAACTGCTGGTGGAGTCACAAGATCCAGTGGAGGACTCTGAGGTCCTGGAGTGTGGTGGGGCCACATGATGGAAGCATCTGTCCCACACCTCCACCCCTCATTCCCTCCCCACCCTCCACCCCACCACCCCTCACTGGACTATGATATAAGCAAGAAATGCACTTGTATTGCATTAAGCCACTAGAATTTGGGCGTTATTTATTATAGCATTTGGCTTACTCTGACTGTACAACCCAGCTATATAAAGTCTTCTTAGAGACTAGGCAACATATTGTCTTCCTGTGAGAAATAAGGCAGATTATAGGGCCCAGTTAGATTATTTGGGTTCTGTAAAATGATCACAAGATAGCATTTAGAGAGATAAAACAGAAAAGGTGAAAGTAAAGGCAGGCTTTCTTAAATAAAAAGGAACTCTTTTTAATGCCAGTGTTTTCTCTGCAATTAATAGTGCATGCCTTCTGGGAACATGAAAACAAAAATTAGAAGGCCATATTCCCTCAGCCACTATCCACCATCATAAATAACATCAGCGAAAATCAGGGAACATGGAGTTTCCTGTGGATATGAGAGTTGGAATGGGCCCTGGAGGCTCTTCCGTCCAGACTCATCATAATTCAGGTGAAGGAACTGAGGACCAGAGATTTCAAAGTCACACAAGCCAATGGAAGAACTGAAGCTACTTGCCTGGCTCCAGGGCTCTTTCCTTTGGAGCAGAAACTTTATAGGTCAGCCATTTATTGTGTGCAGAATAGGCAAATTAAAATTAATTTTGGAAATATTAAGAGAACAGATGATTTGTGGATATTGGTTGGAACTGAGAAGGTTTCACGAGGAAATAAAGTTAACACCAGCTGACCACGGCACTGACTTAACCCATACAGCAACTCGAGAATATGAGGGATGTTGTTGAATGGAAAAGCAAGCTCAAGAATGTTAAATGTGTCTTAAGGCTAAGGGGATCACTAGTAACTGTCCTTCTGACTCAAAAAAGCCAACCTGAGAGAACTATATATCAAACCTACTGATAAGCAGGGAGATTATACGGGTGTTACGCTTGGCCAGCATCACTGTGTTCAGAAAGCAGGAAGACAACTGCATTCCACGCTGGCCAACACTGTCATATTAGGTTGTGCTTCCCCTAATTTTAAGTATCTTCTTGTAAAAATGTTTTAAGATTCAACACAAAGGGAGTGGGAATGGATTAGACAGAGAAAGTAATTACATATTTAGGGGACTGCAGGATCTTAATAAAAATTTAATGGATATAGACTGTCTGTTGCATTTGTCCATGCATTAGAAAAATATTACTAATTGTCTATTATTTACTAGGACCCGGTCTAGGCACTAGGAATACAAAGATGAGTAAATGTATTCACTGCCCATTAGGTGCTCAGAAGTCGAGGTGTCAGAAAACTAAGATGAAATGAGATGGGTACTACTGGAGTTCATGCAGCGGGGGGAGGGAGCTGACTAGCTATATCAGCAAAGGCTTCTAAGAGGGGAGCTGAGGCCTTCACTGATTTTTGAAGGATAAGTAACATTAATCAAGTAAATGGGAGGAAAGGCATTCCTAGTAGAAAGAACAGCCTGTGACAAGGTTCCAAAAAGTGATCAGGAAGCTATAATAAATTTATCCTTTCTCTAGTGCCTATCGTTGGTGGGTATTTGGAAGAAGATACAGGAGCGCATCATTCTGCACTTACTTGGTTGTTAAGTGTAAAACTCCAAAGCTGAAAATTCATGAGTAGATTTCGAAGTATTGTTTCAAAAGTTCAAACAATGTCATCAGACTCAGTGTCTCGCCCCACCTATTGGCTCTGCTTTCCATTTTATTGGCCCATTTTCCAGTAGGCTGTTTACTTAAGGAGACGGGTAACCTGAGATTTAAGTTATCAATACAGCTAACAATCCTAACAAGAAAGACATAGTTTTTAATCCCAATATTTCTAACGAGTCTTGAAATTTCATCTCATTGACGGGGCTTGAGTCACATGTACATTCCTGAACAACTGTCCTAGTAGAACAAAGCTCCATTCACTTTGACTGCCTCCTCCAATTTTTCATACTTTTCTCTGCACCTCAGCCTAACCTATTCTGAAATTATCATTAGTTTTTCCTTAGAGAACCAAAAAACATCAAACTCAGGCAAAAGAATGATGTTGGGCCCCTTCCTTACATCATACACAAAAATTTAACCCAAAATGGATTACAGAGCTAAATGCAAGAGCTAAAACTATAAAACTCTTAGAAGAAAACTCTTAGGGTAAATCTCTGTCACCTTCAGTTAGGCAAAGCCTTCTTAGGTATGATACCAAAAACATAATCAACAAAAGAAAATAGATAAACTTGGCTCCATCAAAATTAAGAAGGTTTATAATGCAAATGACACTGTTAAGACAATGAAATGGTAGCCCAGAGAACGGGAGAAATATTTGGAAATCAAACATCTGATAAGGGACTTATATCCAGAATACATGGAGAATTCTTACAACTCAATAATAAAAGATAAATCATCCAATTTAAAAATGGGCAAAGTATCAGAATAGACATTTCTCTTAGGAAGACATCCAAATAGCCAATAAGCTTATGGAAAGATGCTTACAATCATTAGCCATTAAGGAAATGCTAATTAAAATCACAAGATACCACTTTACACTCTATGTAGTGATTATGACAAATAATAAGTGTTGTAGAGGATGCAGAGAAATTGAAACCCTCCCGCATTGCCACTGGGAATGTAAAATGTTGCAAACACTTTGGAAAACAGTTTGGGGGGGTGATCCTCAAAAGCTGTACATAGAGTTACTTTATGACTCAGCAATTCCACTCCAAAGTACAAACCCAAAAGAATTGAAAACAAGTACTCAAATAAATACACACAGAATCATATTCATAGCAGCACTATTTGCAATATCCATAAGGTATAAATAACCCAAATTTCTACCAATTGATGGAATAATAAACAAAATGTACTATATCCCCATAATGGATTGTTGTTTGCCAATAAAAAGGAATGAAATACTGATAATATTACAACATGGGTGAACCTTGAAAACATTACAACACTAAGTGAAAGAAGCCAGTCACAAAGCACTACATATTACATTACTCCATTAATATGATATGTCCAGAACTGGAAAATCTATAGACACAGAATTAGATTAGTGGTTGCCAGGGGTTGGGGGATGGGGAGGAATGAGGAGTGACTGCTGCTTTGAAACGTCCTTTCGTTACAGCTTTGCACGTTCTGCTTTGCTTCCCCAGCTGGACTATGAGCACCTCAAAGGCAGAGACAACATCTAATTCATCTTCGCATCCTCAGAGCCCTGAGTCTAGCATGTAGTGGGCACTTACTTAATGCACGTTTGCCGAATTGAATTGGATGTGGATGGAAACCCCGGGGAAAATCCCCCAGAACCCTTCAGCGGTGGTGAATGTACAGTGAACAGGTGAAATGAGGCAATTCCCTAGAATTAGAAATTAACCTATTTTGTTAAAAAAAACAATAGGATGGATATCATAGGTGGCATCATAGGAACTTTTACAATTTGGCCTTCAAAAAAGTGAAAAGAGCTAGATTAAATTCCCATGGTCTTTTCATGGAACCTCATTCAAGAGAGTTAAGAGGAAGGAGAGATGTTAGGCAGGAGGGAGGAATGAGTCCAAATCAGCACCCTCCCAGGTTCTGCCGTGCTCCGGTGTGGAACTTATCCCAGGCAGAGCTGAGGATAGGGTGGCTGAGACTGGAATGAGAGGTTGAAAGGGTCTGTTGCATAAAGGGGGTCTCCTCTTGTGCAAATATATTACTGAAAGGTTCTACAGTACTTCTTTTAAAAAGCCATCCAAACTACTCAGCATTGAGAGACACACACAGTGAATTTGGAACTGATGTCCAGAAGTAGAGTTGAGCGTTCCTAATCCAAAAATCCGAAATCCAAAATGCTCTAAAATCCAAAAATTCTTGAACTCCAACATGACACTCAAAGGAAGTGCTCGTTGAAGCATTTCAGATTTCATATTTTCAGATTAGGGATAATCGGTAAGTATAACGCAAATATTCCAAAACCTGAAAAAAAAAATCCAAAATCTGAAACACTTCTGGTCCTGAGCATTTAGGGTAAGGGATACTCAACCAGTAATAGCAATAATGACAACTATAATAATAGTTAACATTAAGTACCCACTGCACAACAGCATTCCAGCTGAGGGGGACACCGAAATGAATAAGGCACAGTTTTTAAAAAAGCTCATAGCCTAGTAGGGTAGACAGACAAGCAAAGTTTAACACAATGGTAGCGTCATTGCTGACTGTGAACAAAGTGCTTCTGAATTCTCATGCCTCAGCGGTATCGTCTGTGAAATGGGGGCTGGAATTCTAAGCTATCTTAAGCAGCAGCTCTGAGTCAAATAGAGAATTAAAGGAAACGAAGCCTGAGAAGCAGAACAGTTTCTCTTCTCCAGGAGAAGACAGCAGGGTTACTCTGCACTACAGAAGAAGAAAATCTACTGAGAAGCTGCTAGAGGACAGGCATGTGTCACTTACCTGTCTCTGTATCCCCCATAACACCCAACATACGGTGACTGTTCAAACCCAAGTTTACTGAGTTTAACTGAAGCAAGTAGAATATGTTGTGCTGCAGAACTTCTGCCAGACAGCAGATCTGCCAGAGGCAGCAGGAACGCAGGCTTTCACCTGGTGATAGGGGGCTGGCAGGTGTGACCAAATTAGGGAATTTGAGATGGGGAAGTTATGCTGCCTCATCTGGATGGCCCAATGTAATCACAAAGGTCCTCATAAGACAGAAGCAGAGAGAGATTAGAAGATGCTACACGCTAACTTTGAATAGGAAGGAAGGGACCAGGAGCAGCTTCTAGAAGAGGCAAGGAACAGAATTAAGGAACAGCCCTGCTGACACTTTGATTTTAGCCCCGCGCAGCTCATTACAGACTTCCGACCTCCAGAACTATAAAAGAATAATTTGCGTTGTTTTAAGCCACTAAATTTGTGGTACTTTGTTACAGGGGCAACAGAAAACAGGTACAGTTGGATTCACTGCTCTATCTCTAGTCCAGACCTCTGTTCTTGCATTTGGACTCATATATACAAATACTTTCTTCACAGCTCCACCTGAATACATGAAAGTGTCTCACACTCAATGTGTACAAAAACAAACTTACGATCACCCTCTGCGGTCATCCCCTCCTCCTGCATAACACACCTGACGCTTTCACGGTGACCCCAGTCTCAGGAAATAACCACTGCACAATGCAGAGGCCTGGGCATCCTCCGACATAGACCCTTTTGTTGTCTTCTCCCCACTCCCATTACAAGCCCATTGCCAAGCCCTATTTATTTTCTCTCTTAAGATTCTTTTAACTCCATCTACTTTTCTCTACCAAGTCTAGCTTAAAACCCTGCATATTGTTCCTCTGATCACAGGACTAAGAACGAAATCCTTACCTGGTCTGAAAAGTTCTGTATTATGTGTTTGCTTATGTAATTCTCCAAACAAATCTCAAATCACAATGTTCCTCGCTGTCTGTGCCCCGGCCATGGTGACCTTCTCTGAATTCTTCAAACACACCATGCTCAGAGCCTTTGCAAAGGTTATTCCCTCTGCCTTGAAAATTTTTCCTGTCACTCCTACCACTCTGTAAATCTTAAGAACAGATAGCATATCTACTTTCATTTATCATTCATCTCCTCTGCTTAGAATAGTGCCCGGCCTCTCTATAGGAGCCCATATATATATTTGTTGAATGAATGAATGAATGAATGGGAGTCTACCACTCTTATCATCAGAGCATAACGCATATTTAACCTCTATTTCTCTTTCTTATTCTTTATAGCAGCACAAAGAAGGGAAATGCAAAGGCCTGATGAGTTTGTGGTTTGCTTCAGCAGTTCAATCAAATCTGACTCTAGTATCTCGATAAAGGATTTGATAGACTAACATATTATGACAGCTTTACTCATTTGAAGCAAGTTTATTTTAGGATCTGTGTAGGCAGAATTAAAAGATGACATAATGCCCAGTGACCCTCATCGTTATGTAATTTCCTCCTCTCGAGTGCAGTGGGGACCTGTGAATAAGATGGACTCTCAATCTCCCGACTGTATTACATTATATGGCGAAGGGATCTTACAGACGAAATCAGAGTCACAAGTGAGTTGATCTTATCCTAGGAGAGGCTGACCTAGTCAGTTAAGCAGAGTTTTCTCTGGCTGGCTTTGGAGGAAGTGAGCTCCTTGCAGGGAAGGGCGGTCTCCAGGAGCTGAGAGTGGTCCCTGGCTGACAGCTAGCCGGAAAACACGAGCCTTAGGCATATAATCGCAGCAGCCTGAATGAACCTGGGACAGGATCTCTCAGATGAGAACTCGGCCTCAGCTGCCACCTTGATCACTGCCTTGCGAATCCTAAACAGAGGACCCCGTTAAGCTGTTCCCAAACTCCTCAGCCATGGAAACTGTGAGATAGTAAATGTGTGTTGCTTCAGCTGCAAAGTTTGTGGCAATTTGTTACGCAGCAATAGAAAACTAAAACAGGGCCAATATTGTCAAACTCTGCATAACAGCTGATTTTTTGCTGAGAACTACGAGCATGCTGAGTTAGAACTTTCTGTGAGAAGACAGATTTTAATTATCTGGGTATCCAAAGCATCAAAGTACTTTTCTCACTCTGAAAACTCAAAAATAGCTGAACAGATTTTCTTTAGAACTTTCCAAAAATAAAGATTTTCTACAGAGCTGAAATCAAGTCTGGGAAATGTTAATTTAGAAGAAAAAAGGAGCTTAGGTAGTAAAAATAGCTTAAAATAGGCTACATGGACTGACCTATGGGAGGCTCTGGAGAAGATTGGCTCATTGTTTAGAATAGCAGACAGAAATCTTTGATTGCTTGTCGCATGCGAGGTACCAGAAGAGGCCATATGTTTGGTGGTGTCCTAGTCACTCCAAAAGTAGACACAAGACCAAAGATTAAACCATGACTAAGAGGTCAGCTTTACTAAATGCAATTCCAAAATGTACTCACACATCCAGAATGGGTTTTATAAGGGTGCATGGTGTTTCTTTATGACTTTAAACAGGACTGTGATTACATAAAAATAATAAGAATATACTTTTCTTTTTTAAAATTCTTCAGAAAGTCAGTCAGTTAACCTTCTTGGGTCCACATTTCCTCATCTCTAAAAAGAACGCCAAGGTTCTTTTCAGCTCTGTGATTCTGCCACTAAATTCCTGCATTATTTTATCTACTCATGGTGTCAATCTTGTTATGAGGCTGCCGAGGAAAGCCATCCACCATTAAGCATTCAACCAATGTGAATTCTTCACAGTAGACTATTTAATCAATGTTGGCTACTGGTACAGCTATTGCTGTGAAGCTTTTCTTCATAAATTTGACTTTCCAAAGCTTTTCGTCATGTCTCCAGAGCATTATACCTGATTTCTCTTTAATTACAAAGCATTTAGAGGCAGAACCAATCCTCTAAAAAGGACCGGCTTTCCAAAAAGAGTCTTAACCTTTATCCCTACTTGTACATTCCCTTCGTGGTTATTTGTAAATTTCAGCACCATACTGGACTCCTGTGCCCTGCTGGGTACCTCTGCCTGAATGAATGCCTCACGACTCCTCAAATTCAACTTATCCGAAATTAAACATCTAATTTTTCCTCTTCAATCAGCCCATCCCTGTCAGATTTCCCTGTTTCCGTGTTTGTCATTGTCTCAATTATTCAACCTTAAAATATTGGAATCTTTTTTTATTTTTCCTTTTCCTTCATGCTTCTTATCTACGCATACAAAATCCTCCGTGCTTTTTCAATTCAGGTCAATAAAACCTTAATTTTGCAAAAATGCATTGAAAACATACCTTTTAAAGTCACTTAGAAAAATATTTCACACCTCGTCCTTTCCATTCTGACTGTGTCCACTGCAACACAAGCACCTTACACAGGACGGCTGCCTCTCTCCCTGCCTCCAACCCCTTCCCTTCTCCAATTTATCTTGCAAACCTCTCCCTGACTAGTCTTCCTGGAACTCTGCTTCATGCATAGTCTTCCACGCAGTCAAACCTCCAGTGTGCCCATCCCCAACCTTTTGGCACCAGGCACCGGTTTTGGGGAAGGTAATTTTTCCACGGACACGGGGCAGGGACATGGGAGGCGGGGAAGTATAGTGGAGCTCTGTAGCCGTTTCTAACTGGCCCAGAGGTTGGGGACTGCAGGCTTACACAATAAAACCCAAATACCCTATGGTTTGGAATTGAGTTGAACCTAGAGTTGCTGTCATGACTCTGAATTTGGGCAAGTTGCTTTGCCTCTCGGAGCCTCAGCTTTCTCTGCTGTAAAATTGGGATGATCATCCTTCTACCCTTTCAAAGACACCGTGGACCTAACAACAATGTGCAAAGCACACTCAAACCATTTCACAGAAAACACGCTTCCCGGGTCGTTGATTTCTCCCCAACTGTTTTCTGCTACTCCGTTTCACAAACCTTCCACTGAAGTATAACCATTTGGCTTGTTTCAAAAGTACGTTATAAGTAAGCATTCTTTCTCTTGTGGATTTTCTTACTCTGATTCCTCTGAGTGGATTGCTGCTTCTTTCTTTTCTTCCTGTTTCAGTGGGATTTTTATCTTCGAAGGTCCAAATAAGGTTCATCCTCCCCATGAAATTTTCCCCTACAGCCCTGCTCTGTGACCACAGCCCTTATATTTTGTGACTCTTTGAATTTCTAAAGTTCTGCACCACTCATTTGGCATTTAGCTTCCAACAACCTGTACCACTTATCGTTTTATGTATGACTTGGATCCCCAATGAAAATATGAACTCTTTGAGAGCAGAGATCTCTTTTCTAGCCCAGTGCCATACACAAGCAGACATCCTATAAATATTGGTTGCTTTGGATGACAATGACAACATCATCTCAATTATGAAGCATAATCATTCTTAGGTAAATTGGAGACTCTCAGTGTCAATATGTTGACACTCTTGATGAATTCTTAATTAGTGTATTGGCGATTACACTTCACAGCTGCTTTCATGGGGCAATTCACAATTATTCATCAGTTTTTGTCAAGATATTCTCAGGAGGTGAGTGATAAATATCATTCCCTGCCATTCTTTTTATCCAAATTGAGAAAAGCAAAGTACAGTGATTTTTATGAGATATATTGAGAAGATGCAGTATAAAAATTGATATCAAAAAGTAAAATAAATTTCTTGGCCTCCTGTGCCAATGGCGATCCTTCTCTAGCAATTTTTCTCAATAGGAAAGTAAATAGTGTCTTGTTTGAATTTGTTCAACTGCTAGCAGTCCTTGAAGACTGGGAGAGTCTCTAGAATTCTACTGAAACTAAAACTTTTTGCTTTAATACCTCAAAAAAAAAAAGATAATTTTAGTGTGTCTTGGTGTCACATTTGGTTTTATTTATTGATATTTTTCTGATTAAAATGATGCAAATTAAACCCAAAGTAAGTAGAAGGAATGAAATAATAAAAAACAGAAAACAATAAAATAGAAATAGAAAAGTAGATTAAAACAATAATAAAATCGATAAAACTGATAAACCTCTTGCCAAACTGAGTAGGCAACAAAGAGAAAAGACACAGTTTGACAATATCAACAATTAGGGAGGAAACATCACTAGACTTCCTACAGACATTGAAAGTGTAATAAGAGAATAAAATGAACAACTTTACGCCAACAAATTCAAAAACTTAGATAAAACGAAAAAAAAGTCTTGAAAGAAGTGAACTACCCAAGTCACTCAAGAAAAAAAGATAACCTGAATAGCTTTTTGTCTATGTGTGAAAGAGACTGAATTTGTAACTAAAAATCCTTCCACAAACAAAACTCCAGGCTCAGGTGATTTCACAGTTGAATTCTACCGAACATTTATTGAAGAAATAATGTCAATTCTACACAAAATGTTACAGAAAATAAAAGAAGGAACACATCCTAACTTATGTTAAGAATACAATATTACCCTAAAACCAAAACCAGAAAATACACTACAAGAAAGAGAACTACAGATCAATATCTTGATCAACTACAGAGCCAAACATAGATGGAAAAATCCTTAGCAATTTTTTTGCAAATAAAATTTAAAAACATGTATTTGAAAAGATAATGAATCATAGCAAAATTGATTTTAGAACAGGAATGCAAGGTTGCTTTAACACGAAAAAAATTAGTCACTGTAATTTACCATGTAATAGGTAAAAAAGTAAAGCCAAATAAACAATCAGCTCAATAGTTGCAGAAAAATCATTTGATAAAATTCAACACCCATATGTGATAAAAACTCCCAGAAACCTAGAATTATAAGGGAATTTCCTCAACATGATAAAAGGCATCTAAAAAAATGCCACTTATCAATGTAAAAAAATTAACTTGAAGTGGAGCATAGATCTAAATGTAAGAGCTAAAAGTATAAAATTTCTAGAAGAAAATAAAAGAAGAAAGCTTGGTAATTTGAGGTTAGGGAAAGATTTCTGAAATAGGACACAAAAAGCATTCTAAGCCATTAGAGAAAAAAATTAGTAAGTTAGACTTTATCAAAATTTAAGTTTTGCTCTTCAAAAGACACTGTTAAGAAAAATTTTTAAAAATTGAAAGACTGGTAAAAATATCTGTAAAACATGTATCCAGTGCATAACTTCATATATCCAAAATATATAAAAGAACACTTACAACTCAATAATAATAAGACGCTCCTATAAATGGAGGGAAGGAGGGGAGGATTTGAATAGACTTTTCAACAAAGAAGAGATATAGATTGCAAATAAGTGCATGAAAAGATGCTGAACATCATTACTCATTAAGAAAACATGTATTAAAACCACATCGAGTTGCCACTTTGAACTACTAGAATGGCTACAATTAAAACAATTAATAATTCCAAGTTAGAGAAGATGTGGAACAACTAGAGCTCTCATAGATTACAAAAGGTACATCCACTTTGAAAAAAAATTGTTGGCAGTTCCTTATGAGATTAGCACCCACAAAATAATATAATAATTCCCTTTCTACATATTTACTCAACATAAATGAAAAAATATGAACCCACAAAGACTTGTGCACTAATGGCCATAGCACTAGGTTTATAGAAACTTAAAACAAGCCAAATGTCCAACTGATGAATAAAAAACCAAATTGTAGAATGTACCATGGAATAGTATTCAGCAATACAAAGGAACAAACTACTGATACATTTGACATCATAGAGGAATTTCAAAAAACATTATGCTAGACACAGAAGCCTACATACATAGTATTAATATAAGGATTAAGCATGTTATAAAAGGAAAAACTATAGCACCAGACAGCAGGTAGTTGTTGTCAGGGGTCAGAGAGTCAGAGGAAAGGAATGCAAACGGCATAAGAAAATTTTGAGGGTGACCGAAATATTCTTTATCTTAATTGTGGTGGTGGTAACAAGGGTATAAACAGTTGTCAAAACTCATCAAATTGTACATTTAAATTAGTGAGTTTTATTGTATGTAAATTATCCCTCCATAAAGTTTCTAAAAATAATACACACTGATCACAGGTAATATTGTATTTCCCTATTTTAGATATAGTTTTTATATAGTTTTAAAACTAATAAATGTATACTTTATTTTCTATTTTCTAAGTTAATCTCAAATAATAAACATTTCCTATGTTACTAAAAACTTTATAAGCATTTAATGCCTGCATAATATTCCATTTATAAATATTCCACCCTTAATCACTCCTTTACTGGTAGAAATTTAGATTATTTTCTATTTTTTTCTATACTAATACTCTGATATACTTGTATATATCCTTGTATATTTTGGGGGTTTTTTTCCTTATATATTTTCAAAGATACAATTAACAGGGCAAAGTATAAGAACATGTTAAGGATCTTTAAATATACTGTTACATTGTTTCCCAGGAAGACTGTGCTGACTTAACTCTCACTAGTAGTATATGAAAGGACCAGTTTTACTGCACTCCTGATACAACCGAATGTTATCATTATTATTTTAAATATTTGCTTAAACTGTCTTCTGGAACTTTACACTTCAGCTCAGCACTGGCTTTTAACTCTTCTCTATGCTTCTGTGCACATCAGTCTGTGTTATCCACCCTCCTCTTCCTCCATTACGGAGGATCGGACATTTGCAGATCCTCTGGGCCGTGCAGTATCTACTGTGACGTCATGTTCCTGTTACTCCACAGCGTGAGTCTGGCTGTCTCCTTTCATACTTCTGTCTGGCTAGTTATCTCTTGGTGTTTCTGAATCCCTGGTGTTTATATCATCTCTAGTGCTTAAAACTTCAACGTAGCACAGCATAGCATATCTAAGCTGCTACGCACAGCACCTCTTTTTCTATGATGTCGCTCAACAACATGGCATAATTCATCTTCCATATAGCACAGCTGTGATTTGTTCTTCATTGATTTTTGCCTCGCCGTTCTGACCTTTCCTCATAGCTCTCCTCCCATGGCCCCCAACTAGCACCTTTCCCAGTTACAAACAGAGATCAGATAAATAGAGAGATGAAGATAATACAAAAGAGATCTGAGCTCTATCCTCTCTGTGGCTAAGCTGGGTCCATTTTCAGCCCATCTTCCCCAGTGCCTCCCCTGCTGGACTCAGTGTTCCCTTCCTCCTGCCAGCTTAACCCTGTTCAGGTCCTGAGTCAGTACTTACCACAGCTGCCTTAGCTCATCAGGCTCCAGCTGGTTCTGGAGTTGGTTTGAGGTATGATAACCTTTTATCTCTGACTCAACCTGTGAGATTAGCTTGGGTATCATCTCCACTGTAGCAGAGCTCTCAGGGTGGCTTGGTGCCCTTCTTGTGTGCTGCGTGGCACCGTCTGCTTGCTCCTGTTATTACACACGTCCCACTTGATGGCAATTGCTTGGTGACGAGGCAGTCTTCCCCACCAGAGTTGTAAACTCCAGGAGGTCAGGGGCTAGCTCTTCATCTACGTATCCCTGGCAATTTACGCAGTCCCTGGAGTTTGACACAAGCTGCCCTCTTTCCACTCTTGTCTTCCTACAACATACTCTTTCACACAGCAAACATCATGATCTTTTTAAAAACAGAAATTCATCCTTTTCCTTTAATTTACCAGTTTTCAGAGTGAGGGGCTAGTGCCCTCCTTTCCTGCAATGGCTACCAATGTATTTGTATTTGTTTTTGTTGTGGCTGATGGTTTTGTGGTTCTCTGCCTGTTTTGGGGTGGTTTTTTGTCCGTATTATTATGAACTCATAGACGTTAAATATATTCTGTATGAGTCAATCAATTGCAGTCAGTATTGTTTTTGATGCTCAAATTGCCCCATCTTGCACCAGCAAAAGTTCCTTCAAACTAGTTCCTGGGAGATCTTTTTTGTTGTTGTTTCTGTTTTTGTTTTTTGTGTTTTTTTTTTGTTTTTTTTTTTTTTTTTGAGACAGAGTCTCACTCTGTTGCATGGGCTAGAGTGCCGTGGCATCAGCTTAGCTCACAGCAACCTCAAACTCCTGGGCTCAAACGATCCTCATGCCTCAGCCTCCCAAGTAGCTGGGACTACCAGCATGCGCCACCATGCCAGGCTAATTTTTTCTATATATATATATATATGTATTTAATTGTCCAGCTAATTTCTTTCTATTTTTAGTAGAGACAGGGTCTCACTCTTGCTCAGGCTGGTCTCGAACTCCTGAGCTCAAGCGATCCACCCGCCTCGGCCTCCCAGAGTGCTAGAATTACAGGCGTGAGACACCGCACCCGGCCCCTGGGAGATCTTTTTGACATAGACTCGTTATCTTTGGTAGATTCTTTGCTTACTGGCACCATGAGGTTTATCTGGCTCATCTTGCTTATTTCCAGCCCCAAGCTTGGAATCAGCCCTTTCTCCACAAAGCCTTGGTCCCTGTCAGTGTTAATGCTACTCAGAGACCATGATCTGGGCATTATGGATATTCCTTGCCGCTGGTTAATTATTGCTTCTAGGACTTTATAACAGACAAAATTAGGGAATATACATTTATTTTGGTTGTCCTGTATGACTACATTTCAGAATAACCAAAAGCTCTCTAGTCGATCAGGACTATTTTTTCTTTAGAGAAGAATGATAGTTATTAAATGAAGGCTTAATAAAATTACTAATAGAAAATCTGTATTTAATAACCACTGATGAAATAATTGATTAGGCAATAAACATGAACAGATGCTAAAATCATTAGGAGAAAAGATGATAGGGACCTTTACGGTGGAAGGATCAGGCTACCCCATCTGAACTCACGGATCAATTTTAGCATATCTCGAAATGAGCCAACCAGACACTGTGTGCTGCAATGATGTAATGCAACAAGAAATACACCACTTATGGTGTGTATTTCTTATTGCACTTATGAAATATTCTTGCCAAAAAATGTTAAACTTAAATTGAATCAAGACTTAGGTCTAACTTTTAGTTTGCAGAGCAGCAGAAGCACAAATAGACAAATCCAGAATTTGAAACAATTTGCATGACTAGTTTCTTCAAGAAGTCAAGGACCAGAAAAAAGGAGGGGAGAGGAGAGGATCTGTTCTAAATTTTAAAAAGACAAAAGACATCTCAATCAAATGCAATGATTGGATCTTATTTGGATCCTGATTCAAATAAATCAATTGTAAAAGTCTTTTTTTGTTTTTTTTAGATAATTGGGGAAATGTTAAGGTAGATTTGGAATTAGATGCTACTAGTTAATTTTTGTTCATTTTCTTGAGCATAATAAAACTGTGGTTATGTAAGAAAATGAACCTTTTAAAATATGTATATGGAAATCTTTAGGATTAAGATGGCATGATAATAGCGATTTGCTTTAAAATAAGCAGTGAAAAAATAGAAAGAAAGAAGAAAAGAAACCAAGAAAGCAAGCAAGCAAGAGAGAAAGAGAGGAAGAAGGAAGGAAGGAAGGGAGGGAGGACGGGAGGGGGGAGGGGGAAAGAAGGAAGGTAAAAAGAAAGAGAAGAAAGGCAGGGCGCGGTGGCTCATGCCTGTAATCTTGTCACTCTGGGAGGTCGAGGCAGGAGGATCCCTTAAGGTCAGTAGTTTAAGACCAGCCTCAGCAAGACCGAGACCCCATCTCTACCAAAAATAGAAAGAAACTAGCCTGGCAACTAAAAATAGAAAAAATTAGCTGGGCGTGGTGGCACACGCTTATAGTCCTAGCTACTTGGGAGGCTGAGGCAGGAGGATGGCTTGAGCCCAAGAGTTTGAGGTTGCCGTGAGCTAGGCTGACGCCACGGCACTCTAGCCTGGGCAACAGAGTGAGACTCTGTCTCAAAAAAAACAAAAACAAAAACAAAAAAAAAAAAAAAAGAGAGAGAAGGAGCAGGGCAGGCAGTATTGATTAACTATTAAATCTAGGGATGGGCTCTCAGTAGGGATAATCATATTGTTCTCTCTACTTTCGTGTATATTTAATGTTTTTATTTTTAAAAAATTTTAGAAACACACATTAAATTAGATTATTCCTCTTTTTATTTTCCAAATTTGACATGATTACTACATGAGTGTGTCTATAGCAGGGAGGCAGGTAATAGGAGGGTGTTCAGATAAGTATAAAGAACAAAGAAAATCGTCCAGGGCACACTGCTCCGTGAGAACCACCATGGCTATCTAGATCTATTCTCTTCCAGGCTTCCCTCACATTTGCACCAACAGCGGTTGTTATTTTATGCTATCAGTGTCAAATCAGTCCAAATGGCTCATCCTTGCTGTTTTGAGTGGCACTGATTTCATTACTAGAAAGGCAGAACATCTTCTCTTATGTTTATTGGCCATTTACATATCTTCTTTTGTGAAATACTTGTTTTGAAGGTCTTGTCATCTATATTACAAACTTGTCTTTATATCATTGCTGAATAGTTGCATAAAAATTTGCACAGACAATGTGGTGTAACCATTAACAGGAAAAGGTGAAGGGACTCCTGAGGCTTGGCAGCTCCAAGGATTTCAGTGTCCTGGGCCCCTCCCTGAAGACGCAGCCTCTCTGGTTCTCAGGGCAACCATGTCACACAACTCCAGGGAGCAACATCCACCTACACACACCGTGCTACTCTATTCTGAAAGTATAAATAGAGAACCAGTTGGAGAGTCCCAGTTTTTCTTGGCTGCAGACCTCTATATGAGATAAAATGTAAAACAAATTTGGCCGGTGGGGAAACTTTAAAATATGGATTACAATTTGTAGGAAAAATATTTTAAAAAGTAACAAATCACTGTAGAGATTTATTTATTACAAGAGTTTGCTCCTCCCAGTCACAAAACATTTAGTTGCAGAAGGTAGTAAGAGCCCAAAGAAACTGTAACCAGATATCGCTCAGCTTCAGCAAAGCATGGGAGGACCCTTTACTGCTCTTGGTTTTATTGTTAAGGTGTCTCCTCTATGGTCTTGTATTTCATCTTTTGTTTTCTGTTCCTTTCTGCCCTTGTCTCCAGGATTGCATTCTTAGAATCACCCAGTAAAAGTGAACTTCCATCCCTTCTTTGTGCTTGGATACTTCTGAATTAGCCTGCTGGAAGTCAAGATTCTGGGGAAGCAGAAGACTTTCAGGGATCTATGATGAATGTATGTGAGACATGCAGGTAGAAGACAGACGGTGTAGAGGGGTCAGAGCACTGAGAGAAACAGAAGGTCAGCAGCCACGTGCTTGAAAGAAATTGGCACAGGAAAACAGAGTTGGCAGAAGCAAGGGGATTCAGAGAAAGCCAGAAAGAGGAAACTTATTGAGGATCTTTTCTGTGTCATCCCTTACGGACATGATCTCATTTCATCCTCATAACTCCAGAAGATAGGCATGTTATCCATATTTCACAGAAGAGGAAATGGAAGCTCAGAAAGGTTAAGGAAGTTGTTAAATGTCACGCAGCTAGTATATGTTGTTAGCAAGATTCAACACCAACCTCTGTTTAGTCCTGAAAGCCATAATCTTTCTAAAATCACACTATCCAAAGAAGAATAGAAGGAGAAAATGGGTCATGGAGAAATAATGGATTCTAGAAGATCAGTTTTAGTGAGGTAGTAAATGTGGCACTTCTTCAAAGATATACGAGAATTCTATAGAGTTGTATCTTTACCTCTGACCACTTTTCCTTGAAAATAACAGAGAATGGGGTTGTGCAGCTGGAAAAATCAGGAAAGATTTAAATCAAAGTTGCTCAGGTACCCAGAAAATGGGATTATCTTAATTCTATGGGAAGGTTTCATTTCCAGAATTGTCATGGTCTGGAGAAAAGAGGAAAAGTAGAATGTAGGGTGTGCGTTTATGGGTTATACCTCCTGGGGGATATTGTGCTGGAAAAGAATTTACACACCTCCAAACCTTGGCAAGTGTTACTGATTTTATCTGACATGCCCTCCATCACCTTTATCTGCCTGGAGAACTCTCGATCCTTAAAGCCCAGCTCAGACATTACCTGCTCCATGCCTCAGAGTTAACCAACCTTTTCTTTGTCATTATTTCTGCATCTCTTCCTCATTTGAGGCTCATGTTGGCTCAGGTAGTGCAGCTCTGCCATTCTCCACCCTTGACATCAATGGAGTCTACTGGCCTCTTAGTATGAGAATGTCATCACACTCATTGGTATCTCACAGTCTCTTCTCTAGAGGTCCTACATCATCCTGTGTCTCTTTCATGCCCATAAGGAAGCCCATCCCATCACTGATCTGCACAACAATTTCTCTAACCACAGCCTCTGATCCTTTCAGCTTCCTCACTTTAATACCCATTCTTTCACCTCACGTGAGCCATCCAAGCCCTCGCTTAGACCCTGTGGCTTGTCACTCTAACCAATCTTTGGTCAACATTCTCAACTCCCATTCAATTATTTAGTCCATTACACTTGTCCAGAAAAATCATAACCCTAGATCAATGCAACCACTCACTTTTTCACTGCCATGTCTGAGTCTGAGTAGATCAAAAGGTAACCCACCTGTGCATATTAGTGACAATAGAAAGTCATTCTTTTAAATCTTAGCTCAACCATGTAGCAATGGAGCAGTCCTTCTCTGGAACCATGTACCAGTCCTTCTGTGGAACCCAAGCCAGCCCTATCTTATTATATTATTCTATTGTATTATTCTACAATAGCATTTTCAGATCCTCAGCATTTTTTTAGAAGCCACCTATCTACCATGTCTTCCATTATTCTTGAATGACCACACCTCTCACCTCCTTCACAGAGGCTTCCTGACTGCCCTCCCCTTATTCCTTTACAAACCTGTGCATCCTTAGCTTATTCCAACCCATACCAGTGGGGAAAAGTGCCCTGCAATGCCTATTCCTCTACCTGTACTCTGAGTTCCCCTTCTTCCCTCCTTTCATCCATGTATTCAATCTGTCTTCTCTAATGCATTTTCTTCCTCTGTGTATAAACAAGCTCATGCCTCTATCATTTTATAAAAGACACAAACAGAAAGTCATCCTTCAACTATCTTAGAGGACTAGTCTATATTCATTAACTCCACTTTTCTACCTCATATTCTGTCCTGAATCTGCCATATCTTCTCTTTGCCGTCATAACTTTCCTGAAACTGATCTGTCCAAGATAATCAATGTCCTCCTCCTCCTCATATGTTTCTTCTCACAGCATTTGATTCCATCATCCCCCCTTCCTTCTTGTAATTCTCTGATCTTTGGCTTTTTGCCTGATTTTCTCATACCTCTTTGGCTACACCTTCTCAGTCACCACTACAGGCTTCTTCTGACTATTCCTTAAATATTGCCATTCCCCCAATTCCCAAATTCCATACTTGACCCCTGTCCACTGATGTATTGTATATTTCCTTTAAGTGTTCGTTCACACCCGTGGCTTCAGACATTTTCTAAATACCGATCACCTCCAAATCTAGACCTTCAACTCAAATCTAGACTTTGACTAACTTCTAAAGCTATACATGCAACTTTCTATTGGAAATACCCATGTCAATGTCCAACTTGCTTCCAATCTAATATGTTTGAAACTCTTCATCACCATCCCCTCCCCACACCTCAAAAAATGACATCATCGTATACTCATTTGTCTAACCTGGAATTCATCCTGGATTCCTCCTTCTCCTTTATCTTACTATGTCCAGCTCCCAAGTTCCACCTGCTTAACATTTCTTCAATCCATCTCCTTCTCTTCAGTGTCACTCCTGCTGCCTAAGTTACTAGAATAGTATCTCAGCAAATATCTTGACTTCTTCACCATAACTCCAATCTATTTTTATATCGTCATCCTGAATTACAAATCAAATAATGTGACTCTCTTCTTATTTTCAAGATCCTTCAATATAGCCATTGGAGGCGTATGATTATTATTTAGTTACTGAAGGATAATAAGGTAAAATAAAAGATGAATGGATAAACATGGCTAGAATTCAACATTGAATAATAAAATTCAAAATTCTTTGATAGTCCACAAGGACTTTTTTGAGCCTTTTGATAACCTTTCTAATCATATCTCTATCCACTTAGTGCTCATATTCTATGCCCCAGCCACGCTAGCTGAACTATGTCCAGTAAAGTTCTACATGCCATCTTTTCTCAATGCCAGTGCTCAGGTGATTCCCTCTATCTCCTGCTCAGTCTTTCAGGTCTCATTTGTTTATCACCTTCCAAAAAATTAGTTAATTTTCCCAAGGCTATGTGATCCCTCAAGAACCATGCACATTTTTATAATATTGCTTATTATATTGTATAATATTCTTTTGTTCATTTGTCTCTCTCCCCAAGTAGATGTTCCTTAAACAAATGTATCAGGCTTTACATCTTACATCTTATTCATCTTTGAATCCATCTCCAGCACCCAGTATAGTACCTGGTTCAAAAAGCTATGCATAGAGTTGAAAAAGGAAGAATAAATTAATTATTCCAAATATTTTTATTTCTGTTTCATTACACTATTATAAACAATCTAAAACTTTATGGCCCCAAACAATAATTTATTATTATCTCTTATGGTTCTAACAAGACTCAGCTGGGTGGTTCTTGCTCAGGGTCTCTCGAGTAGGTGCTGTCAGATGGTGGGTAGGGCTGGAGTTACCTAAATGCTCAAATGGGCTTGATGGTTAAGATAGCTGAATATGGCCAGCTGTTGATTGGGAGTTCTACTGAGACTGTCTCCTGGAGCTTCTATATGTGGTCTTTTGATGTGACTTGGACTCCTCACAGCATAGTGAATGGCTTCCGAGAGCACCCCAAGAGGAATTTCCCATGAGACCTAGGTGCAAGCTGCAAAACTTCTCATGACTTAGCCTTGGAAATGCTGTAATATCATTTCTCCCTCATTTTATTGGTCAAGCCAAAACTTAAGGCCAGCCCAGATATAAGAGAAGGGAAATTAGACTTCACCTCTTGATGTGGGAATGGCACATATGTACAGGGAAGGAACAAATTGATGGTGGACATCTTCAGCAACAACATACCATAATTTGCAATGACGAATAACTTTGAATAATACATTAAAACGTGTCCCAATCCAAGACCTTTTCTTCAATTTGGCTATTTTGCTCCTGAGAAGTATTTTCACTTCTGCAGTAAACAGGATTACATGAAAAATTATCAATGAAGTACCTAGCACTTCACCTATTCTATAAAAAGTTTGAACCTGAAGACTGAATTAAGATTAAGAAATGACTTCTGGGTTTCCATTATTTTTCATCCTTAGATGGCCCTTACAATATGAGGATTTGTGAACTGATGATAACGCAAAATAACCAGTCCTCAATTTTTCTCTTCCTTTGACTTTGCAATTCCATCATTTTGATCTATAAGAAAATTAACTGCAGAAAACAAGTTTCTTTTAGAATGTTAATTCCTGTAAAACCAGGATTGTATCTTTTTTAAGCTTAAAATTACCCTCACTACTACTAAAAGGTAAACGGGTATCTACAGACTATGACAACAAAATAACACAGTGCTCTAACAATGACAGAATTATATATTCAATATAATTTATTTTTCATTTAGGAGTAACTTCTTCAGTAGTCACTGAAGACTACCTTGGCACAGAATATGGAAATTATTTAACTTTTAGAGTCAAGGCTTAATATGAAAAGTAAAGAATCCACCATTTTTAGGATGAGAATGTATTAACGCTTGGCTGCAGGGTTGGACTAGGTGGGACTGTATTGCAATTGCAAAGGGCAAAAATATAACACATTTAAAATCATCACTCTTGTCTTCTAAAAGAAATGGCATAATATATCAACGAATCTTTATAGAACTCCTTTTCCTTTACACTAGAGGAGTGAAAAGAAGGGAGAGAGAAAATTTCAGACTCTCTGCTGTTCTTTTGCGTCCCTGAAGTGTGACGCAGGCGTAGTTAGCTCTGGCTGAACAGACACTGCAGAGTTTGTGGAAAGGAAAGCACGAAGGAGACCACAGAAGGCTCCCACTGTGGTGAAGTGCTCCACAACATGGCCAGTGCCTGGTCTTCTTCATGCTTCATGTCATCCCTCACTTCCTACAACTCCTTTAAGCTTCTCTCTTCTGTGTTAATAGGGTGGGGACCTAGACAACGGAGAAATAGGATGAGCATCAAAGGAGGGAAGCAAGTAATGGGCAGCATGAAACCCTGCCATCATCTCGAGCTTCCAGCGAAGCCCGCCACACAAGCAAATGTCCTGTGGTTGTGAAGTTGTGTTTCAGTTCTTGGGCAATATGGTGCAGAAACAGCATGTGAGGAACAGCCTGTGCAGCCAGAAGTGACAAGGAAGAATGCAAATATCATACCTACTACCCCTTACTCTTCCCTCTGTCCTCCTTCTCAGAAAGTCCTGGAAAGATTGGGAGGGAGTCAAGGCTACCAGTGCTTAGAGGTTAGGATTGAAGCTAATCTCATCGTAGTCTCAATGGGCAGGATAACTCAGCTGATACGTGGCCTACAATTATTTATTTAGGTCTAATTCTCTTGGGCTTTGCATTCCTTAAAGACAGAGATTTGGGAATAATTTGTCTCTGGTTTCCCATGCTTTACTTCCAACATGCTAAATGTTGTTGTTGCAGTTGCTGGAAGCAAGGAAGAAAAGAAGGAAGGAAATATTTTATGATTCTTTAAATAACTAAAGACTTTTGACTCTAAAGAGTAACTTTCAAGCTCTAAGATACTAATTTATAGAAGATAAAAATAAGTGAGAAAAAAGTATTCCATAAGTTACTGTATTCCATAAGATGGCAAATCTTGATTTTTAAATATACCAGATGAAAAAAATGTCAGAGGTTCTTTTTAGTTAGGCAAGTTAGCAAAGATACAGGTTATATATAAATAGTAATTAGTCTGGAGTTAAAAGAAATTAGGTTACGGCAAAACTAAAAATGTTGATATTAACAAAGACTCCAAACTAGAGCCCATAGTGTTTTTGTAATATTTATGCAGATATTTATAGCTTGTCCCATAGGTAGATCACTCTTGTAATATTAGAGTTTGTCAAATAATATTTTGCATGCAAATTATTTTATAATTGGCATATATAAGCAGGCAGTGGAAGGGTTGATATAGTACTTGGGCCTATCTGCAGAGAAACTATTAGAACTATATATGGTCTTTGTCATCATCTGAGAACTTAATCCTCAATTAGTGAATATGACCCCCGTGGGATGCCATGTACTCAGGAGCATTGTAAAGCACTTTTATATTTGAAAGTGGCCCCATACGACTCACTCAATAGGACGGGCTGTACTTTAAACTCATAGAGTTCAAGAAAAAGAACACAATTTCCTTTTGTTGAATCAATGGAAACAGCTGATGCCAAAAGAAACCCAAGACTCTATCTCCACTTGAACATTTTAACAGCATTACTTTCTATGGAGACAATAATGCTAGAGAACTGGTGGTCAAAGGCAAGCACATTCCTGTGAAGATATCAAAATTATCCCTCTAGAGTAGTCTCTGTAAAATCACTATTAAAAACTAAAAACAAGTTTATAACCAATTTGGTTAAAGCGCTCATCGCCAGTGAACAAAATTTAATTTCATTCATTTTTGCTCAGCTGCGCTATATAGTCCGTCTCATCATCTCATCCTGTCCTCCCAGCCCCCAACTCTTCTTTGTTTCTCTGGGTCCTACCCAAACTTCAAAGAAGGTCCAGTCTTCCAGATATCTCCTTATAACTTTCTCCAAGATTGCCACCTCCTAGTAGCTGTAACTATCTGTGACACCCATTAGTCACTGGGCAGGAGGTACCTTGTAGAGTAAGGATCTCAGCTTAAACCTAGGCGATGACCACTGCTTTGAGACTCCCTGTCAAGCTCGAAGCCTATGCCCACTGGGACTGTGAGAGTCTCACTCCGATATGGAAGCAACAATCCCAAAGTAGCTGCTCCTTTTAGGCTACCAGATTTATCCTAGTTTCTGTCTGGCACAATGCTAGATAATAAACTTTGTCTGGCAAATTGCCAATCCCCTTGTCTAGGATAAATGATAAATGAGGGTTTCAGCCATGCATCTTTCATCATTTTTACTTTTTTGTCAAAGCTGTTATTACATATAATCAAAATTGAGCTCTTAAAAACATGGTGTACTTGACATAACTATTCTCAAGCCTGAATTGTTTCACCATGACCAGAGACATATAAGAAGATTCAAGCACCACATGTACTCACCATCAAATTGGTAGTAACTGAACAACACATAAGTGTACATATAAGAATAACATCTATTGGATGTCGGGTAGGGAGGGAGGGGGAAGGAGGAGGGGTGAGGGGGAGGCGGGGACGGATATATGCATACACAAAGGGTGCAATGCGCACCATCCGAGAGATGGACACACTTGAAACTGGGACTTGGGGGGAAGGGGGGCAAGGGCAACATACGTAACCTAAACATCTGTACCCCTATAATAACAAACGATAAAAAAAAACAGAAGATTCACTTTAGACCATAAGATCTGGGCTGGAGGGGAATTTGGAGATTTATTGCAAATCTTCATTTTAATAAAAGAGGCAATTGAGGCCCAGAGTCCCAAAGGGATGAGGTGATGGAACCAGGATTTAGATCTAGCAGCCTTCATTTCAGTTTACCACACTCCCCTATGCCTTTCTGCCTCTTCTCAACTGGAAAACCCCTTAGTCAAATGTATTCTCATTCTTCCCTAGGAGAGGAATGTCTCCACCAACAAGAGTTTGAACTTGACAAACCATGTTTTGTTTGCTCCACGAGAAGTCTTGACAGGGAGCATAAAGGAATCCTAGAGGGAGTGAGATGAAGTGGAGAACGGACTCACGCCCAACAGCACTGTGTAGCTCTGCGTGTTCCTGTGAGAGTCATGGATTAAACGTGATAATGCACAGCGGCCAACACACACGGTAGGGCAATAAATGATATTTCGCCTGACCTTCCTCAACACCAGAAACAATTTCGATAATCAGGCAGGGAAACCAGCAGGGCACCCAATGCCTGGAACTGAAAAATGATGATGGTGGTCAAAATAAAATTTTCTGTTTTAAAATAAATGTGTATTGATATAAGTATGAAAAATTGAAAAGTCTAGCTTGGAGACTTGTTTATTCTATTAGAGTACCAGCCTTTTGATTATTACAGTGTAAATGGAGAATGGGTAAATGTTTCACCGTGGACAAAGCTATATGCCGAGTGGAGATTTTCCATTGCATGAGTTTCCATTAGAGTTTGCATTTCTGAGCTTAAATGCCTGAGGGAGCAGCCTGACTAACACATTATATCATTTGTGAGTTCTCTTTGTAAAGATGAGTTTCAAAGATGGAAAATGAGATTTAGAAGCTAAGAGAATAAAGAAGCTTAAGTAGCAAGAAAGCCTTAACTCTGTGTCCCCAGATTATTCTGATTAAATTGATAATTTTCCAATTTTCTAATTTATCCTCTCCTTTACTCTCTACTGCAAAGAAAATTATTTCCATAGGAGATCTTTAAAGTTCTTCTTTTCTGTAGTAATTAGACTGCAACAACTAAACTGCAAACTCCTTAGAAGTGAAGAAAAATGTAGTTTTTCAAACAGAAAGAAGTGAAAACAATAATGAGTTTGAGTATCTAATTTGTGTTAGGTACTTGGCTAGCCGATTTTTGAATGTATCGTTTCTGAGCCTTGCAATAATCTTGCAAGGTATTATTAATCCATTTCACAGATGAGATGCGTAGAATGCGGCTGGCCCACGCAGTTCACACGGTAACTCACGGAGAAAAGACTCAAACCTGCCTCTGCAGGGCCCCGCCAGCTACCCTGCATGGCATTCCTTACAGGAGACAATGAGAATACATTAGATTTAAAGTCAGAAGATGTAGATTAGGACTCAGGTCTTTACTTGTAAATGTTGAGAGTTTAGACAAGCATGTGGTTGTCCAGGCTGTAACTCTTTATCTATGCAATGAGAATGCCAGCACCTACCTCAAAGGGTGTTGAAGATTAAATGAACCCCTACAATCTGTGAAAGTGATTTTTTTTTTCATTTCAGCATATTATTAAGTTTTTCTAAGGCAACTAGAAATAACCTTTCGGAGTTTCAGAAGCCCAGAGAATATCTTCAGACTTTAATTTAGGAAATTAAGACCCTCGAGAACGTAATCGGGCAGAGTCTTTAATAGAATATACCACATTCGATTTTTGAGGAAGTGTAGAAATTATATAGCATAAAGACTTATTTTTGCAGATGAGGAAGGCGAGATCTGGATATACAACTAATCAGTAGCAGAGCTGGGGCTAGAGCACAGGCCTCCTGACTCTGACTTTGTGCTCCTCATCCACTCCACGAATTGCTCCTCTAAATGCAGCCAAACTCCTGGCAATGGAATTGACAACAAAGTTAATGACAAAGTATTAACTATTAAAGCCCGTGAGTATGGGGAAGTGTCGACCTAGATGGGTTTGAACTTGCTGTGTGACCTTGGAAAAGTTACTTCAAATCTGTGCCTCAGTGTCCTCATCTGTAAAATAGGTGTTATAATAATACCAATTTCATAGATTATTATGAGGATAATACATAAAAAGTTCTGAGCACAGTGCCAGTCATTGCTCAACACTGTGTTATTATACAATCATTGATCGACATGCTATAAAACTCAGAATTAGGACCACCTGCACCTCCCCTCCTTGGGATAAACCCAAATGATCTAGGAGGCTGCAAGGAGACGGCTGGATATGACTTGGCCAGAACCTGTCTGCTTATGCCTACGAGTCTGAAGCAATCAAAACATGGCGGGATGAGCCTAGATTGGAAGGGGAAAAAGCAGATGCAGCACTCATTCTGACCATTGGAGCCCGAGTCCCAGTTTCCTCTTCTGCAAATGGGAATATTAATACCCATTCTTTTTAACTTTTTGGTACTCAAAACTATCACCTTCAATAAAAAGTGTATAATAGACTGTTCATTGCTAAATTTAAATTTAAAGCAAAAAGCAGAAATGCTGCTGGTTTTGTCCTTGGATTAATGAGCCACAGCCTCTCACATGAGTGGCTTTTTACCACCTTTTCACACTCAGCGTCTGGGGGATTTAGTGTCAGGAATGAGTTAACATTCTATGAATTACGTCTGATCTCATGGCCATGAACTTGGGCACTTATTCACCTCCAACAAGGAAAATGTGGTCCCTGCTTTAGAACATGAGATCCTTTCTAAATAAATCACAAAAGTCTTTTCAATAGCCTGCTTGTTCTTTCTACATAGGAGCTTACATTTGGGATTATGTCGAAGCCATGCTAGCCAGCTACCTGCTTTGTGTACCGTCCTCATAATTCACCCTTTAATTTCATGCTTCTTTCAAAAGCATCAAAGCACAAGGCAAACATTACTTACCAAACTGGTTTGATGATGTCCTTCTAACATTAGCTTTTTTTTTTTTTTTTTCTTTGTGGCACAGTCACACCTATTCCCAAGCTAAGACCCACGTGAGCTATGAGGACTCAGAGAGGAAGTGCCACATTAGGGCTTTCAGCTAGCAACTCAAGGGCTCCAGAGTTTCCTTCTGGCTGCCTCCAGGCAGATATTTAGTATTTTCTGTGCTATTGCGTCTTCCCTTGCCATGGCTTCCTTGGAGTTGTCTTAGAGTAGGTATCCAACTACATCTCTGCTGAGAGCTTTAATGTGTAAGGACCCTAACTGCAGGGGCCACAGGGCTGCATCTGGTGGAGGTGGCAGTGTCTAACCAGTTAGAGCGACTCCTTTAGGTTCCACCTGATGAACCCTGTGGTCAGTATCAGCCCCACACTCCCCTGAGCATCCTCCCCCAAGCCCACACTTTCTGCTCAACCACGGTCCTTGAACCTTTACTGGCTGATGCGGACCCATGAGTTGAGTAGCTTCCCTATAAGGTATTCTCGTTGCCACATTTCAGACTCCCCTGCCCTCTCTTCCTTCCCTCCCCATTCAATCTCCCACATTACATTCCCAGAAATCCCAGCAGCTTCTTCCCAGTAATCCCCCTGGGAGAAGCTGGCCAGGCTGAGAGAGAAATGAAATAGCAGAGAGGTGGCCACGTTGCCCTCTTCCAAGGGTTTCGGCTCTAAAGGGCACAACGAAAACTCCAGCTGGAGACTGACCAGCTGTTTACACACTCCATTCTCATGGTATGTTCTCTGCTGATAACTCTTGCTTCCATCTAAGTGAGAATCAGACAGTCTAGGGGTAAACTGGAGATCTGACTCCAATAGTAGGTCACTTTTAGAAGAAGCAGAAGTAGACAGATCCGAAAGCACAAATCAATGTGCTAATATTTGGTGTGTTAAAAATAAACATGTGTTATCCCTCAGATGAAATACACTTTGCCTAACCTTTTCTTTTTCCCCTCCTATTTATCAATATTTTATTAATACAAACTTTTCTTAATTTCAAAAGGTATTCTTGCCTATGGCTTGGTTTCCACTAAGAAAAGTACATTATGATAGAAGAGTGAGCACCATAGACACAGCCGCAAGCCATCCCCTACGGGCCAACCGTGAGACTAAGACCAGTGAGGCCAATCTGAGCCTAAGACAGTTTTATACCTCTTCCATTGTGTGGCTTTACTCACTTTCAGTTGAGCGGCTTCCTGAAATAACCACAATACTTAAACAGAGAACTTCTAGGTCCTCTAGATTATATGAAAGATGAGAAAACTCACACTTCAGTGGGGAAAAGTTTCGTGTGGCAATAGGGCTGAGTAACTAAACCGCCTTATGCAGAGCTTAATGAAATCTCCCATCCCACCCCCTTTTTAAAACAGTAATACTGAGAGCAAAGAAGCGATAGAAAGCAGGACATTACAAGGGCAAACTCAGAGGTTCAAATCTTGGCTACTTATTATCTATATGAATTCTGACAGGTTACTTAGCACTCTGTGGTACTTTCTTCACCTGTAAACATGAATATTAGAAGTACCTTTCTCTCAGGCCTGCCTTGAGGATCTGAGAACACACACACATACAAACACACATGTGTATATACATACATATACATAGATAGTGTGCTCAATAAATGCCAGATATCGTTACTATTGCTAACATTTGTGTTCTTACTATGTACCAGTGCAGTGCTAAGCACTGTGCATGCATAAACTCAGTTATTCCTTTTGACCACCCTAAGATGTAAGTAACGTTGTAAGGCTCTTTTGAACGATGAGGATACTGGGGGTCAAGCTGGCTAGACAGCTTGCCTAGGTCACACAGTCAGTAAGCAACAGAAGTGGCATTGGAGCTCAGGCCTTACTAGAGCACTTTACTAGACCCTACCGATTGCCCATCCTGTTGAATGCTAGACGAAGGGCTCACTGTCCAGGCTGCCAGCTGCAAGTAGCCAGCTGTTCTTCCTATCTCGCTGAGTCTTCAGAATACACACATGGACATGCAAACACCAAAACATCTGAACTATTTAGTTGTGTCTTCTCCCACTTAGTCAGTAATTCATTCAAAAATATTTACTGAGGGCCTGTTCTATATCAGGCTCTGTGCAAATTCTGAAGGATTCGGAGATGACAGAGAGAAGTGCTTGCCCTTGGGAGCACTCCAATTTGAGGCAGGGAACAGAAATGTTAACAACAATTCCATGTGCTACCCAGGGCTGTGCTGTCAACTAAAAAGTCTTCCCAGGTGACCTGAACCAATGCCCATCCCTGGCTCCAAAGCCCTCAAGTTAAGGGTTTCCTACTTCAGCTGATCTTCCTCAACTCATAATTACTCCACACATAGAAAGTCATTCTTACCAACTAGCTACCCCAATGCTAGGATTTCGATTCCCTACATTTAGCTAGAGTTATTCCCAAAGACAAGCCTTGTCATGAACAACCTTCTCCCCATAGGAGTCCAATATCCACACATAGAAAGTCATTCTTACCAACTAGCTACCCCAATGCTAGGATTTCGATTCCCTACATTTAGCTAGAGTTATTCCCAAAGACAAGTCTTGTCATGAACAACCTTCTCCCCATAGGAGTCCAATATTTTCCATAATTTCTTCCATTGTTCATTATATCCCTGAGGTGTTACTTTGCTGAACAAAAGCAGCAGGGTTTTTTTTGTTTTGTTTTGTTTCGTTTTGCTTATGACTAGGTCTTTGCTCTGATTGAAATAGGAAATCCTAGTTGTTTTATCTTGACATTGACCAAAGGCTTAAGGATCCTAGGCCCTTGTAGATTATGAAAATGTCCCTGGGCAATTGAAATATTAAAAATAAAAATAGTGGCATAGTTCTATTTTTTCATTCTGCAAATACTTACTGAACATCTACACTTGGCAGGGTGTAAGGAATACAATGGAAAGAATGTATGATACAATGGTGAAATGATCCTTCCCTTTAGACTTACAGTCTGGTGAAAAAAATGAAGTGCCATCAACATCAGTCAGTACAGAGTTGGCTGTAGTCACATGAAATGGTGGGGGAGACAGAAAAAGGCTGTTAAAGACATGTGGAATAGCATGTGCAAAGGCCCAGAGGCGGGAGTGTGCAAAAGATACTACAAAAAGGAAAAGGAAAATAATGCTGTGTGGCTACACATGAACTAAAACCTGGAATATGGCCGGAGATAAAAGTGGGCATGCAAGTTGGAGATTTAACATGCTCCGGGTCTCAGTTTTCTCATTTTCAAAGTAGGAAAGGTCTAGCTGTAGACATAAAACCCTTTCCAGCTTAAGTCAAGTGCCATTTAACTTCTCCGACAACCACAGACAAATACTCTGAGGACCTTCACCCTTACCGCCTATTAGAGGGGCGGCTGTTTTTCATTAATGAATTTGCAAGAATAATAACTTCTGATTCAGTGTTTTCTTTGTAAGACTTTCTCTGTAAATAGATTTTTTTCCAATAAAGTACATAATTCCATATCCATTTCCATATTAAGAAATGGATTCCAGTTCCTTAAGGAGAATGACTCCTTTCCTGAAAAAAGACCAAGATGCCCCAAAGGGAGGAATTAGCCCTTTCTCAGCCTACGAGTAGTTCTGTCAAATGTGGCCAGCAAGGGCAGAGAGCAAAATAGCAGAAGTGCCATCAGTAAGATTTCAGAGCAGGCCCACTTAATACATTGACATCATCTGTCCAGCAGTTGATCAGTAATATGGATCTAAAAGAAGGGAGGTGGGTCTACACCGGCCTTCAGCATTAACTCCTTGGACTTTGTCCCTTAACTCCTCAGCCACCTAAGACAATAATAATACTTTACTTTTTGATGAATTTTGTGGATTGGGAAGTACTTTCATGTACACTATCCTACTCAGTCCTCATGAGAACCCAGTGAACTAAGATTGCTTAGCCCTGTGTACAATGGGCAAACTTTGGTTCAGAACAAGCAAGTGACTTCACATAAGCCTCTCATCGGCCAATGATCCATTATTGAACCAAGGGCTCTTTGGATTTGCTCTGTTGCCAAAGAAAACTATGAAGACTGGTTGGTGTGGAGGTTCTTGCCAAAAACTTTAGAATAAAAATGAAAATTTAACAGATCTGACTTTTCTTTTCCATTTGTTCCTCATACATTAAATATGATATTTAACCAATTATCTCAACTGCCTCTCAACAACAGAAAGTTAACCTTTATACAGAATCTATTTTAATATTTTATCAACCCAGACCTAGCACCAAAAGAGGATTTTATAAATTATTTCATCGACTACATTCTCATTTTCTCTTCCACAAGATGGAAATTAACATATTAATCAACGTTAACATTTATTTGAGTATTTATTATTTAAAAGGCACTGTGCTAAGTCTTTTTACATGGATTATCTTGTTTTGTCCTTAAAACAACTTTATGAGGCAGAGACTGACTACTTATCATCCCCATGTCTAGATGAAGAATATAAGCACTTCAAAGACTTAAGAGTCTTGCCCAGGTTTTCATAGCTAACGAAGAGGTGGGGCCAGAATTCAAACCAACACACCTCAGTGCCAAACAGTGCCTGTGCTCTTAAAGTCCAAGTTTCAGACCCTCAGCACTTTCCCTGCAGGTGACCCAGTTCAGTGAAAAATAAAAGCCTATGCAATCCATACAATCTCAAAGTTATGTGTGCGATCACTGACGGGGGGTGCGGGCATAGAACGTCACACACGTTGTGCATTTCAGCTAGAATGACAATTTCAGTGCACTTCACAGAGACTTAGAGTAGCACTGAAACTGCTTCTGAAGACACTCACTCTTCATATTCTAAGAGAGGCCCACCATTGGGTAGACAGATACATCTCACTTTAGCGACGAGAGAGAGAGAACGGCAAGTACCTGCAACTCACCAGCCTGTAATCCATACCCTAGCTAGATTTGTGAGATTCAGTTCAATCAGTCAACGTAGGAAAAAAAGGGGGGGGTGCTAAGTGGCCCGTGTAAGGATCGAACCCACAAATCTGGCTTCATTAGTATGCATCATTAATTAGTCAAGCAAACTCATTAAAACTGCACTGAAATCCAGTTTATGTGCAAAAGAGAAAACAGTTACCCAGAAACTCTTATGAAAGAGAAGTGCTGTTCATTTGCTCTTTTTGTTGTATTGTTTCCCAAACATCATATCGGATTGCCTGGCGTTGAAAGAAGGCCCCCACTGTGATGCTGGTGGCCCATGAGGGAGTCCTGGAAGGAACCTGCCTCGTCACTCCTGAGCTTGGCCCCGCCCCGGGCACCCACTGCTGGGGCAGTCGCCAACAGCATTTTGGATCCTTTGGGACTCTGAAAAGAAGAAAGAAAGAGCAAGAGTTTGACATGATTTTAAAGAATCTACAATCCAGTTGGCTAACTTTTCAGTTCAGTTAAACATGGGCCCCTGTTGTAGATGATCTTTTTAAATGTCCTCTTTTCAAAATTAAAAGTTAAAAATAAGCCCTTAAAAAAAATCTCACCATCATTTACATAAGTAGCTGACTTCAATTTGGTTACTGTTTTCCTCCACCAACGGGCACAAAGCAATTACTCAGAGCGATAATTATGGGGACAGAAGGCACCGAGGACCCAGCCATTGTGAAGCCTTCCACCTCCAAATTCCTTCTCTCCCAGACACCAAGCGGTCGGCTCATAATCGCCAAGCTCAAATAACGGGCAAGAGAGGCCCAATGTCGTGTTAGAGATAAATGCTGAAAACATCAACAACGTAAAAAAGGTAAAACCTGATTTGTATTCACGTTGTTCAAAGACACCATAAGACACTCACTGACTTGTTTAGAGAGAAGAGACGCATCCATTAGGAAACAGGGAACAGAGCTCTGATGTAATTTAAAAAAAAAAAAGAAAGAAAAACCCTTGGTGTAAGGTTTGAACCTGAGTCAGAATCCCAGCTGTTAATACCACCGTGACTTGTCATGACAACCCTCTGAGTCTCTGAGTTCCCATCTGTCAAATCCCACTGTAAGACATGACTGTTGTAAACAAAAAATAAGGAGATGTCCCAGCACATAGTAGGGCTCCATAATCATCTTTGAAGCTGAAGCTGAATAATTTAAGTGAGCCAGTTGCAGAGATGAAATACAGACCACGAAGTCACAATATTACATGCAGGAAAAATCAGCTCCTTGATTAGGTAAAACTCGATGCCCCACTATTAAAAGGATGGCAAGGTATGTGTTGGGTGAGAAAGAGAAATAAGAAATATATTACAATTGCCATAAGACCCAGATAAAAGTGCTGCAAAGTCCAAACACTACAAGGAAAATCTATAAGAATGCCAGAATGATTTAACTGAATTATCACAGAAAATCAAAACCTCTAACCTACTTAGTGACCATGCCAAGATGGCTTCAGGGTCCAAACACCAAAAAACTATCTTAAACCAATACTAAAATCCAAGCATGCTTTGCTTTATGTGCTCGAAGAAAACATGTGATGTGAATCTTTGTACAACAATTGATATTTTGTGTGTTACCGGGGAGCTTCTTCCTTAAGGTAATATATTGTTCAACTTTTTTGTGCAAATGATAATTCCTTATTTTATCTTTTGCATAAATATGAATCTTAGAATCTCATCTGCTCCTGACTACTCACAACTATCCCCCAGTTACTCAGGGACCCTGAGAGTAGAGAGGGTCATGTCAGCAGGAGCCAGAGTCCAGGCTGGTACCCTTGGGAAGAGTCAAGCTCTCAGATTCAGACAGACCTAGGTTCGAGTCCTGGCTCTGACACACACTAGCTGTACGAACTTGGACAAATTACTTAGCCAGTGTAAGTTTCAACTTCTTCACCTGTAAAATGAGTAAAATAATAGCTCGGACCTAGTAGTTCAAAACTTGAATTACGTGAGACAATGCCTGTAAGGCACTGAGAACAGTGTCAGTAAATGTCAATAAATATATAATCAATAAACAATGTCTTAGCTATTGCCATCATCCTCATCTTGGCCAACACAGACACCAAGAGGAAACTGCTCTCATTAGAGCTGAGTCTCTGTAATCCTTGTATTTTGCTCTTCACGCAGAATCCAATCTTTATAGTCCCCCTCAAGCCCACTGGGGACTGCAGCTTCCAGACCTAGTAATGTAGCACTATTTACTTAGAGAGAAATGAGGAAAATAATAATTAAACAAAAGCTATCTTTCTTTCTCTTCCTTCTCCCATGACATCTCAAGGGTTCATAAAAGTCAGGGTAATCAGAGAATAAAAATACATGTTGATTTACAAGTTCTTTTCTCTGTAACCTTGAATCTCACTGATTTCTACAAATCCAGAAATCAAGAGACCAAGAGTTTGCTGTAGAATACTCATCCCACAGAGATGTTACAGGTACCGGAGAAAAGCAGAAAGCAAGGGAACTAATTAATTAGTTTCGGTTAGGCACCAATTGAAAAATACCATTGTCTTCTTACCATAGGCTGGGACTTAATCACAAGCTACTACTGACCATTAATGTGCATAATGGTATTTGAATTTCACAAATCTGACCTTTTACATGAAGAAGTTAAGCTTGGTCAAGACTGGAGGATACTAATGACATGCAGTGAACAAAGATATAAAAAAAATATTGTCAGGAACATTGCACAAAATATGAAACCAGCACAGAAAAGATTTAAAGGAGATAAAATAATACCTGATTCTGGACTGAGCTGGCACCAGAGATCTCTCCTCTCCTCTTTGACCAGAATCCTTAGAGTCTAAGACTCCACTGAAGGTAGAATGAGAAGAAGAAAGTATTTGAAGGACTCTCAAATCTTTCACTTGGTTAAACTTTGTTGCTTGTGGGGTTGATGATGGTTATCTTGGCCTACGACTTATTAGACTGTTTGCTGCTCTTTTTTGGACTTGGAAATCTACTTTGAGTCTCAGGAAGTTCCTATGAGGACTAGGGCAGAACTAAGAAAAGAGGCAGCAGGGTAGGCTGGAAGCTCAAAGAGAGAAAAGAAGGAGACCTTTGGGAGAGGTGTCTTCCCAGGGTGTCCAGTTCCTAGCAGGAAAGTGCCAGAGAAGGCTGGACACTGCTCATTCTTTCATGCATAAAAGGGGCTTTAATTAACTCTGCGTAAAAACAATTCTAGAAACTGGGGAAGCAAAGATGAATAAGACTTGGTCCCCATCCTTAAGGGTACCATGATGTATGGGGGAAACCAATAACACACACACACACACACACACACACACACACACACACACACACACACTTATACAACGAGATTCCATGTGATAAGTGCTAAATGTGGGATGCGAATGACCTGTATGTGAATTCCAGAGGACGGAATGCCTAAAAGGTATTGGGGGTTGTCAGGGAGGGTGTCTCACGGAAGAAGATGTTTTGGCCTAAAGGACAGAGACAGAGTTTGCAAAAAGGCAAGTTGAGAGTACAGGAAGAAGAAAATACTTTGGGTGGAAGTATAAGCCTAAGCCAAGGGCCAGAGACATGAGAGAGCCCTAAGCGATTTAAGATTGCTAAAGAATGGAGTGAGAAGTATTTGAGGAGGGGAAATGTTGGGAGATGTCTGTAGGCCAGACCACGAGTAGCCGAGTATGCCCTTCCAAGTGTCTGTATTTAGGACAGAATTTCTCTCCAAGAACGGGCAGCATGCATTTGGCCAGATGTCTCTTGTGCTCTAATAACTCTCAGGAACTGGAGAACATAGATGGACAGTGGGGGGAGGGGGAGGAATGCCCAACTATTAGGACTTCAATAAAGTGACATGCAACCTCAGTTACAAACAAAAAGAGATTATGTGGCATTTGTCTTTTCAGTTGATTTTGGTCTCAAGTCTTAGCATTGCCTTGCATGAATACTATGCCCTCTAATTTTCTAAAATTGCAGGTAAATGTTTAAGAAAGATAAAACATGGGGCTAGTCCTCTTTTTTATCCTGAGCTTAACGTTAAGGGTAAAAAAGGAAGCGTCCTCACATCACAGGCACGTAGATCCCCAGATTCACACCATTAGCGGGGCTGTCGTGCTAACGGTGTTTTCTCCCTGCAGATGCAGCGCAGCATAATAACCTGGGAGTAACTCACATGCAGGAGTTATGTTTCAGGTTTGGCTCTTAGGGATCCGGGATAAAAGGAACTCATAGTCCCAAACAGGGTCTCCTGTTACTGGGAATGAGCAAGGCTTGCTGAAAAAGAGGAAGGCGGTGCCAAGCCGTTTGCGCATGCGCCCTAACGTCACTGACGTTCTCCGCCCTCCGGTGCCTCTTCCTCCCCCATGTTCCCCTGTCCCTCCTTCTCCAGGAACTCAAGCTCCTGCCCCATCACGTGGTTAAAGGAGCAGCTACAAAATAGGGACAAATCCTCATGGAATTATAATAGTTTGGGGGAAAAAATTACATTTGTCAATTCTAGTGAAATTTTCCCCGAAGGGCTGAAGAAGATCTGGCAAGTGATCTCTTCCCGTGACAAATAGGTAGGAGTGTAGTATGTGGTGGTCCAATATCTAACACGTCCCAAATGCCACAAGGCTCTAGGCATGGTTCTCAGTACTACAGATGTCTTCCTTTCACCGTCTCCACAACTCTAGAGTACTATTTTGACCATTTTATGGATGAGAAAACTGAGACACAGAAAAATAAGAGGCTTGGCCGGGCGTGGTGGCTCACGCCTGTAATCCTACTACTCTGGGAGGCCGAGGTGGGAGGATCATTTGAGGTCAGGAGATCGAGACCAGCCTGAGCAAGAGCGAGACCCCGTCTCTACCAAAAATAAAAATATAATAAAAAAAAAAAAAGAAAAAAAAAAAAGAAAAATAAGAGGCTTACCCAGAGCTCGCAGCTAGTAAGTGGTGGAGCCAAAATATAAATGTGTCTTAACTGAATACAGACTAGTGGCAGTTTGTCCCTAGAACCCTAGTCATCTGCCCCTATATTATATTCTGCAGGTAGAGACCTGCAGAAATGCACCCATGTAATCTCCTAGATGTAGAAAATGGACCAAATTTCACCAAAGCCTCTTTAATGCAAATTATTCAAATGGATAAATGTAGATTTCTGTGTCTTCAGGATTCTTACTGAAACTTGCCCTAGTATGTATAAAATGTTCAAGATAGATGTGAAAGGTAAGAACAAGTGGCCACGTATGGTGTGGTTACTCTTCCTACACACTGGTGCTCTAGCCCCGAACGTCTGAGCTCCTGGACCTTTGTCCATTTTGACCTTGAACAACAGAGAGATCCTTCTAGCCTGACTGTTCCAGAATCACCAAACTCCTCCTCCTTCCCTTGCCTAACGCACCCCACACTGGTGACATGCATGCCCTATTGTACTAAGTCACACACTAAATATTCCTCTGACCTCGTTTCTTCAGCAAACAGGATGAATATCGGCTGCAGCAGAACGCCCATGAGGTTGTATGAAATTTAGTGAGGGAGGATTCTAAGGCAAATGCCACAGAATGCTATTATACAGCACTGGTTCCTGAGTGCTCAGCGTGTCACATTGCCCTGCAGAGCTGGGAATGCAGAAACAAAGGCCTCCAGTGTGGCTTCCATTTGTGAGAAGACTGAATTAACGTTGCTAGGGAAACGAAACCTCAGTTTCCTATTAAATTTACTTTCAGCTTCTGTGTCACACCTCTGGCAGCCTGGGCAAAACACAATAAAGGAAGAGAGCTACAGTTCTTTTATTGAAAGCTCTTAGAGCACATATTTCCCAGGTAAAAATAATCTACAGGAGGATAGATTTGGGCAAATCTTATCACAAAAGTAATTCAGCTCCACCCAGATTTTGCTATATGGTGGGGAGAAAAAAAAGCACACAAAATGATGCACTGTGTGCATTTCTCGCTGTGACTGTAGGAGCACGTGGCCCAGGAAGTGCTCTTGTCTCTCTTTCCAGTGGTCACAGTTGCAACTTAGGAGTCTCAGATGGAGCGTGTAAGTTATAATGTTCGTAAGCCAACAAGAGGAGAAGGAGAAGGGATTGGAACAAACGCAGTAGTGGGGGGAAGTCAGAACAGTGGGGAGCAAGCAGGAAAAGTGGGAAAGGAAGAAAGTCAATGGTGGAATCAGCTGAGCCATTTGGGATGAAGCACAAGACTTTCAAGAGGGAGCTGATCCGTTGGCTCTGACGTTGTAGATCAAATAGGAGTGGTTACTGGCTGAGTCAAACCGAACCAGGTGTCAAGAATGATGTGGACAAAAACTATGGCTCTCAGTTGGATGAGGCTGTGTCTGCACAACCATGGGCTCCTTCTCCCTTGGCCAAAGTACGCTGCCATCCTAAGAGGTAAAACCAGACAAGCTTTCTGCTGATTGCTCAGAGATTGGTGTGTGCACACTTACTGTGGCTTGTCAAATCTTAGTCTTAACTCGTCATCAATCCCCAGCCTCCGTGAAGTGGCCCACGTTTTCCAAATCTCAGCTCAAACATCACTTCCCAGGGACATCTAGCCTACTTCTGCAGATTAAATTCAATCCATGTTACACAATCTCAAAACCTGACTATCATTTTCTCCTGATTGCTCACAGGTAGAAGTTACATATGTCTGCAATTTTTTTCTTTCTGTTTTTCTTTTATTAGACTGAAAGATCCTTGAGCATAAGAGGTATGTTTGTTTTGGCCTAGCATTGTCTTCTCAGTTCCTACACAGACCCTGGCACATAGCAGGTTCTCAGCTAATATTTGTTCAATGAACAAATGAGTATCCTAAACAGATATGACCAGAAGGTATACAAATCACACCACGGGTACTATGGATAGTCAGCCTGCAAGGCCAGCAGGAGCCCACAGAATCACAACTCAGCTTCTGGATGAGTCCTTTCCCAGGGAAGCACATAATCCCAGATAGCCGTACTCTGAAGGTGGACCAGAAAAAACTTGGATCCATGATGAGTTTTTATTGCAGCCTTATCTTCCACATGTAATGTCAGTGTTTGGCTTTCCTTGTATGACCATGGGAGGCTTTCAAAATGAGTTTCTGAATAGCTTCTTAAGGTTTTTTTGGCATAATGACTTCAGCCAAGGATCACTTGTATTTCCCGAGACCGGAAAGATTTGGGCCTCGTGAGTAAACAGCCTCTTGGATCAGGCACAGAAATCTCAACAGTACTTGGCAATTTCCTAGCAGCTTACAAGTGCTGACCCCACCAACATGGGGAGTTTGGATGCAGTTTCCTCATCTCCTTAAAGTTTCTATAAATGCCCTCCCCACAGAAAGCAAGTACCTAGAGGCACAGAGAAAAATAGTGATATACTTGAGTTCTCCTTCTGCAACTGAATTAAAAATTAAATCTAGCTCAAGTGAGGGAGCAGCAGACCAATTACATAAGCAGTTTGAGTCACATTATTTTTAATTAAAAACTGTTTTATTCATTTGTATTATTCCATTTGTAATATTAAAAAAGGGAGGAGGGAGTCAAGAAAAAAAGGAGCTAGAGGATACCAGAGAATGCCCAGGAGTAAATCGATAAGGCTACACTGGTAACTGTGCCTTTCATTAATATCAGGAAAAAGGACACTAAGAAAGACCTGGCTCCAAGGGATCCAGAAGCCACTGGATCTTCCCAAAGTAGAGAATTTCTCCAGAAGGAAGCAGAAAGAATGCCATGAGTGAGTCAGAAAGACCCAGATTTGAATACTGGTTTGGCCGCTGAGCTGTGTGACCTTGGGCAAGTTACTTCACCTCTTTGAGTCTGTTTCCTTATTTTAGAAATGGAGATAATAAAATCTGCCTTCCATCACCATTTCAAGGCTAGAACTAACATGAAGAGAATGCCAGTCTGCTATCTGGCCCATAATAATTTCAACCATTCATTCCGTTGGATATCTTCTCCCAGTTGCCCTCACCACTTCTCGGTGATTCTATAAATACCACCTTGCACGACAGAGACCGGATGATGCAGAATGTAAGGTACAACTGCAAGGTTATTATAATGATCTCATCGGCAGTTGATAAGTTGGTAGTTTTTTATCGTTTATATATTTCAAGAATAGCAACTGTTTTAAAGTACCGAATTTCACATACACACACATAACATGCTAAAACATCTTTTTTCAATCATCGTACATTTTTAAAGTACATTTTTAAACATTTAAGTAAATATTTAAAACTCCAGGCATATTAGAAACAATTCACATTGTTAACATTTTAGATAATGGCATTCGCTATGATGCAAACAAACAAGGGCTATTGATCCACAATAGAAAGCCATACCATTCAAATAAATGAATTGCTAAGTTAAGAAAGCACATGGACCTTGCGTACTAAGAATCTGTAGAAAAATAGCATTCATAGAGTGCCCGTCATCTGTCTCAAAGGGGAATTGCATGACCTCAACTGCTTACCCAGCTTGAGTGGTTCAGAATTGTGTCCTAACTAAAAGCCACCATGATGAATAAAAGTAGTCAGACAGTCGCTAACTCTGTTGCCTAACTTTGTTCTCCTAGTTAAAAGGGTTCATGATAGGTAATATATTACCCCACAATTACTTTTTAATTTCTAGGAAAGAGAATAGAGGCATTCTGGTTTTTTTCTTGGTACAAGTCATGGCCCATTTGTGATTATGGTACAGATAAGAACAATCTCAGATGCTTCTACATCATCCTAAACATCAAGACACTTCAAATTTGAATGGTTCTTCCCACAATGTTTGGTCCATGTGCATTAAAACCCAGTTAAGAAAATCTTCTCAAATCTACTTTGTGGGGAATCTGACCTGAAACAAAGAACCAGATTTTTTTTTTCCTAATTGAGGAAATCCTAATATTAAGGAGAGACAGGGCCTTACTTCCACATATAGACACTAGTACCTTTACTTCCTGTCAGCTGGAGAGAGGGCTGTGCCTCTGTTATTCGAGAGAATGACCCAGAGGTTCAGGATCACAGTGATGGAGTTAGAATCTAGCAGTGTGGCGACAAGAGACAAGTAGTGATGATGCCATCCAGCAGTGATCTCAGAGGACAACTCCTATGGCATATCTTTGTGCTTCCTTTCCTTTGGTTTCTATCTAGGCCTGGTCTATTATCCTTCCAAGTGAGGTATGGGATATTATTCCTATAAATTCCTTTTCTGCTTCATTTAACCAGATTAATTTCTATTTCATCAAACCTGGAATCCTCACTAGTGCAAAAATACTACAAGGAGTTATTGCAGTTTACAGGATTATAAGGAAATGAAGGAGGAATGGATAACACAAGATATGGGACTGGTTGTGTGGTTTGTTTGCTGATAAAGGCAGTGAAAACAGCTAGCCTTGGAGGCTGGGGAATTTTGATGTTCTTGGCATACATTGATGAGATGGCTAATTCAATTGTGACCTATGATTTGATGATATTAAGGAATTAGTGTTTATTAGGTTTAGTAACGGTATTGTGTTTACATAGGAAAATATCATTATTTTCTTAAATATATATATTTGCACATTTGAGATGAGAAGCCATTTGTATTGTACTTTAGCAAGAAAAGTAAAGTTGAAAATATATTTGTAAATATTAAATATAAGGGATATATATGTGTTTTCTTTATTCTGTTTTCTCTAATTTTTTGTAGGACTGAAAATATTTAAAATGAAGAGTCAAAAAATTATGACTTGTGGTCACCTGAGGAACCACAAACCAGTTGGAGGGAGGGAGGGAAAACAAGGACCCACTTGCCACAGAACAGTGAAAAGGGTCTAAAGAATTGAAGGTGATGTGATAAGGCAAAATGATAATATTATGACCCTGAGTTACTGGTTCAAATCATGAACTTAATCATAGGGACTATTTATAGTTCTGCAAAGTTATCTCTAATTTCTTATAGCTACTTAGCTAAAATAGATGAAAAAACAAACACTGGGTTTCATTATGCACAGTGTTGGATTATCTTCATTGAGTTTACAGATTTTCCAGATCTCTTTCTGAAAACCTGGATGTTGGCAGACAACACATGGAATTCCCAAAATTGGAACGGGACACTCTGGAAGGTTCTGGAGGACTTGGAGAGTCAAGGACTGACAGCATTTATTTCATCTCCTCTCTTAGCAGAAGTCGCTGCTCCCTTTGTCTCAGATGGTTGGTCCTGCCTTTCTTGCAGACCCTGCAACTCTCTAATCTGAGAGAGTTAATTCACAAGTGGAAATCATTTCCCTTCATGTCCCAGTCCCCTTCATTGTCTCCAGAGTTATGCCTAGGATCAGATAGCCAGTGTGCCCCAAACCTGAGAGGATGAGATCCACGCACCACAGGAATCGTAAGGGTTTTGTAAGTTAGTTCAGGAAAAACATGGTAAACAGATGTACTGGTTTCTGGATTCTGACAGTGTTAGACAAGGAAAGGAATTGCATTTTAGGTAACTATTTATTAATACAGGTGCAATTAACAGATTTTTTTAAAGTTAATACAGTAGTTCAATTTGCTGGATCTTATTGTTTCCTTTTCTGACTGACTGAATTTTACATTCAACAGTGGCCCACAGGAAATAAAGTTGACATGTCATAAATTTCTTTACTGTTATTAAGGAAGTTATCCAGAGACTTTGAAAGAAGACCATTAAAGTGATTTTTCTTTCTTTCCTTTTTTTTTTTTTTTTTGTTTCAGAGTAGTATGGGGGTAAAAACCCTTTGGCTGCATATAATGCCTTTGCCTCGCCCAAGCCAGGGCCCTTCCACCATACAATGTGCTCCACATCCACATCCATTAGTTGTGAGTTTACCCACCCCACTTCACCCCACCTGATCGGCACCCAGTGAATATTATGACCATGTGAGCACCTTGGTGTTGATCATTTAGTACCAATTTGATGGTGAGTACATGTGGTGCTTGTTTTTCCATTCTTGTGATACCTCACTTCAAAGGGTGGGCTCAAGCTCTATCCAGGATAACATAAGAGGTACTAGTTCACCATTGTTTTTTGTAGTTGAGTAGTATTCCATGGTATACATATACCACATTTTATTAATCCACTCATGTATCGATGGGCACTTGGGTTGTTTCCACATCTTTGTGATTGTGAATTGTGCTACTATAAACATTCTAGTGCAGATGTCTTCTTTGTAGAATGTCTTTTTATCTTTGGATAGATGCCTAGTAGTGGGATTGTTGTATCAAATGGTACTTCTATTTTTAGCTCTTTGAGATATCTCCAAATTGCTTTCCACAGGGGTTGTACTAATTTGCAGTCCCACAAGCAGTGTAAGAGTTTTCCAATCTCTCCACACCCATACTAGCATTTGTTGTTTTGGGACTTTTTGAAAAAGGCCATTCTCACTGGAGTTAGGTGATATCTCATTGTGGTTTTGATTTGCATTTCCTTAATGATTAGAGATGTTAGGCACTTTTTTATATGTTTGCTGGCCATTATTCTGTTTTCTTTCGACAAGTTTCTGTCCATGTCCTTTGCCCATTTATCGATGGGGTTGTTTGATTTTTTCTTGTTAATTTTCTTAAGTTCTATATAGATTCTTATTATCAGCCCTTTATCAGATGTGTAAAATGCAAATATTTTGTCCTATTTTGTAGGTTGTCTATTTTCTCTAATGACAGTTTCCTTGGCTGTGCAGAAGCTTTTTAATTTGATCAGGTCCCATTTATTTATTTTTGTTGCTGCTGTGATTGCTTTGGGGGCCCTCTTCATAAATTCTTTTGCCTAGGCTGATGTCTATAAGAGTTTTCCTAACATTTTCTTCCAGAATTCTTAAAGTTTCACACCTTAGGTTTAAGTCTGTTATCCATCGTGAGTTGATTTTTTTGAGAAGTGAAAGTTTCAATCTTCTGCAGGTGGTTATCCAGTTTTCCCAGCACCATTTATTGAATAGAGATTCTTTTCCCCAATGTATATTTTTGCCTGCTTTGTTGAAAATTAGATGACAATATGAGGATGGTTTTATATCTGGATTCTCAGTCCTGTTCCAAAGGTCTATATCTCTGTTCTTGTGCCAGTACCATGCCGTTTTGGTTACCATAGCCTTGAGGTAAAGCTTGAAGTCTGGTAGACTGATGCCTCCCAATTTATTCTTTTTGGTTAAGATTGCTTTGGCTATATGAGGTCTTCTCTGGTTCCATATGAAGCATATACTTATTTTTTCTAGATCTGTAAAGAATGATGCTGGTATTTTGATAGGGATTGCATTAATTCTGTAGATCACTTTGGGTAGTATGGACATTTTAACAATATTGATTCTGCCAATCCATGAGCATGGTAGGGTTTTCCATCTGTTTATGTCTTCTACAATTTCTCCATGTTTCGAAGTTCTCCCTGTATTTGTCTCTCACCTCCTTCTCTAAATATATTCCTAGATATTTAATTTTCTTTGATGCTATTATTAAAGATGTTGTGTCTTTGATTTGATTTTCAGCTTGACTGTTATTGGCATATATGAATACCACCGATTTGTTATATACTTTGTAAAGGAAAGCTTGCAGATGAGACTTTTAAGGAAAACACTAAAAGAAACTGAATATGTAACTACAAAATTAGTAGATGTGGAATAGGCTATAGGAGTCTTAACACATGACCATGGTAGACCAAGTGACCATACAAATTTATACACTCATAATTAACTGGATGTTTCTGATCAGCCTAATCATAAAGTCAGGCATACCCATAAGCACTCCATCATGTGGTAGAAGTAGCATATTCAGTAACTCCCAAGGTTGGACAAGTAAGTGGCTCACACTCTAGGTATGCCTACTGCATTCACACAGTGCCACCACTCTACCTTATTCCATACCTATGACCTCATGAAAAGTCCCTCAGAAACATATTTTGAGTCTTATTTATAGAAGATTTAGCATGATACAGCCAGAAATGCCCTGCTGCAGCATTATTATGCCACATAGGGATGGCTCTGAAGGACAGTGGAAAATAGTAAATCTTTCAATAGGACAAACTTGAAATGGTTTAACATGGTTTGCATGAAAGGATAAATGTTCTCAGGTAAGGATCTACATCTACTGGCCAGGTTCTTCAAAGAAGCAAAACAGGAGGATTGATGGCAAAGGGTCATAAAAGCATTATACATGTGGACTTCTTGGAATGGTCCCAGAGTATAAAAATATTTTTGTCTCATGTGATATGAATACTCAAACAAAATATTCCCTCATGAATAATATTCTTAAAAATCAAGTAGGTAAGATGACCCATCCTTTGAATGGCAGTCAGTGTCCTTCTATAGACAGCCTAGAGTTTGCCCAATAGTTATTATAAACTAGCCATAGTGGTTGGCCTAGAAGTAAGACAAAGTCTCTGTAACAGGAACTTCTTATGGAACATGACTCAGCTACTAGCATGGTGAATGTCCAATTTGCCAACAACTGTGTTCAACTCTAAGTTTTCAACATGGTGATATACGGTTAGGGACCAGTCAGCTAAATGATAGCAAGTTGATTGCATTGGATACCATTTTGCGTGGAAAGGGAAAGAGTTTAACCTCACTGAATAGTGTTATTATTCATTTAAATTTGTTTTCCCCATCCACAACTCTTCTGTCAGCACCAGTGTAGACCTACTGAATGTTAATAGAAAATTATAGTGATCACATACAGATAGTATCACAAGGGAATAAAGGTTACATTCACTTCACCAGGTAAAATCCACATCCAGCTGTGGGTCTGGCTGGATGAAAAGGAAAATGGAATGGGTAGTCAAGAATAGAAGTCATATTGTTAGGGTGGCGGTGCCGGTGCACATGGGTTTTGAGAAAGATTTCTGGAGACAAAGATTAGGATAGAAAGAAAAGGTTTATTTACTTTTCCCTGGGGGGAAGGGAAAAGGACCAGCAGGGAGGTGGAAAGAGGAAGAATGTGCTGGCCCCCAAATGAGCTAGAGCTATGGGGGCTTTTTAAAGGGGTTTGTAAAAATGGCAGGGCATAGTCAAGAAACTGCTGCATCCGCTCCTTTCTTTCTTTTTGGCAGCAGGTAGATAGGCAAAAAACTGCAAGGATATCAAAGTCCAAGAGTTGGCTCTCCGGTCTTTCCTTGAAGGGATTATCACAGGAGATGTGACTCTGTCTTCAAGATATGGTTGAGGCTCAGGAATTCTTTAGGCTGTAAAAAGCAGATTCTCAAAAAAACAATTTTGAAAGAGAGATTTACATCTCTTTTCTGTTCATTCAGCTCTTTTCAGAAGTTGTGCAAAACAGAACTCCTGCAGAGTGCCTGTTAGGGAGAGAACTCACAGGATTGATCTTTAACCCATTGCTGGGGTAATGGTGGGATTAGGTATTTTCCTGTTATTTTTGCAAGGCCGTTCCTTTCAATATGAAGGAAAAATGAAGCAGGCAAGAATTCTTAAAAGAGAATAAAAATCACAAAGAAACTACCACTTATTTCCTACTGTCCATGAAAATCATTGACACATAAATAATGTGGTCTTGTGTTGGTATGGTCTTGCCAGCCTAAAGGATTTTATTGGGCTTTTCTTGCATAAGCTTGCATTATAAAAACAGTAAGGATTTTTCAATTAAAAATTACATTTTAACAGGGATTATACTTTTTTGAACTGTATGTGCTGCACAAAGACACTTATATGCCTCCCTGGAGATGGAGAGGATAGGAAAGAGTCCTTCAGATCAATGCATAGGACTCTACGGTTAGGGTGAAGTTAGTTCTCTCGTGGGCTGTCAGAAGTAGGGCACTCGAGAACAGACTGCACATAAATCAAGCCACTGTGTTGCGCTCAATGGGCATGAGTCTCCCGAGTGCTCTCAAAACCATTAACACACACTTTGAGTCATCATGAAGGTGTTCTATCCAAAGCCCCAGCATTTATTTCTATCTTTAAGGACAGTCACTTATTAAAAGAGATAGTCAAGATGAGACAGAGTCACCTTAAGAAAACATACACACAGATTCCCACAAGGCAAATTAATACCATGTTAAGAAACGAAACACTGAAGTTCTATTTGATATCTAATTTGAAACTTTATTATGTTCACAATTACATGAGTGGAGGTTCTTCCAGTAATTTTTCCATTTGATATTCCTGGCTGCTAAATTCGAAATGACCTTCATGCAAAGACAGCTAATAGCACAAGCTAATGGGAGGCGATCCTCTGTAGGCGAGGCAGGAATGAGTCACAGGCGTCCTTCACAATGTGATTATGCACCTGCTGGGGAGCGTTCCCTGGCTCCGGTCCATGTCGATGTGCCCTTCCTCCCCACTGCAACAGCAGGATTTATTGGAGTCTGTGTTCTACCATAGTTTTCACAAAAGTCTTGTTTTAGGGCTATTTTGTTTACTTGAATTAAACAAATACAAGTCAGCCAAGCCTGAGCTGCCAGCAGGCAACACAATTAAATATATTATTGGATATAAACGATAAGAAGAAATCAGAAACCAACATTGCTTCAGGCACAAGAGTCAGGAAGGAAAATTTACCAATTTACTAACTGGAATCTGGGACAAGGAGAAACATGTGTTCTCATAACAGAGGCCAGACACAAAGGGACGGCGGGCTCTAACCAAGATTTTTAAATCAATCGAACAATGTAAGAACTTCATCGTTTGCAGGGGCAGGTAGGGAAGAGTGTCATTGAAAACAACCGGGTTTTGTTCTGCTAAAAATCCAGTTGACTCTTGACCTGTGTAAGTAGTCCCCTTATAGTCTCTGATAGTCCTCTTCTAGTCCTTTTTGGAAGATTTGGTGCTTAGTTAACTTCCTTTTTATCATGCTAAAGTACTTCCATTGCTCAGGATGACTTTTGTGTCCACAGAGCAAACCCCCCAGATCAGTTTCATGGTTTCGTGTCTCCAGGGACCTCCAACATCCTCCTTCAGCTACCTACTCCCACGGCCTCATCCAGAACCTGGTAGACACTTGTGACGACTCCATTCTCAAATCTTCGATTCAGATGCACCACTGTCCAAACACAATCTCCTGTCCCCAGGCTCTCTCATCGTCACTCCTTCACCTGCTCGTGATCCTCACGGGCCCTCAATTCCTTTCTCCCCTTCAAAGACCGCTCCTGTCTTCGCATCTTTCCTTGTTCAACCCAGACTCCATAACCCGACACTTGAATTCCTATCTTGTCGAAACTTCTGCCTCCCTGCCTTTACAGTGTTCTCACATGGTAATAGCCTGACGCTGAATCAACCCAAATCAATTGCTATTTAACCTCGGTAGCCTGTATCAAATCATCCTCCTCACCTCTGCCCCTCCTTATTCTCACCAGATGAGCTTGCCTTTTACTTACCGGAGAATGTAAAAGCCGTGAAGTGGAAATGCCTCAAGGTTTTGCCATCCCACCTGCAACCTTGCATGCATCAGTCGATACTCAGTCCTGTTACCTTGCCGCCTCTCTGATGCAGAAGTTGTGTTTCTGTAGTTGTCTTAGGACTTCTTCACCTGTGCTCTGGATCGCACACCTTCCAGCTCCCACTTAAATGCATTTTTCCGTAATTTAAAATGTTTTTAATTTAATACTTTTAAAAAGTAACTTAGTTAATCATATGTGGAATGCCTTCCATCAGTGTATTCACAATCAACACTGCTCCTCTTTTAAAACTTGTCTTTCTTTTGGCCAGTTTCTCTAAAGCACCATTTAACAACAGCAAGTTTTTGAGAATCTTCTATGTACCAGGTATTTTACACAAATTAGCACCTACTATATAACATAGTTATTAATATTATTATTCCCATTCTACAGATTAGGAAACTGGATCTGAGACAGTTATGTACATTCATTCATTCCAGTGACTGGCAGATTTGGGATTGGAACCTATGTCTGTCTACACTGAAGTTTGTCCTTTTCTTTTTTGCTATTAATATTTTGAGTTGGGAACCCTCTCTCCCTGATCTACAATGTATCTTTTTCTTGTTTCTATTTCTCTACATTTACAAAAAGGAAAATTAAATAATTGATAGCAGTAGGAGAACCGCTTACCAAGGTAAAGGGCTTGTTCAAGTACTGGGAACAGAAGGAATCAGAAGTACCCAGCTGACCTCAAGAACCTTAGGTCTTCTCCTTAAGGAATCCAAGGTGAATGAACAGTGGCCTGGAATGGAGACCCCAACTCCCAGCTCTCACGGTGCTCTCATGCTATGTTTCTGCAGATGGAGTAGCAGAAAGCAGGAGTGCAAACTGACCCAGCACCTCTCAGAGCAGCCTTAGATCTTACAGTAAAATGAACTCAAAGACTCCAAGAGAGACACCAGGTACTCACCTGCACACTGAAGCTACACCACTCACAATCAGGTGTTCTGATGACGTGGACACCCTGCCCAGTGAGTCACTCATTACTGCTTATTGAGGATCTATTAAGGGGGAAACACTGTACTACTATAATCAGGTATAAAGTATATTGTCGATCATTTTATAAGACAGTGGGCAAGATAAAGCATGTGCATAATGAACTGTTATTCAAGATTTTAAAAAATCATAAATTCCATAAGAGAAGCACAGATGAAGTACAAACTGTCCAAAGGAGGGAAAGATTGCTTCCAACCCATGATAGGAAGAAGAACTTTCTTAAAGAACTTTCTTAAACCTGTAATGGTTCCTGGGAGGGCCCCAGAAATGCACAGCTGGAAATCATCTACCACCTCAGGCGCAGATGAAAGAATTGCACCTGTTTAATCAGAAAAGGCAAAACTAGGCTTGGCATAATGGGATCCCACCCCTGGGATCCTAGCATTCTGGGAGGCTGAGACAGGAGGATCGCTTGAGCCCAAGAGTTCAAGGCTGCTGAGCTATGGTCATGCCACTTCAGTCTGGGTGACAGAGTGAGACCTGCGAAAGAAAGAAAGAGAGAGAGAAAGAAAGAAAGAAAGAAGGAAGGAAGGAAGGAAGGAAGGAAGGAAGGAAGGAAGGAAGGAAGGAGAGAGACAAAGAAAGAAAGAAAGAAAGAAAGAAAGAAAAAGAAAAAGGGCAAAACTAAAGAAGAGTTAGAATTATTTTCAGATTAAAGGGCTGCAGCCACGCAGAAAAGGAAGCATATTTATTCCATATTTCCATGGCAAAATTAGGATCAACATGTGAAATTTATAAGGAGACAGGTTTTGAGCCTCAAAGCAGGAACTTTGCTGGAATTGTTTTCCTCTGTTCACCTGGAAGAGTGCCTGGAACATCCTAAATTTTCAATAATATTTGTTAATTAAATATGAATAAGAAATAACTGTTCAGCAATTAGAGTAATTCAGTTGAAGAATGGAACCTGATGATTCTTTCTGAGCTTTGGGTATTTGGTCAGAGGTTTGGCCACAATGACAAACTTATATATAAAACTGAATACGTACCAGGCACTATTCAAAGTGTCTTACACATATCACTATGTTAATTCTGACACCCACCCTATGAAGTTGGTTGTATTATTAATTCCATTTTTCAGATAGGAAAGTGAGACAAGAGAGATTACTTACGTTACTTGCTCAAAGTCATACAACAGAGCCAAGATTTGAACTTGAAGGACCTGGTCATAGAGCCTCTGTCTCAACCACATTATACCGTCTTTCAAAGAAGAGCTAGAATTGAGTCCCAGACCATGTGAGGAGGTGAATTAAGTGCTTCCTTCCTCCATTCTATGATTCTCAGATCATGTTGGATATCAGTTTTTGTTTATGTCCCATCACCCACATTATTTTTTATTAATCTCTATATCAGCAAGGCCGAACACAAAGCATCTGTAAGGTGCTACAATACGAGATGCAACACACTACATATATGAAACAATAAATCTTTTTGACCAAAAAAATATTTAAAAAACCTAAAATCTATTTTTATTTTGTTGGCCTTCCTCCAGATTTTCAACTTTATCAAAAAGGGGCATTTGCTTGCTTTCTTCAGTTCGCAAGAACTTGGAGAATTCAGCAGCCCCCATTAGAAATGCTCACTCAGCCTTGGTCAGATGCCAAGCAACCTTCTGTTTATTCCGCTGCAGTCAGTTCAAGGTCATGGGAGTGACATAGATACTGAATTACAGGAGCACAGGTGACGTGTGCAGCGGGGCAGCCTGACCGAGCGCATGCGCAGCAAAGGAAAATCACTCCAAGGGCTTCAGGGCGAATAATTATGCTGGTAACGAAACATGCAAAGAGGCAGGTGTCCTGGCTAACAAGATGTATTTCTTAGCCAGGAAATCATACTTCCAAGGAAGGTAAGAAAACATGTTGCTTTGAGATTGCCAGGAAATCTTGGAAATGTAAGATTGGTTCCCAGGAAAAGGAATAAGGGTAATAAAAATTATTATGCAACTACCAGATATCACAGACTGCACCAGACATTTGGTCATTAGTATCTAATTTAATTCTCCCAAAGCCCAAAGTCACTCAGGTAGTAAGTGACAGAGTTACAACTGAACTCAGTTCTTTATTATTCCAAATCCAAGCTCTTCCCACTGTATTAAGCTACTTGATACATTGAGCAATATCTTGACAAATTTGCCTTTAAGAAAGCATTCCGATTTTTTCCCCCAGGGTCTAATGCTGCATCAGATATCTGATGTGATTGTCATATGAGGTCATGCACCAAATTATAGCAGTTTGTGGAAGTGTTAAAGAATAAGCATTTGATGGGACTGGCAGCAATTGCTTGGTGGTACCACAGCTGCAAGTGTCTAAGAAGAAAGCTGTGGGCAACCGACATTTCTAATCTGGAAAGGAGGGAGCTAATGCTTAGCTCTCATCAACGCTACTATGGTACTACCTTGTAGATTGAGACGTAGGCCTTCACAGGCTGAAATCTGCATGTGTCCATAATAAATTTATTATTATGTGATAAAAGAGTCTAGCAACTCAATGCTGTGTGTAGAAACTAGGAACAAAAAAATAATGAAAGAAAGAAAGAGAGGGAGGAAGGAAAAAAAAGAAAGAGAAGAGAAGAAAAGAAAAGAAAAGAAAAAGAAAAAAGGGCCCAGCAAGGAAACACAACCCAGTAGAGAGTTTTGGGCAGACAAGCCCATGAAAACAGAACTGATGGGACCTAGGGCTGCCACAGAAGGCCAGTGAAACCTTTCATGAAAGCAGAGTGAAGGATTTAGACATTAGACCATTAAGGAGAAACAAAAGTTATACATGAAGAAGATTCCAAAGATGCATATCAGCTCTCTTCAAAGTCAAAGAGCTGCATCATTTTAGCCCCTGTACCTCTGGAAATAAAAAAAAAAAAAAAAAAAAAAAACCAAGGACTAGCGATCAGATGCTGTAGAGATCCATATTTCAGCCATCAGAGAAACAGCTCCCCAATAATCAGAGCCAACTGAAAATGGAATGAGTTATGTGAGGAGGTAGGAAGATCCCTGTTAATGGAGATGTCATCCCACTCTTGGTTAAAAAAGAGAAAAGAGAAAAAAGAACGTACTTAGCCAAGTTACCATTGCCATGGGTACTATGACAATATCATGTGATTCGCATGTTCAGGATTCTTCCCAGTGCCTCCTGTCTCGCTCTCTAGGAAAAGACCTACAGCAATAGCTCCGTGTTCTGAACACTGTCTCTCCTGACTTCTCTCCCCCTAGCGGAGAGCCTCCCTGCTGTTCACAGTGGCTCCCCATCTTAGATGGAATCATGCTTCTTCCCCAGCGCCCTGTTTGCACATGCCATTGCTGCCATACTCATCGCTCTGTGGCACTCTGCCTTCACCAGCATGCCTGTGGCTCACCCAGAAATGCAACCCATGAAGTTCTGGGTTCTTTAATAGCAGTGGGAGAGTAATGTACAGAGAGTAAAAGCTAGAAGACAGATTATGATGAAATATCCCCTTACCAACTACACATTGTTCTGTTCAAACCAATATTTTGCCCTGAATTTAACCCTTCTCAGTTTTCTTTGTTTCAGATCCATTTTAAGTGCTTGCATCAGTGTCTTCAGGCTAGCCCGTCTGCCCTGCACTGCTCCTGGCACTTGACTCTTGTTGCATCGTCACTTTTGTATTTCAAGGAACCACGGAACATCAGAGCCGGAAGAGATCCCAGAGATCACTTACTCCAAAATGCCTCATTTTATGGGTAGGGAAACTAAAGCTTCTAGAAGTGATATGATTTGCCCAAAGTATACTAAGATTAATGTGTGTGTGTGTGTGTGTGTGTGTGTGTGTGTGTGTGTGTGAGAGAGAGAGAGAAACAAAGAGATAAAGGAGAGATTTAAACAAAAAATTCATATGAACCAAAATCAAGTGAAATAATATTAACCCTAAAAATAAGGCATTTTTTCTCCTCAGCTACCACCTAAATTAAATATTTTGGTTTTTACTTATTAAAAATGTCATATAGATTCGAATAAGAACTATTTTCTGAACTCTGAAACAGAACAAATGGGGGATATAAAAAATCTCAAACCAAATCTGCGCCATACATTTCTGTCTTTCGTTTTGCGTTCCTAATCAGCACTAAATTACTACAGATGGCACAGATATTGTCATCCTATAAACATCAATTCATCTAGAAATCAACCAGCCCACAGCCCATCTGGAGGAAGAAAAAAAACCAACATCTACTGAGTTCCAGCTATGTGTTAGTCTCTTTCGTATGCATTATCTCATGGTAATCCCCACGACAATCCTGCAAGGTAGATATTGTTATTTCATTTTTTTTAATAACTAAGAGAACTGAGATGATATACCTTGCAAACTGCAGAGCCAGAATTTGAATGCAGATCTGGGTGATCTCTTTTTTTCTCTACACCATGCTGCCTGTTACCTTTAAAGGTCACCAACATATCCCAGGAAATTTACTAAGCAGTAATGTGTCAACCATTAGAAAATAAGACAAAAGAGGACGGGACACTATGGAAATTGAAAAGAATGGACAGTGGTCCATCAATCTCAGCAGATGGACCATCAGTGGACCAGTGGTCCATCAATCTCTCCTCCGTGGCATACAGGAGAGAGGACAGGTGGCCTGCCTAGGTCAACCAGTGAAACAGAGGCTGAGACAGGGTCCTGTCATCAGACCTCACCTGGAGCATGGGCACCTGACAACACGTGGTCTTACATGGTTGGGCCTTCTTTAGAAGGAGCCAGGACCAACATAGGCAATGGATGATTTGAAAGAAGGGATATGAGTATCCATCAGTTTCCTGGATCTACTGTAACAGGGCACAGCCAGCACTCACAAAGCTTTTTTTATAAACTAGAAGTGTTGACTCTGACAGTCTAAATCTTACACTCTTCCAACCCAACTGTCACTGTGTACTCAATGTGCTAGGAGATCATAGGCTTTGGGAACTATTATTTTTTAAATGAAAATTATTTTCTAGAAACGATAACTTGTATAATTACAAAAACAGTGAGAGCAAACCTACTTCTCCCCACCAAATCTACCTAGATCCATAGATTCAGAATTGGAAGGGAGTTGACATTTTCTTCCTTATTTTCTTCATTCCTTCCTTTACATTCTCTTCCTTATTTTCTTCTTCCTTTTCTCCCTCGATTTTAGATTATTTACTGTGCGGTAGGTGATGAATGAACTCAATGAAGATGGGAACCCACCAATGAGGATCTGGGGAGATGGGATATAATTATGTAAGTCTGGACCCGTATCCCAGGCCAACTCAATTCTCTGTTAATTAAATTACAAAAAGTAATTTAAATTACAAAAAGAAGACGTGCTTCTTGCAGAAAATTCCAAACAGAAGTTCCTAAAGTCAACAAGCAAAAGTGCCCCTTCTCTTTCCCCACAATCCCATTTCACACATGTGACCAATAAAATCAATTTGATGTATATCCTTCCACGTATTTTTATACGTTTTAACGAAAATATGATAACTCTATACATCATGCTCTGTGATTTGATTTTCTCATTTAATGTACCAGAGACACCTTTTCCATGCTAATATATATATAAAGCTAATTCATTATTTTCAGTTAAAGCACTAATTTTCACAATATGGATGTAACAATTTACATAATATTTTCCTAACTAATGAATATTTTTATTGTTTCGATTTTTTAAAAAATGCTACCAGCACTAGCTTTCTTCCTAACCATCATTTTTCATTATTTGGCATGGTTGCTCCAAGACAGACATTAAAGCATCTGATTTCCCACCCACATTGGTTGAAAAATTATGATGGATCAGATTAATTAAAAAAGAACGGAATCCAAGCAGAGGGAAGAAGGAGGAAGGGACATAGTACAGGTGTTCCGGGTATTTTCCTAATTTTCACTGATATATTTATTGCACTTAGAAGTGGTATGGTGCAGTAGAAACACACAAGTCTAAGGGGAATCAGAAGACCTGGGATTTGGGTTTCTTGCTGTCACTAACTGGTTATCTCTCTTAGGCACACCTCATCTCATTATCTGTTGAAGAGAGCTGGATTAGGCGACATCTAACTGTCGTTATTCTATGTATTATTTAATGCAGGTAGATTAAAATGTAGATGTTAGTGGTGTGTGTGTGTGTGTGTGTGTGTGTGTGTGTGTGCATGTGTCCATAAAAAAGAAAGAAGAATGAGAATATAAAAGGATTGACGAGAAAGAGACAGTAACAAGGAACAAGTACTTAACATCTTTCCTATCTTGAACTTGAGACTCCAGTTATTATATACTCAATATTTCCACTGCTCAGAGAAAACGAGTCTGTAGATAGCTTTTTTATATGATAATTCAAGCCAATAAATACTTTCCATCATTATTTTTTTTAATGTTGGCTGGACCACTGAGATGCACGTAACCGAACACCTGTATTTGGATATTGCCAGACTTGTAGGTTTTGGCTCCAGTTTTATGGGAACTGAGAGGATTTAAGACTTAGCAAGGAGGAATCTGCTTTTAACATCATGTCTAAAGCTTTCCAATAGAAAAATAAGATTAATGAAGACAATCTAAGTGAAAAGGAGATTATCACTTAATCCTTCAGAGTTCTGAATGAAGTTTCATTGGTGCAAAAACTTGAGATGTCGGAAGAAAACATTTTTTTCAGAACCATTGCCTGCAAACCATTGTTTCTAACCAGCTCTTCTCCACTCCCCTTTGACTATCCTACGGAAGTGTTGAGTTTCTCCTTGGTTAATATATTTATAGACTGAGAAAATTATAGCCAATGATGATAGTGGTGAGAACCGTGTAAGAATTTTATCACCTATTGGGTTTCCAGAACAGGCTGCACCCTTCACTGAAGGACTGGCCTGAGCACAAATGCATTTTGGAGCCTTCAGTCCAGCTGCTCAGCCCCCCACCCCCTCTTACAGCACCACTGTCACCCACACACGTTTACCTCCTTTCTTCTCTCTCTTCCTTCTTTCCTCTAGTCGGTCTCTCCTTCATTCATCATCTCCTCCCATTTGTTCATTTTGTGGGATCACTGGTTTTTTGAGGGTGTAGACACCAGCACATCTCCCTTCAAGGAGTCCCCAATGAGTCCCCAACAGGTTAAGGAATCCGTACGTGGAGATATGAAAGAGTAACTAGTGGGCAGGTTCATGAACACTGAAGTCATAAAACTCACCCTACCTAACTGCCCTGTGACTGGTACTGTCAGCCCTCCAAAGGTAAAGGATTCTGCAGGCGGGATTGAAATGGATGGTTTCACAGAAGCAAAAGGATTTGTGTAGGGTTTTGAAAGATGGATTGGACGCAGGCAACCTGTGAGGAGGGAGGGCTGTAGTTTATTCTAAGCAAACATTTTGGATTCTCCCCCCAGTGACCTTCAAAGATCTTGTTTACTTTCAGGGAAGTGTTAGCTCACAATGGGCTAAGTCGGCCACGCGAATCCCACCCGCAGACACTGCCATCTCCACCTCCTCCCCTCTGGCAGCCCACCTCCTCGCCAGGCTTCCGCCCTCCTCCTTCGCATATCTCAACGTGATACTAAACAGCCGTTCTTTTCTCTGGGATTATTTAGAAGCACTTCCCCATAATTACAGTAATCTTATTTCTTTTGCAGTCACCAAAATTACCCTTTTTCTTTATATTAGCACCGTTGCCACATGACAGCCATTATTGGTAAGCTTTGTGCCATGGTGCAATGTTGTTTTTTTTAAAGTGACATCTGCTCAAATAGACTAATGTTCCTATCCGACTGACTCACTTGGTGGGAACATGTCCACGTGCCAATGTGAATGGGGGGTGGGAGGGATGCAGGAAGAGGGAAGCATCTGGAAGAACATTTTTTAGTGTTTTAGATTGAGAACAGGACTATTTCATTTCCTACAGCAGAGTGGGGGACATTAGTCGTAGCAATAGTAATACCTAATTGTCTCGTAATGTCTGAAATGTGCATGTTTCAGGATGGGTGAGACGGCTATGCTTCTCAAGTATGTTTTGATGGACTTGGTGATTCTCATCCACACTTTTTTGTCCTCCACAAACTGAAGGTTCTTCAGCTCTTCTCACCTCCAGCTATGCTCCCCTCAAGTGAACCTCTTTAAGACAGATCTGAGATACCATGTGTGCACCTTCCTGCATTTAAAACCTGTGTTCTCACATGTCCAGTGGCCTTTCGCTTCTTGGAATCCATCCTCAAATGGCACTGAGAAGTTGGAAGAGGATGTGGTTCCCTGCCAGGGTCCACTTACTCATTGATAGGATTATTTGCTGGGGGCCTACTACGTGCCAGGCCATGGGGACACAGGGTGGTACATCAGAGCTCTGTCCTCAAAGAGCTCACAGACTCATAGAGCCGTGATTAAGAGATGTCCCAGGGCACCATGACACCCATGACACCCAAAGCAGAGCATCAGGGAGAGGGGTAGAGGAGGCTTTTCTGAGTCACCCGAGTAGGATATAAAATGTTCATCTCTGCTTACAAACTTCAAACATCTCTCAGTGGCCGTTTCATAATATGCTAACTCCCCTGCCTGCATCTCTTGGCCCTGCAAAAACTGATCCCCCTAGACATCCCCACCCCATCTCTGTCCCCACCATCACGCACCCTCTGTCCCTGCTGGGACAGCCCATCAGCCTGTTCCTTTGCTTCCCCTGGACGCCCCCTTATTCCCAACTCTGAGTCTTTGCTCATGTTTTTTGTCTAAAATGAACTCTCAACTACCACCCCCACGGACACCACTAGCAATCACTATTCAGACCCATGTCACCTCCAGGGACCACCCGTTTCCCACTTCTTTGTGAAACTTCCTCCAACCACACCAAACACTTCACAGCTTCTCTGAATTCCCGTAGCTCTTAAGCTATAAGTACAACTTAGACAATGTATAGAAAAATAATAGTTAAAATCTCATAAAGCACAATGCAAGCATAAGGTATTGCTATTATCTTAAACTGATAAGGGGAGTTTTGACGCCTTTCACCGACACTAGCTGTATTTCCTTAGGCAAATAGGTTCTTTAGGTGAAAATAGGGAAAAGCAAACCTGTGTTGCAGACTCGTGAAGATTAATCAAACTATTGGCATGCAAATGGAATATGGCTGTCACGGGAAGCTCTTGACGGAATGGTGATAGTGGTAGGGGTGTTGTTATTTCTCAGAGAGCTTCAGAATTTTTCTTGTTTCTTGATTGTTCAATAGACATGGGTAGGTGTGTGTATTGGGGTGAGAAGAGCAGAAAGTTTGTCTTACGAAGGAATGGTTAATCACGAAGGATAAAAGTAAACATCCTTCAGAGCTCTGCAAATTCTATCTCAAAAATTGTTAAAAAATTATCATACTGTAATGGGTTAATGACTCCCCATTTTTTGTGTCAACAGTTCTTGGCAGGAAGACAATGGTTCGGCCCTGACACTACCTTCCAGACTATGGGATCATTGTTCTCCAGCAGACAGTGTTTATCAGAAACGAAGGCACTCACTGGCCGAGGGAAGTAGAGATGGAGAGGGCAGGGTGGCAGCCGCTCTCTTCAGAAGGTAGTGCCTTTCCGACCTTTAGAATTGAAAGGTTCTCCAGTGCAGAGCCTGGATGCCGGGCCGTTAACACTGTTAAAATAATGGCTGTCAACAAGGGCCATTTTACACACCCACTCCCACCCAGGACATTTGATGATGTCTGGAGACTTTTTTAATTGTCATAACTTGCATAGGATGGGGGAGTTCTATTGGCATCCAGTTTGTAGAGGTCAGAGATGCAGCTAAACAACCTATAATGCACAAGAAAGCACCTCGACAAAGAATTACATGGCCCAAAATGTCAATAGTAGTGTGGTTAAGAAACCCTGCCTGAGAAGCACCTGGAACCCACAGTCCTAGGTTCTGCTCATCCTGGCTGAGTGATCGGAGCTCCGAATCATTTCTCCCCTATGTCTTCTCTAGACCAGGGTCCAGAATGATCAAATCGGAATTAATTAATAAAAATTGGTCAGCAAAACTTGAAGACTTAGTACAAATGTCACTTCCTCTATGAGTTCTTCCCACAGCGTAGCGCCCCCTCCTGTCTTGCCAGGGTCTGACTGCTTTGATGACTTACACATGGAGGACATTAATACAAGAAATTGATTCCAGGTAATGGAAGAGCTAAACCCAAACAGGATAGTGAAGCAACCAGAGATTAACAGCAAGAAGCCATTACTGCCCATGGACTGGAAAGACAAAGAAAGGAGGCAGTGTCACTGCAGCCCTCAGCCAGCTGGAACTGGAGCCACAGACAAGATGCGGTCATCACTGGAGTCAGGGCATGACACAGAAGCGGATAGGAAGAAATACCTCAGGCGAAGGTCAGTTGGCAGGGGAACTTGGGAGATGCAGCCTGTGGGGGTCAGCCCTTTAACAAAACAGAGAAGAACAGGAAAAAGAGGAGGACTTGATCTAAGGGCAAGGACCAACCAACACAGTATACCCAGTGTACTTTAGATATGCCTCTTCTGTGGCCCTGATCATGTTATCTCATCATTAGTCATTTAAGTATGATTTCTTTAGCTTTACTCTCTTCTTACTGGCTGGAATGCAGATGTGATGATGGGAGCTAGTGCAGCCATCTTGGACCACAGGATAGAAGATGTAGCTTGAGGATGGCACAGAGGCAAGACTAAAGGAACCTGGGTTCCTAATGATGGTGGGGCTGCAGTGCTCCCCACCCAGACTTCTACATGAAAGATAAATGAACTTTTACTATGATTAATCCATTTTCATTATCACTTTTGATCTCTCTTTGCCCAGCAGCTGAAGCAAAACCCTAAATAACACAAGCCTGAATGGCAACAAGATCACCTGGAGAACTTGTTGAAACACAGATTCCTGGACCCTAGACTCAAAGATTCTGATTTAGTACATTTGGGATGAGGCCTCACAATTTGCATTTCTAAGTTTCCAGGTGACACTGATGTTGCTGGTCCAGGGACCACACTTCCAGTGGTCTTACTTGAGAATATGATGCCAGAAGGATGGAGACAAGTCAAAAAAATTGTCCTCTGTCTTGGAAACAACCCAGAAGTGGTGCCTTTTAAAGCCCGTAAGTGTGGACTGAGCGTGGTGACTCACACCTGTAATCCCAGCACTTTTGGAGGCTGAGGCAGGAGGATCACTTGAGGCTGGAAGTTCAAGACCAGCCTTGGCAACATAGCAAGACTATGTCTCTACAAAAAAAATATTTTTAATTAGCCAGTCATGGTGGTGTGTACCTTTAGTCCTAGCTGCTTGGGGGGCTGAGGCGAGAGAATCTCTTGAGCCCAGTTCAAGGTTACAGTGAGTTATGATTGTGCCACTGCACTCCAGCCTGTGACAAAGTGAGATCCTATCTCTAAAAAAAAAGAAAAGAAAAGAAAAAAACACAAAACCAAAAGAACTCCCATAAATGAAACATGTAAAAAGCCGAAATTATCCACATTTCTATGGTGCAAAGATCACTAAAGAACCAGGAGAAAAACTGACTTTAAGTGGATAAAGTATCCAGGTGATTAGATGAAAGGAGAATTTATGCACCTATGAAGCCGCTGGGGTTACCAGTGGGACTGGCCACCATTCTGTGGTCAGCTTAGCTACAGTCCCACCAACCACTTTGGCCAGGGACACAGATGGTGTTCTCACAACGTGGCGACTTCAGAGGCCTATTCTGAGCAGAGATGCTGGCGGGGCTGGGGGGAGGGGATTTGGGAGACTTTAGATCCCTTTCCGCCCCATCACAAATAAGCATACAGTGTGAGTGGGGAAAAAAAAGTGAGCTCATTATTCAAGCATGATTTCAACGCACATCTCCTAGCCTGCCGCGCTCTTCCAACAAAATTACTACCCCTGAGAGCTTCCTACACAGAAATGCCTGCACTGCCAGCACCAGGGAGCGTGGGTTACAATCCAGCCCCAGTGATCTAACCCATCTCTGTGAAGTGTGTATGAGATTTCACGTAGACAGCAGGGCAGAATAAGTGATTTCACGGGCCTGGAAATAAATTATTGGCTGTCTAAACATAGACACCAAATTTAGATATCGACAGAGCTTAACATAAGACCTCCTTCCTCCTCCTTCCTTTTCCTGTTTCTTCTTTTTCCTCCTTTATCTCTCTTTCTCTGCACATCTCTAATGCCCACCCCCCATCTCCGCCCCTTTGAACAATCAGTGGGCTTTTTAGCACTGCTCGACTTTATCCTGAGCAGTTCCTCGCTCTTCTTTACTAAACTGGCAGAACCACAAAGATGTTCACACCACCCACCTTGCCCGACCGAACCTCTGCTAGGCTTTTCCATGAATTAACCTGACTGGTCTATAGGGGGTGGGGGTGGGGGATCGTTTGGCAACCCAGAGCCTCTCTCACACTGCCTCTGGGCCCGAATTACCCAGCAGAGGACTCAGACCAGGACTGGCTTCCCTGCCTGCTTTACGTGTGCGCTGGTTACTTGGAATCTCGGTTCAGAGATTGGGTCTACACGGCGACGAGTTTACATATAATGCATGAAGATCGATCATTTGTCCTCAGCGGCCCCAGAATAAGTCTGTGTAAATTATTTCAGCAGTTTTCGTGCCCTGTCTCCATCCCTTCAAAAACAAAATCCATCATGGAAAACCTGGTCCCTATTTGGAAATTTTGGAATTCTGAAGGCAGATTTCTGAAATGGTTCTTTTTTTTTGTCCTACGATCTATCTGCCAAACATGTTGTCATGTTTCTGGGCCCAGAGTTCTGTCTCAATTCTGCCTTCACTGGTGGGAGAGACACTGCTCTGGGAACACAAGGATGTCACATGAGGAGGAGATATAATCCTTCCCTGAAAGGGATGTTAACATTGTCCTAGCTGTAGTAAGATGGGACAAAAGCCAGTATTTTAGCCACCTGCCAACCACATTTGAGTGTCTTTGTCTGTTCCTCTGAGAACACTGGGATTATGAACTGTTCTGGAGCCAAGGTAAATATTTTAGAAATTTACTGATGAATATCACGTCCTAAACCTCCAATCCTGGGGTGAGACAGCCAGCATGGGTCTCCCAGCCAAGATCGCGTCATTGGGCCTGATTTCGTTCTTTATTTATACAGCTAGATTGAAGGTATGCTAAAGAGCTATGAAACATCTTACCAGGTACAGCTGCTTCTCAGGCCCAGGTAAAAAGGCTACTCCTTAATTTCCCTGCATGGATTAGGTACCCACCGAGAACAAAAAAATAGTGAGGGCAAAGCATGAAAACTTAAGATTCTAGAAATTTATTTCAGCTTCAATTTCTTGAGCTTTAAAGCCCTCAACAAATATTGTCAAAATAATTTTGCTGTCCCTGAAAGTGGGGTTTTAGGTACCACATGCATGAAAGCCAATATATAGTTACTTTGGAGATTTTCATTAATATTTGATTTACTGAAGAGTAAATTTTGAAACCTAGTGTTCTTCAAGTGTTTTACTTTGACTTACAAATTTTATTATTCTAGTCATGAACCTAGAAAACTTTAGCACCATTTAAGACTTACAAGCTAGTTGATTAAATACTCATAAGCATATTAAAATGCATCAATCAATTTCATCTGATTTGCTTTGTAAGTACTTTATCTAACACAATCTTACCAAACCTTTAGATAGCTTCTATACATATAATAAAAAATTCTTAATATATTGCGAATCTTATATTCTCTTAATGTTACAATGTTATTTACATACACAGCAAATGCGTATCACTTCTAACTTCATAGTAAAAAAATCACACATCTAAATCAATCATTCAATTACATAACTTAGATTGGAATCATAAGTCCTGTCTGCTGGGGTTTCAATCATCTATTGCTATGAAATAAACTGCCCCAAAATTTAATGGCTTAAGACAAAAACCATCGTATTTCCTTTTACGGTCTATGGGTCGACTGAGCTCGGTTGGGCAGTTCTTGCTCAGTGGCAGCCATATAACAATCGGGGCTGGGATCACCTGGAGGCTTGGCTGGGATGTACTGAACAGCTGGACCTATTTCTCTCCACATAGGCTCAGGTCTCTCTTCTCCATGTGGCATCTCCACACAGACTTTGCAGCAGGACAGCCAGACTTCTTACATGATACCACATGGCTCCCAAAGTGAGGGTTCCAAGAGTGAAAAAGCAGAAGCTACCAGTCCTCTTAAAGATTAGGCCTAGAACTGGCCTAGAACTGCCTCCTTCTGTTAGTCAACATGAGTCCAGACCAGCCCAAATTCAATATGGGAGGGGACTGAACGAGAGTAAATATTGGGAGATACAGTACAGTAGAGGACCCTCCTTAAAGACTAGTTCCCACAGTTGGATACTTTAGTATGCCAAAATCTCTTAAAGCTCACAAATATCATAAATATAAAATCTATATAAGTTCTTATGACAAGAACTACTAGTGCTCACTGATGTCTGTGTTCTCCTCTCTGTCCTGGGCACACAGCAAGACTAGATTTTCCAGCCTCCCTTGAGGTTCGCTGTGGCCATGTCAACGAGTTTGGGCCAAGGAAATACATGCAGAGGCACCCTGTCCCACCCCAGGCTGGGCCTACCCAAACGTCCCACTAGATTTAGCACGCTTTGTTGATTTTCACCTGAACCAATCTTTACTATGATGGTTGCAAAATGATGGATTCCCAAGTCCAAACATTCCGCATTTAGCAGTCAGTGCTCAGAATTACTGCAGGCAATAGCCCTGCTTTCTCAACATTTCCATGTTGGTTTATCTATGTGTTTATTATCAACATGAGCTCATTGCTGTCCTTAATTATTCTGGTGTCTAAATTGTCCCAGACTTGGTAATTGAGAGTCCCTTCAAGATGGATTCTATGTCTTTTTCTTTCTTTCTCTTTCTTTCTTTCTTTCTTTCTTTCTTTCTTTCTTTCTTTCTTTCTTTCTTTCTTTCTTTCTTTCTTTTTTCTTTCTTCCTTCCTTCCTTCCTTCCTTCCTTCCTTCCTTCCTTCCTTCCTCCCTTCCTTCCTTCCTTCCTTCCTTCTTTCTTTTTCTTTCTTTCTTTCTTCCTTACTTTCTAACATAACAAAATACTCCACGTTCATTTTCTACCTACCCTGTCTCATCCCTGGGATTTTCCATTTTTCTAAGGAGCCCTGATTCCTATTATTGGGAATGGAAATGGTATTTGGAAACCAAGGGCTGGTTGTGAGCTGAGCTCATTGTTACTGGGAAATTTTTGCTTCTAGGCCCTTTCCGCAGACAAATCCAGGAAATATATGAATGTTTATATACCTACACATATAAACATATGTACGTAAACACGAACATATGTATACGTACACACACGCTTTTACACACATATATACATAGTTTAGAAATTGCAAGTTCACACAGATAACATTAAATGCGATCCATTCCCACAAGGGTTTTTCTTGCCCACCCCATTTTATATATTTCCCTTCTCCACAACAAGATACGTGGGTCTCAACAAAATATATGCATTTACTCGTTTGCTTAACCTTATAACACATCTAAAGTAGCTTCAGAATTTCTTTGTCCATACAACTACAAAAAGGAAACTTAGTCAAAAAAGTTCAGGGTTTGTTTGCTGTTCCCCTTTACTCAAGACATAGGGTAAACAGTCAAATACCACATTCTTAAGGTGCCTAAAGCAGCCAGCTTGCTTGCTCTTTTCCCATTCTGTGTGATTATGCAACTCATTTGAAATACCTTAGGGTTCACGTGTTTCCCTTTGCCTTCAGTGTTAAGCTCTTTTCCCCTTGTTGTCCTGGTTGATTTAACTATATATTTTTAAAGAGGTAGAACATACGCATGCTTCCAAAAGGCAGAGCTGTACAGAAGGATGTTCTTAGAACAATTCTGCTCTCCCCCATGTCCCTTCCTTCTCATTTCCCTTCCAACACCCTTTGTAGGTAGCTGACTTCAGTGTTTCTGGTTTGTCTTTCCCGTGTTTCTTTTTGTAAAGATAAACAATATAGAAACATATTTTTTTAATTTCCTCTTATGGCTTACAAAAAGGGCACCATACTATATATGCTCTTTTGTACTTTGGTGTTTTGTGTTTTTTTTACTTAACAATATCTTTTGGTAATCACCCCATATTAGTTCGTAGAGACCTTTCTCATTTTTCATAGCTATATAGTATTATGTTATGTGAATGTACCATAGTCAACCAGTCCCCTATGCTTGGACATTTAGGTAATATTGAAAAATGTTTCAGTATAAATAATGCTGTAATAAATAATCTTTTGCATATATTTTTTAAATGTTAGAGGTAAATCTTCAAGGTAGACTCTAGGGTCAAGGGGTAAATGTTAACATTGACAAAGTCACCTCCATGAAGGTTATACCATTTTACATTTTCACCAACAATGTAAACAAATGCCTGCTTCCCCAGCCTACTAACACAATGTATTGTCAAGCTTATGAATTTTTGCCAATCTCGATGGGTAGAAAATAGTATCTCATTCTCCAGGTTCATCCATGTTGTCTGTCGCAAATGACATTACGCTAAGTGAAATAAAAGCCAGACGCAGAAGGAAAAATACTGCATGATCTCACTTTTATGTGAATCTAAAAAGAAAAATCAAATACACAGAAACAGAAAGTAGAACAGTATTTACCAGGGACAGGGAGGAGGAAGAGATGGGGAGATATAAGTCAGAGGGTATAAACTTGCAATTATATAAGATAAATAAGTCTAGAGATCTAATATACGAGAGGACCATAGTTGATTGCATTGTATTATATCTTGAAAATTAGCTAAGAGAATAGGTTTAAGCACTCTTGCCACAAAAAAAAAAAACCAAAAAAAAAACACCTATGGAAGTGATGGATATGTTAAATGGCTTACCTGTAGCGATAATTTCACCACAGATATTTATATTAAACATCATATTGTATACCTTAAATTTATGTAATAAGATAAATATGTAAATAATACATATAAACAATATATAAATAAATATATAAAAATACATGCATAAAAAAGAAAATATTATCTCACCTATACATATAATTTTTCTCAAAGTAAAAAGACACAACTAATAAACAGGAATACTACCCAGGTTAACTAGGTTCACAAGCAAACTGTAGAAAATTCTCAACTCAAAGAGATTGATTATCGCCCAGCGATTCTGGCTGGGGCGTGAGTTCTGGGCCTGCCCATATCCACAGCAATGCTTCTTTGAAAGCCTTACTGAGTCCTATTAATGTCTATAATGTGTTCTGCCAGTTGGAGATCCAATCCATTTGCCTCAAATGGGGTTGTTTCTACAACTACGCATGCAAATTTCTGACTATATCTTTATTTAATCGTTTAATAATCTATTTCAACCCTATTGTCTGACTAAAGTGGAAAAAAATTCCATATGCCAGTCCAGGTTGATTTACCATTCAATTGATTCAATTAATATGTCAACCAGTTGACTCTAGTAAGATTCTTGATGTACTTCTCTTCTCTAGAAGGATCATATTTTACATAGGCATGAAAATAGCTAACTGTATTCTGCGTTTATTTCATCCCTACATCTGGTTCTACACTTAACAGCTTCTAAAGTCATTCTTCGTAAGACCCCAGCTGCTTTTCAACTCCTTCTCCCCGACTGCTCCCACGGTGTCAATACTCTAAACCATGGGTTTTCAACTGCTTTTGCAGTAGAAAATTGTTTCAAACAAAATTCAATATATATAAACACATTCTACAGAGGATAAATTAGGGGATGGTCACTTGCTGCACAAAAGATTTCAAAATAATATTCCAATATTCTTTTATTTCAAAAACTACCTAGATGTATTTCTTTGTATAAAATTGAGTGGATAATATCAACTGATAAGAACAATGGAGCTCTAATGATGAACACATAATTTTTAATTCAGGGGTTATGAATGACATCTGTATTTCTATATACGCCTCAGTATCAATTTTGTTTTTAACAGCATACCTTGCAATTTTGGTCTGCTCTTCAATTAAATGAAACCAAAAGCTTGAAAGAGGAATAATAGCATCTTACTGACAATCACTAGCAACATCTAACAATTACAGGAATTCCTTATCATGAATGTAAAAGTCAAACAAGTCCAACATAAAATATGCAATAAAAGTATTAAACTGTAACACGTGACCACACTGCAATGTGTTGCACACCAGCTTGTCCTTGACCTGCGTACTTTGCTATGCCTGAACTTTGCCTGGCATGTAGCTGAACAGAGCACTCAGAGGCTGCCAGGGATGACGCACATGCACAGTCTCACACGGGCAGACACAAGTGGTGTGAACTTCCACGATGACTAATGATGGAGAGATATAATCAGCATTCCTAATGAATAAACATTGATAATAAGTTAAAACACGCACAAGGTGGTGGGAGAAAAGTTTGTTCATAGATCTGCCCCAACATGAGTTATAATGTGTCCAATTTCTCATCCAACACAATTGGCTTTTTAAATTAATTATTTAAAAATTTAATAAATATATTTTAATGACTATATATACAAAATATTATTTGAATTTATAAATAAAATATAAATTGTATATATTTACATAAATTTATATAAATATCTAACAATTGTAGGAATTCCTTATTATGAATATAAAGTCAAAAAAGTCCAAAATAAAATATGCAACAAAAGTATTAACCATAACATATGATACAATCTGTTATCTATTAGCTTGTTATTGAAACATTGACTGTGCTGCCTTGACAAGAACATGTGACAGGTAGGGTAATTTTATTTATATATAAATATAATATACATGATATAAAAATATATTCATTAAAAATGTATTTATTAAATTTGTAATAATTAATTTTAAAAGCCCATACTCCACCAATTGTGTTGGATGACAAATTGGACACATTAGAATCTACCAGCCTATTGTTATAATCGTCTGTTTTATTATCAGTTATTGTGCTTAATCTCTTACTATGCTTAATTTATAAATTAAACTTTACCATAGGTACATATGTACAGGAAAACACATAGCGTGTAAAGGGCTTGGTAGTACCCACAGTTTCAGGCATCCACGTGACATCTTGGAGCGTATCACCCATGGATAAGGGAGGACTACCGTGTTTCCTTATTTGTCTTAGCTTCCTGGAAAGATCACAAAATTCTTAAGGAAAAGAACACTTACTTTTATATCCCTACAGAACTTAGCATGGTAAAACTAGTTGTTTTGTATTAGCCTGTAATTTTTTTTCAATTGTCTGTGATTTGCATCCACAGAAGATTTTAAGATTCTTGAATGTAGAAATTCTGGGTGTGTGTGTGTGTGTGTGTGTGTGTGTGTGATGAAATAATGACAGAATCCCCAAACAGTCTCCCGAGCTCCCTAGGCAGGGCTGCTGTTGCCGCTTACCTTAGCTCGGCTTCCACTGCCAGCCTGTGAACCAATAGAATCCAGGCGAGAATCCAGTCCTGGAACAAATATCCTCTTAGGCTCACAGCTCAGTCTCCCTTCTCATCTTTCCGAACAAGATACATAGTCCCAACCTTTGTACAGAAGTTCAGCTCCCCCAATCTGGTCAAGTGCTCAGCTCGTCTTCCCTGAGAAGGGCAGGTCTCACAGGTGGACAAGGCTGAGACACGCTAACTAGAATCTGCTGAATGAATGAGCGAATGAATGGCCGGAAGCTGTTCTTTCTAGACCTTCTTCTGTCATCCCCTTTGTGTTCCACACCAGGGACCTGGATGAAGTGAAAGGACAGGCCAAGGCCTATTTTCACTTCTTTCGGTGCAAGGTCTTAGAGGTTCCGACCACGTGTTCTGTGCCATGCTTTCACCACGGTCAAAATTCAACCGATAATGGTGGTATTTCTTTAACTTTTAATACAGCACCCACGTCCTGCATATGCTATTTACTCTCCTGAGCAGCCTCCTGAAACTCTGAAGGCACTCTAGCAGATGCTCTGTGCGTAGCCACCTAACTGTGCCAGAGCTTCAGCTTTCAAATTGGAAATCAAAGTATGCACAAGGCTGGTAGGTGGGAGTGAGGCAGAGGGGGGGAGGAGAAAGAGGAAGGGAGAAGGAAGAATATTGGCCTAGCTTTGAGGAGACACAAGAGCTCACTAACGTAAAGAGCTGAACCAAATGCTGCCCAAACTAGGCTGCCTGCAAATGCCAAATAATAAGAATCCTTTATCAGGAACACTAGGAACCTTTTCAAGAGAGAAGCATAAAGAATTCCAGGAAGCACATATTCAAAGCCTGTTTCCTAGGCAGCTGAAGCCACCCACCTTTCCTTGCACACAGGGAGCCAAATTCAGTTCTCAAATGTGCCTGTTCGCCTTGGCTTTCAAAATAATACTGAGAATTCAGCTGGTTTCTTTTGCTCTCTGAACGAAGCCCATGAGAGAAGGGTTTAATGCTGCTCTCTCTCTGGCCATTGGAAATCGTTTAATTCCGGCCCACCCTGCCTCCCAACAACCCCACCTCAGCCTTGGTCCCACCTTCGCAGTAGCCTCGAGCTGTCACTGCAGGAACTGTGGAAATACAACATGGCAGTTGATCTTCTTGCAGCTCTTGAAGTTCTTGGGAAGAAATATAGTGTCTGGGCCCTGCGGGTAGCTTTGACAGTCTGACTTTACTTGGAATATGAGATAGGGAGACTGATCTTGGGGAGGAAATGAGAGCTTGTTTAAATAAATTATAGCACATCTATGGGATGAAATATTATTCATACATAGCCATTAAGAAACACGTTGTATGACAGTACCTAATTATATGGGGAAAAGGTCAAGGTAAAATATAAAATGGAAAAAGAAAAAAAAGCAAGTTTCAAAATAGAATGGTTCCAGTAAAGTAACAAAGTGTGTAACTACAAGGAAAAAAATCAAAACGTCAATTGTGGCTACTTCTGGGTATAGGGTAGTTATTATGGGTAGTTTTTAATTCCTTCTTTTTCTTTTCTTTCAAATTTTCTATGATGAATGCATGTTAAATTTTAATCATAAAAGGAATATTAATGTAGAATAAAACAAAAATAATAAAGGAAATGTAATGTACAAATTGGGCAAAATTTGTGCCAGGTTACAACCACAGAATTTTCCCTGATCTCACATTCCTCTGTCGTTTCTCTTCTGTGTATGCCTCCCCAGCACGTGTGTGCTTAGTGCTTACGTGTCTAAATCGGGCACTTCTAACTCTTTTCAGGGGACAGACTTAGGGATACCGGAGCCTAGTAATCTACATTTTCCGCCATTCCTTCCCCACAATGGTGACTGGCTACAGAGCTGCGTATACTCCAAGCTCCCCTGCAGGATCAGGCTGGGAGTCCACTTGAAAACTCACCTTTGTTTGGCTTCTTCCCCAGCCCTGTCGCACATGAATATTTTTTATCTTACATTTGAAAAAATCGAACCCCTGGTTAACTTGCCCCAGTGTCCAAAACGGCAAGTTGCAGAGCCCAGGTCTGTCTCAACTTCAGAGGGCTTCCTAAAGGTATGTCAAAACACAGGGTGAAAGAAATAAATTGTGAAAAAGAAAACAAGGCCTGGACTCTTCTTTTCGTGCACATAAATCATGTGTACAGCTGTAGTGGTGGCTTATCCAGCTGTGTCAGTCTGTCTCTCTTCTCATCTCTCCTTCCTTCCCATCCTCTCATCTGAGGGCTCTTCACCTGGGAAAACTGTGGACACAGAAAAGGGGTTAGTTTAGGAAGCAGATATTTTCCCTTTGTAAAGAGGCCGGCATACACACGGACAGAAGCCCATGATGGTAGATGCGTTGGTCCACACAGCCAACAAAGTCAATCAGCCACATCGCCACATGGACAAGTGAAGCACTTCACAGCTTAGCTAGGTCTTTTTGCATTGTTACAGTATCTTTGAACCAAATTGCATAAAAGCTGAGTTGTATATTCATACGTTCAACAAATATTTATTGAGACCTACTCTGTGCTAGGCACTGGGATAAGATGTGGGGATGCAGTTACAGAAGAGACCGAGAGGGCACTCCTTGAGGCAACGGCAATGGGGACAGGAGTCACCATTTTCTACAAGTACATATAAAATAGTGACACTCACCGTTGTCATGCTCTGTAATAACAGCAAGACAAGGTCCTCTTCAGGCTCTGCTGCAGGTCTGAGTTCCCTGGGCTCCATGCTGTGATATCACTCTCTAAACGCCACACAAAAGCACAATTGAGGGCAAAGCACAGCCAAGCTCCTTGGCATCTTCCTTAAGTTGATTATTTGTTTCCTATGTTCACACCGGACCCTTATCATTGTAGTGGGCACGAGCATGAGTCAGACGATTAGCCGAAATCCCAAAAGACAAAGATTCCATTAGAAGGTCACTGAAAGAAGTCACAACAAAACTGAAAAAAAAAAAATAATAATCTGGTTCCTCCTGTGTTTACAATTTACTGCAGGTGCCTTGAGTCCTTTGCTTTTTTCTTTCTAAGACCAACGATTCTTCTTGGATATTTCACGGTTACCTTTTTCATGGATATTTTAAACAGAAACACAATATAATCTACTAATAGTGTTTAAAAATCTACAACTGTTTTCAAGGTATTTTACTATGACATATGTATTTCTATTTAAACAGTAATTGCTTATAAATACACACAATTTTTCAATTTTCTCTATAAAATACAGTAGAGAAGATATCATTGTCATGATTTTACAGATGAGAAAATTGAAGCTCAGGGATTTTAAGTTACATGCCCAAAGTCACACTATTCTATTTGTTCCCACTGTGTAAAGCTGGTGTTTGATGATTTTATTTAAATGGATATTTTCATTTGCTTTCACTTCTCTTACTTTCAAATGTATCCCAAAGAATACTTTTTTCCAATGTTCATTGTCTATTCTGCCTCGATTAAAAGAAAAATCAAAGAAAATCTACTTAGTTTTTTATTTCTGTGGTCTTAGCCCATAAGATTATCTTGAAATTCGGTTATAAGGACCATAACATTTTAATATTTTCCACTCTCTTTCTGTAATTTGACAATTACGGAAAATGGCCCTCCGTTTCTGTTTCATTGGTCGGTAAATTATTTTAATAATTGATTGTTTTTGCTCTTTATTAAAGCATAATGTTGAACAAATTGTGTGGCTGAAATCTCTGGTGGGCAATTCAGGCCAATCTCTTAATTATCAGTAGTAACAACAATAACATTGAAACACGAGTTTGTATGCTGCGTAGATGCAGGAAGCATGTCTATTTGGTTTCATGAATTTAAGTGCAGTGCCTGGCATAGAGGAGGTATGACCTGAATGGTGTCAGAATCCAGAGTGGAAAAAGAGGTGCACGATGAATGAAGGACAGAAGGCTGGTGCAGAAAACCAAAGGGACTGCAGGTAAAACTAGCTACAAAGGCTTGGCTGAGATGCAAGTTACAACTACTGACCTTAGGAAGAGAAACTCTCCTTTTTAATTTCAGAACCTTGCAGCCTTTCCCTTTTCTTATGCCCCCCTCTTATGTTAAATCGTCGCCAGTGCTCCAATGCTTATGAATGACAATGATGGAGAGTCCCCAGGTGGGGTGCCAACTTCATGCCAACCTTTAAATAACCTCCTTCCTATAGCATTAAATTGCCGTAGATAATTGGAATTAAGATAGAAATGGAAGGCTGGGCGCAGTGGCTCACACCTGTAATCCTAGCACTCTGGGAGGCCGAGGTGGGAGGATTGCTTGAGGTCAGGAGTTCGAGAGCAGCCTGAGCAAGAGGGAGACCCAGCCTCTACCCAAAATGGAAAAAATTATCCAGGAGTGGTGGTATGCACCTGTAGCATCAGCTACTTGGGAGGCTGAGGCAGGAGGATCGCCTGAACCCAGGGTGACAGAGACCTTGTCTCAAAAAAAAGATAGAAATGGAAAGGTGTTAATAGATGTAAAGGAGATGCATAGAGGAGATCTGCTAAGTTCAAATCTAGGTATCTGTCTTTGCGAGCAACAACAGAATTGGTTGTTGATGAGGTTAATGAATCTCTGTCCATGAAATCTGGGACTTGGTGCTTCTTAACACTTTTTTTGTAGTAGCCCTTTGAGGTTCTTATAACAACCATGGACACTTTCTGCAATACATAAATACATAAATAAATAGCATTCTTTTCTATACACCCATCCTTGTTTTCAATTTCTTCTGGCTCATGTACCCCATGACGAACCCATGGACACCAGATCTATGGACCTAGAGCGAAAATTTCTGTCTAGATAGTCTCTAAGGCCTCTTCTAGAGCTCACATTCTATTCGACTATGAGTTGACAGATAGTTGTATTCAGATTCCAACACTGCCAAGTTTTAGCCATATTACCTGGATTAAGTTTCTTAACATCTCTGAGCTTCTGGTTCTTCATCGTAATTATGAAGATTTAAAATGTGCAATGTGTGTAAAAAGCCTGACCTCCTCTCCTTCACCTCTGCGGCAGGACAAATAATGCCCTCCTTCCCAAAGATGTTCACACCAATCCCTGGATCCTGTAAGTATGTTAAATTATATGGCAAAAGAGACTTTGAAGATCTCATGGAGGTCAGAGACTTTAAGACAGGAAGATGATCTTGGATTATCCAGTTGGCCCAGTCTAATCACATGAGCCCTTTAAAAACAGAGAAATTTGTTCAGCTGGAGTCGGAGAGATGTTGGCTGAAGCCACAGTAGGAGAAATGGGGCAGCGGGAGATTCAGAGCATGGGAAGGGCTCCACCAGTGAGGCTGACTTGGAAGGTGGAGCCATGATCCAGGCAACACCGGTGGCCCTTGATGCTGAGAATGACCCAGCCAGCAGACGGCAAGGAAGGGGGAACTCAGTCCTACGACCACGAAAGCCTGGATTCTGCCAACAGTCTGACTGAGCCTGGAAGGGGCTTCTCCCAGAGCCTCCAGCAAGGACCACAGCTCTGTTGGCGTCTCGATTTTGGTCTTGTGAAACTCTGAGCAGGGCCCAGCCGAGTCACCAGGCTTTTGATCCACAGAACTGAGAGCCAATAAATGCGTGTTGTGTTAAGCCCCTAAATTGGCGGTCATTTGCTATGCCAGCAATAGAAAACTAATACTGCTTCTCCCCCATTCTCACGACAACCTGCTCTCAGGAGAATGGATCAGTTGGTTCCTCCCTAAAGTGAATTTAAATTGAGATGCTGCTTCTCCCAGGGTTTTTGTTGTTGTTTGTGAGTTTGTTAGTTTGTTTCTTACCTCAAAGTATACTCATCCCTCTGCTGATAAGTGAAATAAATTTTAAGCAGCAACAGTCAGGAGGGAAAAGGTATTTTGAAAAGATGGTGTTTTTCTCCTCGCCTTTGTAAAATTACACAACAGAAGCTACAAGTCCAGTTGACCTTTCCACAGGTGAGGCTCTGCATCTTGGTCAGCACCCTGCCCTTCCTTCCAGAATGACACTGGTCTTTATTCTGGATCTCCCACTCGCCCTGAACTTTTCTTACCAGCCTAGGCTGTCCTCACACAAGTGCTGGTTAGAGGGTCTCTCCTGGGACGTGGGCTCAGAACGCTGCTTGGTTTCTGCACATGAGGATGGCCATGAGGAATCCAGTGGGTAGCTGGGTGAGGACACACAGAACCTCCAGCAAATACTCTGCTGTGACGGAACTCCTGAGCTGCCCAGCAATCCCGTACAGCACCATGGTTGCTGAGAACTGACGCCGAAATAAGACTTTATCAAGATGCTCCTTTGAAGAGAGTGAGCCCATCGTTTAAACACCCGACTTGTTTGTGTGGTCCCTGGGCTACTGTCCATTTGTCTCCACAGGAAACCAGGTGACCTATGGGGGATCATAGCTGGGGGAGCAGATGCGTGGAGGTGCACCTGGTCTGGATGGTCCCACACAGCACAGACACCAAGACACAAATGGGTGGACGCCAAGCGAGATGAGCTCCAGAGTCTGTGCAGATGTCCTGGGGCACATCAGAAAATATGGTCACAGGGTCAGTGCCTTTGGGGTGGCATGATGTAACTGACCAACCAGAATTTTAATGCAACATAGGAAAGAAAAATTTGACTTTTCCCAGCTTCTGTAGCCATTCAAAGGGATTTGAGCCAAAGCACAAGACAGCATTTTCATTGTGTCCATTTCAGAAGATTTTCTGGAAAACAGGTATAGAACTTCTCTGTCTCATCCTCAAAGGATTGGCCCAGGTTTTCATGTTGGCTGAATTTCCACTGGGCTCTTTGATCTCTAGTTGTTCAGCATTTCCAGGACTTACCACAGCATCTTCCCTTCTTTCTTTCTCTTGTCACATCCAAAGCATTAGATTGTCTAGATTATAAATCCCAATTCAATCCACACAGTATCTTGGAATGTAACTTGCCTCTGATTACACTGCCCGCATGAATTTTTTCTTATTTTCTACTCCTTAAAAATGTGTTTCATAGCTGGGTGTGGTGGCTCATGGCTATAATCCTAGCACTCTGGAGGCTGAGCTGGGAGGATCGTTTGAGCTCAGGAATTCAAGACCAGCCTGAGCAAGAGCGAGACCCTGCCTCTACAAAAAATAGAAAAATTATCTAGGCTTGGTGGCGCACACCTGTAGTCCCAGCTACTTGGGAGGCTGAGGCAGGAGGATCACTTGAGCCCAGGAGTTTGAGGTTACACTGAGCTTTGAGGATGCTACCGAACTCTACCCAGGGAACAGAGTGAGACTCTGTCTCAAAGAAAATAAATAAATAAACGAATATAAAATAAATAAATAAAAAATGAAAAGAACGTGTGTAAATAAATAAACAAGTGTTTCAAGAGACGTAAGTGCTGTGGACACAGCTATTTGTCTAAAGTTTCAACTCAGGACCAAGGGTGCAGAAGGTTCCTCGGGATAGAGAGAAGATTAGGAAGCAGACTCTGGAATCAGAAATCATGGATTTAAATCCCTGACTAAAAATTGAAGTAATTAGACCTATTTGTTATGTCCCAGCCCCCCGGCTCTCTCATTCACCTCCTCCCCATCTTGCCTTCTCCCCCTCCCCGCTTGCTGCTCCTGCTGTAGCCGCACTGGCTGCTAGACCTTCAAACACACCAGCACTCTCTCCCAAGGACATGTGCACTTTCTTCTCTCTCTCTGGAAAGATAACCACAGATAACCACATGGTTTGCTCCCCCATCTCCTTGGGTGAGTCCCTCAAGTCAGAGACCTTCCCTAATCACCCACATTATTTAGAGCAGTGTGATGCTGCCACTCCTACGCCACCCAACCCCGAGTACTTTGTGTTTATCCACCTGACGTATTACCTATTTGCTTAGTTTGCATATTGTCCATCCCACCCCATGAAGGGTTGACTATTTTGTTCATTGCTGTATCTGCAGCAATTAGAAGCAAGTCCGAAACATTTTAGGTGCTCAAAAAATAAATGCTGAAGGAGTGACTGAGGGTACTTATACAAAGTGCTAATGTCCAGCACAGGAAGAGGGTTTAAGTCATTGCGAAAGTTTAAGTCGTTGCGAAAGAGGGGTAGTTATCTGAAAGAAAACTGGAGTTTTTCTTGGAAATTTAAAACTGTTACTTGGGGACTTAGAATTTAAACTTACTTCACTCTGAAGCTTCTAGAGGGAGAAATAATTTGGATCTAGGGGACGAGATTTAATCTCCTTAGTAACTAACTGCTGCACAAGTGACTCCAGGCTCATTCTGTGATCCTAATTGCTGATTCTTCACTAAAGAGGTCATAAGACAGTTGCAGGGGATGGGAGTATATAGCTCTCTGAAGAAGTAGTCCCAGACAGTGGCAACGAAATGAACTTCAACATCACAAGATCTGGATTTAGATCCCGATTCTACCACCAAATATCTAAGAGACCTTGTGTAAAATCTACCCTTCCCTGAACCTTGGGTTCTCTTCCTTTCAAATGATGGTAGGAATAGCTATTGTCTCACAATGTTTCTGTTTCACATACGACTCTCATTTACGAGAAATGAGACCATGTATATCAAAAGTGTTTTACAAACTGCTAATCGCTATACAAAGACTGGTTCTTGTTATTGTTTATCAGGAACTGTAGACTCTACAGATTCTCTTGACCTCAAAAAAATGCCACTTAGTCACTTGTACAAGATTTTGATTTTGAGGTGTTAAGTTGTATTTTGCAAGTTTCTTCCCAGTCTGTGACTGTCTTTGCTTCAAACTTTGACAGCTGTCTAACACTTTCACTTTTGTATTCAGACAGTACTTTTCTTCAAGAAACTCAAGATGCTTTGCAGACCATTATCTTATTCATTCTCAGGATCTGAGAGAGAAGGAAGACGAGAAGGTTCTTTTGAGGCTAGCAAAATGCGCAAAAGCAGGGTCAGGAACCTCAGGCTGATTTCTCATCCATGCATTGAATGCCGTTTCCGTGTGGCAGTGGAAGGAAGGCTTGAAACTAAGTTGTTATCTGACCTTCTAAGAAATCAGGAGAGAAAGATAGCCAATTTCCCAAACAAGCAAGATAACAAAGTTCCCTCTGTTTTAATCCTTACAACAAAAAGTAATCTGAAGTAACCAGTGTTAACCAGTCAATTATCATTCTATTGTTCTATCTGCCTGTTGCCAGCTTACAAGGAAAGTAACTTTGAAATGACCAATCTGTTTTTTGTTCTTTGTTTCTGCTTTCTTCAGTCCTTTCTGTCTATGAAACCAACCCCCTCTGCTCAACTCATTGGAACTCTTATTCTATTTTATGGAATGAAGCGTTATCCAATTCTAGAATTGCAATAGAGCCAACTGAGATCTTTAAATTTGCTGTAATTTTGTCTTCTGACATGCCTTTTCATTGGGTACTGGAGTAACAGAAAGACACTATGGAATCACAAATGCTTTGTACTTTCTGAGTTGGTGTCTGAGACCCAGAAACAGATTGGTGGGAAAGTGGTTCCTGAAAAAGGCTCAGCAAAATTTGGCCCATGTGCGTTTTCCTCTAAAAATAGAACCTAGGAAAACCCAAAATTCAGAAACAGCAAGACACAGGAGGAAGCAAATGCTTCCTGTAAGTGCTGGATTTTGTTTCTCCATAAACATTTACTTTTGTTCTTTTCTGATTTTCTTTGACCTTGGCTCTCATCCACCAAGTGGCTGGAAGTACAGGCTTCATCAAGGGCCCCAGTGGCCAAAGGAACAATAGTGGTTTTATCCCTGTCAAAGTCTGTACCCTTGGATGTCACTTTAACCTCTTTCTGGCTGTTCTTCCTGGTCTCTGAAATGAACACAATATTACTTGACCTTTCTTAAATTATAGAACTAATATGAGAACAGAACAAAATGATATGTAACCTACAAGTAGGCTGGAGCCACGCTGTTCTTAAACCGCCAGAGGAAATCGCCTCAAAATCCCTAATCACATGTTGAGAAACTTGGCCTTCCAAGTTTTGGATTCTTACATTTCTTGGAGAAGTTTTCTCCTAGTCAACCTGGCCCTGAATTTCTGTCTCCACCAATCTGCTTCATTTTACAGATCACCTGGCCTCCCTGTACTTGTAATCTCTTTTCTGTACTATCTCCTACTTTGTGAGACAGCACCCTGTTAGTTATGGAAAACCACCCATCCAAGTGTGCTTAAATAAGGCTTTCATCGAAGGTTTTAATATGGCAGCATTGCAAAAAGGAAAAAAAGAAAAAGTAGACATGAGAGTTCTTAAGTCCTTAGGCTAATCACCCTCCAGGAATTTCTTATTGGCTTCCACAGGCATGTTTCTCAGCCTCTACCTTATCTTCTCCACAGATTTCTGTTACCTCCTTTATTTATTTATTTTTTTTTTTTGGAGACAGAGTCTCACTCTGTTGCCTGGGCTAGAGTGCCGTGGCGTCAGCCTAGCTCACAGCAACCTCAAACTCCTGGACTTAAGCAATCCTTCCGCCTCAGCCACCCAAGTAGCTGGGTCTACAGGCATGCGCCACCATGCCCGGCTAATTTTTTTCTATATATTTTTAGTTGTCCAGACAATTTCTTTCTATTTTTAGTAGAGACGGGTTCTCACTCTTGCTTAGGCTGGTCTCGAACTCCTGACCTCGAGCGATCCTCCCGCCTCGGCCTCCCAGAGTGCTAGGATTACAGGCGAGAGCCACCGCACCTGGCCTCTGTTACCTTGTTGTGCATAGATGTTTAGCTATCAGGGTTAACCTCTGGACTTCCTCTTCCTCCCCAATCAGATTATTTTGTAAAACAAAATACTATCTACTCCAGCACAGTGTTATCCTGCTCAGTCAGGAGGCAAGAGTGGCCATCACCAGTTGTCTTTTCTAATAACACTGTTTAGATTCTGTTGCACCATGTTTGAAAACTCTGCACTTTAAGCAAGAAAATATTCTTCACTGAGTTCTGCTTCTTTGGAAATTTTATCAGTTGCTATTCTACACATCTAAACCTCCTTGATAACTGAATTTCAAAAAGAATAATAGCAAAACACTGTGGAATTCTGAAGTGCCTCATTTTGACAGATTGATTGGAGTCAATCACAGTACATGTTAATGTACTCAGCTGCACTGACCAAGGCTCGCCGTAACTGCCCTGGGAAGGGAGGCAGTAAGTTAGGAAGAGAATGGTCAGATGGCATACACACACACGAAAAAATTGCTGGGCAGGAAAGAAAGAAAACTGAGGCTGGGAGAAACTGGCATTGACTTAAGGTGATTGTTTGACGGGGGGCACAACCAAAGCGGTTGTGCTGAGGTGAGAGCTGCAGGCAATACTGGGACTGCAGGACCTAGGTGGGGACACCTTTCACAAACAGATGATGTTTCTTTATGATGTCATGAGTGGGACAGACAAAAAGTGACTCACTCAGCATCGGCGTCAGAGAAGAGGTGTAAACGTGGGCTAAGGTCCTAGGTGGGATCTGGCATTGCTCTGGACACACCCCTTACCAACAACAGTGTGCCCCCATCTTGGGCTTTTCATCACGCTGCCTTCAGTGAACTCACGTGGGAGCACACGCAGTGGACGCATCAGTGACGTCACGCAGTGGACGCATCAGTGACGCCACGCAGTGGACGCATCGCTGACGTCACTTCGCGCCTCATGGGCTCTACCTACAGGGACCTTCACCCTGCACCCTCTGCCAGTGTCTCCTGCCGCTTCCAGGCGCCGCAACCCACGATTCCGTCGTCATGGCTCTCCCTGCAGATGCAGGCTTGCTCGGAGTTCCCCACAGGCCCTGTCACACGGATATCTGCCTTCAGGTGACACACACACACTGAGAACGGCCAAAATCCCTGCCATGACAGCCTCCGTCAGAGCCCCAGCCCAGACGTCTCCCACTGCCTTCCTCCGCTGGTGTCCTCCAGCCCCCGGCCTGCTTTCCTCTGGGCCCGGGGCCAGCCGCAGTCACCGCAACTCATGACTCCTCTGGGCTCTGTGTTAATCAAATGACCTCCATTCACCACTGTCGGCTTCCTTTTATCTGCTTCTTATTTTTTATGCTTTCGTTTTGTTTCCGTCACCCCATTTTATTTTTTACAAGAGTTATTCATTGTGCACATCTCTAAGCTCAGAATAACCTATGAGTCTGGGAAAGGAATTGCCAGCTCCAGAATATTCCTGAAAATAAATTTAGGGCATCAATCCATGATCTTTGTAAGAGGAAGCCCAGAGGAGGGCAAACGTTGCCCCCTTTGGATTTTCCCAGGTGTTTGGCAGGAAGACCCCACCTGGAGGTTGGGAAGGAGGAAAGGCCTTTCCAAAGATTGGGTCCGTTTGTGTCTGGAGCGTGCAACTCTTGGAGTGTTTGTGCATCTGTTGTAAGTATGGTGGCAAAAGACACTGAAGTCCCACTCTTCTCTCACTCACCTGAGTGCTTGACCCTTGGCACCTACTCTAGACTGTTGGCATGCCTCCCCCACCCTTGCAAGGAGACACCTACAGACAATACCACAGACCATAGCCAGTGGTACATACAGCTGGAGATATTTTCCTGTTCCAGCAGCACTCCCAGTAAGTCTTGGAAATCAACACAATTCTATGCCAACCTCTCCCATCATCCAAGGATCTCCTACTTTGACACTCAGCTCCTCACACCCAGCTTTCCTCAACCCCTGCCAGTGATGGCTGAGCCCCAGATGTCACCATTGACTGCTGCCCCACATCCCCACTCTGGGCAGTCTCATTCACTCCAGTTCACCTCAGTTAGGGAAGACCAACAAACACCACATTAGCAGAATAAAAATCACACGATAGTCTCGATAGACGCAGAAAATGCATTTGACAAAATTCAACATATATTCATGATAAAAAACTCTTGATAAATTAGGCATAGAAGGAATATACTTCAACATAATAAAGGTCATATATAACAAGCGCACAGCCAACATCATATTTAGCAGTGAAAAGCTGATAGCTTTCCCTCAAAGCTCAGGAACAAGACAAGGACATCCACTCTCAACACTTGTATTTAACATAGTACTGAAAGTCCTCGCCAGAGCGATTAGACAAAAGAAAGAAATAAAAGATATACAAATTGGAAAGGAAGAATTAAAGTTGCCTCTGTTTGCAGAAGACATGATCTTATACGTGGAAAACTCTGAAGACTCCATCAAAAATTGTTAGAACTAATAAACAAATTCACTAAAGTTGCAAGATACAAAATCAACGTGCAAAAACCAGTTGCATTTCTATGCACTAACAACAAACTGTCTGAAAAAGAGATAAAGAAACAACCTCCTTTACAACAGCATCAAAAACAATAAAATAATAAATTTAACCAAAGAGGTAAAAGACCTGTACACTGAAAACTATAAGATATTGATGAAAGAAATTGAAGAAGACACAAATAAATGGAAAGATATCCCATAGAAGAATAAATATTATTAAAATGTCCATATTACCCAAAGTGATCTACAGATTCAATACAATCCCTATAAAAATTCCAATGATATTTTTCACAGAAATAAAAAAATCTAAAATTTGTATGGACCTACGAAAGACCCTGAATGGCCAAGCAATCTTGAGCAAAATGAACAAAGCTGGAAGCATCACATTCCCTGAGTTAAAATATATTACAAAGCTATTGTACTTAAAACAGCATGGTACTGGCATAAGAACAAATACATCAACCAATGGAGCAGAATAGATAGTCCAGAAACAAACCCTCACATATATGATCAATTAATATTTGACAAAAGGACTAAGAATACACAATGGGAAAAATATAGTCTGTTCAATACATGGTATTAGGAAAACTGGATATCCACACACAAAAGAATGAAATCAGACCTCTATCTTACACCACATATAAAAATCAACTCAAAATAAATTAAAGACTTAAATATAAGGCTTGAAACCTTACATTTTAGGCTTCAAGAAGAAATAGAATAAAAGCTCCTTGACATTAGTCTTAACAATGATTTTTCGGATATGACACCAAATTTGCAGGCCATAAAAGCAAAAATAAACAAATGGGACTACATTAAACTAAAAAGCTTCTGCACAGCAAAGGAAACAATCAATAAAATGCAAAGCAATCCACAGGATGGGAGAAAATATTTGCAAACCCATATATCTACTAAAGGGTTAATATCCAAAATATATGAGGAACTCATACAACTGAATAGCAAAACAAAACAAAACCCACAAATATCCCACAAAAAAATGGGCAAAGGAACTGAATAGAAATTTTACCAAAGAAGACATACAAATGACCAAGAGGTACATGAAAAGGTGCTCGACATCACTAATTAGCAGGGAAACGCAACTCAAATCCACAGTGAGACGGCATCTCACACTTGTTAGAATGGCTGTTATCAAAAAGAGAAGAGACAACGAGTGTTGGTGAGGACATGGAACAAAGGGATCCCTCATGCACAGTTGGTGGGAATGTACATCGGTGCAGCCATCGTGGAAAACAGTATGGACATTGCTCGAAATATTAGAAATAGAACTACCATAAGATCCAGCAACTCCACTTCTGGGTATACATTGGAAGGAAAGGAAATCAGAATCTTGAAGCTGTACGTACACTCCCATGTTCATTGTGGCTTTATTCACAGTAATGAAAAATGGGGGTTGGGAGAAATGGGGAGCTGCTGTCAAAGGACACACACTTTCAGTTTTAAGATGAATAAGTTCTGGGGAGCTAATGTATAGCAGGGTGACTACGGTTAATAATACTTATTTTATACTTGAAAATTGCTAAGAGAGTGAATCTTAGATGTTATCACTACAATGAAAAAAATGGTAACTATGTGAGTTGATGGATATGTTAACTAACTTGATGATGGTAATCATTTCACAATGTATGTATATATACACCAAATCATCACATTGTACTTCTTAAATATATACAATTTTATTTGTCAATTTTGCCTTAATAAAGTGGGAAGAAAAAAAAAGACCAACAAAAGATAAACTGTCCTTCATCCACGCTGGGGTTTGAGGAAAGACCTGGTCCCTGCCATATCTGCATGCACCAGATGAAGCATCTTTTTCTCCAGGAGCTTGCTGAGGGGCACCTGCCACCTCTGAATGCCCAGCCCCTCGCACTGCCCTGGCACTCAGAGGCAGAAAACGTGAACAGGGAACATACCTATGACTTTAACCTCACTGATGCCATAGTACCTGTTCTGAGTAGTACATTGCAGAGGCCACATTGACCAACTCAAAGTCAAAAGAGAAAGACCAAGATGAGGAATCTCCTAGAAACCATGTGATATGAGGAACTGCTGAAGTCTAATTTAGCATGGAATGCCCCACTTTGGGAAAAGAGAATATTAAATGAGACATGATAGTTGTTTTTAAATAATTGAAGATGGCCACATGGTGGACAATCCACCGTATTTCAGACAATTCCAAGTGTATGTGTTGGGGTCGGGGAGAAATAGGACCAATAGGTAAAAGTTGCCGGGGGACAATTTTCAGTTCAATATGGAAGAATCTTTCACTAACAGTTTAAGTGGTTCAACATGATTCGTGCCATATTATGAGGTAGCGAGCATCCCTCCCGCTACTGGAGATGTTCAAATAGACAATAAAACCTGCTCTACAGAGGATTTCTGCATTGAATAGTATAATGGAGCAGATAATCTCTGAAGTTCCCACTAACTCTAATATCTTACGATTATCATGTCGAGAAGAGGAAAAAATGGAGAGTGAGTTTCCATAAAATTGACGCTTACTGAACCTCTACTGCATGCTGTGATATCACAGTTATTAGGCCAGGTGCTGTGCAAAGTTCTGGAACAACGAAGAAGAGTAAGATAAGATTTATCGACTCATTCATTTATCCATTCATTTAACAACATATGGAATTGTATATGAAAAACAGACAGCGTAGTAGACAGTGTCATTATTTCATCCCAAGCAGGTTGGTGAAGACTTCGAAGTTGAGATAAGACCAGAGCAGGCTTTACAGAGGGAAAAGTCTTCCCCAGGGGAGCCATTGTAGACAGAGGGGCTCCCTATGCAAGGCAGCAGAAGAGACCAGAATGCTCTTGCTTTTTGTTTTTTAAGAGACGGGGTCTCTCTCTGTCACCAAGGCTGAAGTGCAATGGTGCAATCACAGCTCGTTGCAACCTCGAACTCCTCAGCTCAGTGAATCTTCCCGGCTCAGCCTCCCGAGCAGCTGGGACTACAGGAGTGCTGGCACACCCAGCTAGTTTTCAAAAAATTTTTATAGAGGCCGGGTCTTGCTATGTTGCCCAGGCTGGTCTCAAACACCTGGCTTCAAGTGATTCTTTCACCTTGGCCTCCCAAAGTGCTAAGATTACAGGCATGAGCCACTACACCCGGCATAGAATGGTCTTGTTTTATGTGCAGACATGCCCTCGCACACATACAGAAAATGCCAGTGTGACAAATACACACCCATCACTGCCAAGCTAGGTCGAGCTACAACACTGGACCCAAGCAGTAAAAATATGCAATGGTGGGATGAAGAGATATGACACTGTGAATAGTAAAGAGGAGAGTTTCTCAGACGGGGCCCTGCCAAAGAGAGCCCAGGACTTCTGGAAGGCTCTTGCCTCTTCTCTCCTGCAGCAGTCTTGTTCCAAGTTCCGTAAGGACTGAGCTTCTTCTCTAGTGTTGCCCCACTCTCCTTGGTGAGACTTGCTGAGAACAGAAATCCCAGCTCTCTCCATGCGAGCCGCCATGTATCAGGTTAGCGGGAAGAGGGGCGTGGAGAGGGCCATCTGAAAAGGGACTCTGTGCTAGAAGCGTGTGCCACAGGCTGTCCTAGCAGATAATGCCCATGAGGTCAAGCAGGCCTGGCGTTCACCACCTCTCTTAGAATTTGTTCAGGGTTGGGTTTTTTTTCTTTCTTCTTTGATTTTTACTCTATTTCCTCCTTGCTGAGGCCTCTAAGTAAACTCTGTCTTTTCCATTCAACTTCACTTATAATTATTGAATACCTATTATGCACATTTTCTACCGTATTTTATCTGTACTTCTCTCCTGTCACTTGTTCACTCATTCCACAAATCTTCATTGAGCACATACTATATGCCAAGCACTGTTTTGAACTGATGATGTAACAGTGGACAAAACAGGCAGAACTCCTACCCTGTATCAGGACATCTCTTCTGTGTTCCCTCCGCCACCTTTATGGGCCCCTCCCCCTGAGTGCAATACACGCGGAGAGTAATGATCCTCCTTTAAAACAGCATTCTTTACGTGGATCTGTTTCTTGATTTGTCCACTCTGGATAAAATCTTGACTATAATTCTCAGTTAGAGTCCAGCAGACCCAGAAAGTTATTTATAATTCTATCTGAAGTGTACTTTAACTGAGGACTTTATAGAAATAGCAACCGAGGGTGGTTGAACTTTTTGGTATCATATTGCAATTTATAGAAAATTAAAGAAAATTTTTAGTCTGTTTCGGTAATTGCTATAATTTCTGATTACAAGTGTCCTCATCAATTGATTTCTAAAGACATTTCTCTTCCCTAAACTCTACTGAAAGCCATCCTCCACTTAATGGCCATACAGAAATGGCTTCGGTCTGCTTTTGTTGGAACCTGACAGCTTCCTGTCTCTCTCTCTCTGGGACTCTGACTGCTCTCTTAACCTCTCCGGGTCTCATCTTCTTATCTATAAAAGGATATGATAATAGGAACTACATCATAGGATTACAGTGAAGGTCGAATGAACTAAAGAGTAAATGAGTTTACTACACGTGTTAGCTAATGTTCACTGTTGCTATTGCCTTCTTACCACTTTCCTATTCTATGGTTTTACTCTGTCAAATCCAAAGGCCGCAAAGTAGGGTGCCTTAGCTATAGTAGGTACCCACTAAATAACATAAAGAATTAATTGACATATTGGTACATAAAACATGAGCCCTGCCCTCCAGAAGTTCACGATCTGTGGGTGAGGCAGACACACACTCCGCCTGCAACTCCGAGAGTCCGTGTGCAGAAGACCACACCACAACGGTATGGGATGCCTGGGGGGTGATTCATTCTGGGAAAGATTAACGAAGGTACCACAGTGACGAGGTGAGTTCCACAATCTACACTGTTGGACTCCCCACCGGAGTCTCCCTCCTGGCAGACCGTATTTGTTCAACGTCTGTTCAGAAGAGATGATGACTCCCGTGTGAGGAAAGGAGGGAAGTCATGGAACCCAAGCCTTAAGCCTGAAGATCCCATACAGCAAGTTTCTTCTCTAAAATCTGCCACTCGCCAAATTTGCTCCAGCCCAAGAAGGCAACTCACAGCCATCTGTTGTCACAGGAGCATGGTTCTCAAGAGTCGCCCCCGCCCCAAGCCACACACCAAAGTAACCCTTCGAATTACATTCCCACTCTGCCTGATTAAATGCTGGTAAGTTCAACTCTCCCGGCCTTGTTCTGTGCCCAGCTGTGTTTAAGGCCTCTTATCTGTGGGTGCCTCACAGGGAAGCCCCCTCACCGAACGTCTCACTTAGCCCCACTGCCGTGGAGAGGAGTGCCCATGTCTAGGGACCGTGCTGGCGGAGAGAGCTGACTGTGCGCACTTCCTGGGTAAATACACAGCCTGTGCCTGAGGAATGGAGCTTCCAGACAAGACAGGGTTTTCGGAACTGGGAGAAAGAACCTTCTCCATGTCACCCAGGACAGAGCTATTTGTGTTTTGGATTTAGCTCACAAACAACCCGCTGCTCCAAGTAGATGAGGCAGCCGTTCCAGGCGAGTGAGGAAGAGCAGAAGGGCACAGACACTTGTCCACAGAACAGGCCTCAGTGGGCTGCAGAGAAACCATCTGGGAGCTCGCTACAAATAACGATCTCCGCACCCTCACTCCCAAAGGTTCCGATTCAGAGTATTTAGAAATCAGTATGATTAACAAGGCTCCGAAGAGCTCCGTCTGCGTGGGCAGTTTTGGTGGCCACCAGGCGAGAGACGTCTGTACACAGCCTCCTCTGGGCCAGGGCCTGGAGTAGACAGTCTCTAATTTCCCCTGGGCTTCGGCAGCAAGCAGTACAGCAGGGGCAGGGAGCAGGACCCTGTGCGCGTTTATTCGAGGACAGCACGTCACACCATTCGATTGTTTTCGACAGCATTGCTCCCAGGGGCCGGGAGGCCATGCCCAATTTTCTTTGATCTCTCACTCAAAGAGATTTTCGTTGTTGCCTTTCACAGAGCTGAGCAAAAGCTGCAAAGGCACAGGATATTAATAAATATGTCTTATTACAGGTGCAAATGTAGAAATGGTTTCTAAGTAGGGTGTGAGGGGTGTCCAGAGTTCAAAGGGCATTTGAAAGTGACAGCTTGGGAAAGCCTGTGGTTCAAATCCCTCCTCTGAATATTCTTCTGGGTTGAAACTTGTCATCATCCTGCCGTCTTAGCCACTCTCAGGTGCTGAGATTAGGAAGCCGGCCGGCAGAAGGCGAGGGATGGTGTGAGGAAATGCTAGCTCTGTGGATCCAGCTAGAGGGAAGATGCGGATCCTCTCCGCCCTCCTTTGCAGGCCTTCCCTTGGTAGGGCATGTTCCCAGGAGGGGCCCAAAGTCGCACATGTACTGACAGGTGCGAGGGTGGGAAAGGGAGCAGCATAATGGGAGAAGGGAAAGTGAAGGCCAGGGCAGAAGCAGGGAGACCAGCTGGGGGCCTTTGAGACAATCCTGGTGGGTATATATTTGAACGTACCATCAACAAGATTTACTGACAAGTTGGAAGTGAGGTATCAGAAAAAAAGAGGAGTCAGGGTGGAATCTTGGTCTGGGATCTGGCTGGAAGGATTCTCATTATCTGAGATGGAAAGAACAGAAGGAGGCAGATTTGGGGAGAAATATCAGGAACTCAGTTTCATACATGTTAACTTCGAGATGACTGTTAGACATCCTCAGCCTCCCAATAGCTGGGAGTACAGTGCACGCCACCTCACCCAACTAATTTTTTTATTTTTTGTAGAGACAGCGTCTTGCTCTTGCTGAGGCTGGTCTTGAATTCCTGAGCTCAAACGATCCTCCCGCCTCAGCCTCCCAGAATGCTGGGATTACAGGCGTGAGCCACCGCGCCCGGCCTGAATGAGCCTTTAGATCTAAGTTCCAGGTTCCAGGGGAGGGAGCACCTCGTGGAACAGCAGCACGAGGGAGCAATCAGGAAAACTCAGATTATGGGACATTTTACAGAACAACTGACCTGCTTTCTTCCACACGTCAACAGCATGGGGGTGGGGGGAAGAAGAACTGGGAAACTGTATTTGGTTAGATAAAAATGAATGAAGGCAGTGATGTAACAACCAAATATAATATGTAAACCATGTCTGAATCCTAATTTAAACAAACCAATTGTAAAAAGACATTTTTAAGACAATGATGGAATTCGCTTTAAAATATAGATTGAACATACCTAATTTAAAAATCCAAAATGCTCCCCAAATCAGAAACTTTTTGAGCACCAACATGAAATATTGACACCTTTGCTTTGTCTTTGGATGGTTCAATGTCACAGGCTTTGTTTCATGCACAAAGTTATTAAAAATAGCATATAAAATTACTATCAGGCTATGTATATAAGATGCATATGAAACATAAATGAATTTTGTGTGTAGACTTCAGTGCTATCCCTAAAATACCTCATTATGGATGTGCAAATATTACAAAATCCGAAAAAATCTCAAATCTGATGCACTTCTGGTCTCAAGCATTTCGGATAAGGGATACTCAACTTGGGCCACTGCAGAAAAAAAAAAAAAAAGAAAGAAAGAAGAAGAAATAAAGATAAAAAATGATAGATTAAGTGTAGAAAAATGGTAATTTGGGGATCATTATTCTATTCTCTCTACTTTTGCATATATTTGAAAGCTTTTATAATAAAAGTTTAAAACAAAAGTATGGAGAGAGATTGAATTACTGAGGACTCACAGTATCAGAGAAGAAGCCCAGAGAATGGCTTTGGGACACAGGAAAGGGTTTTGTCTTTTGAAACAGAAGAAAATAAAGGACATGTGAAAAGACTGTGTGTGGTACGTAAGGGACAGAGGAGGAAAGAGAGAGAAAATAAGGAAGGCCTTGTGGGTGACCTCAAAATTCACAGCAAAGCAGAGGGCGAAATTGTCTCCCCACAGTGGAAGAAACAGTAAGTTGGGCTGGGGTTTGGAGAGGGAAAGAAGATTTGGCACAACCACTGCAGGTGAGGCCAGAGAGAATAAACAGCGGAGGAAAACCAGCGCTCAGGAGAAGCTAGATTGCTGGTTTTACAGAAGGAATGATCAGAAATTCTGAGATCTCGCCAAGTTTCCAAGGCCCACATTCTTTCTAGGGATTTCAATACCTCACTCGAAGAGCTTCGTTCCGTGAAGGCTGAACCTCCTTCGGGCAGTGGGTGACTTTTTCTGTTCCTATGTCTACTAGGGTCCTTCAGATTCTTTTCTTCCCAGCCAGACTCTTTCTAAAACCCCACTGCAGTCCTCTGCCGCAAGCTCACAGGGTTCAAAGGGATGGTGCCCCAAACACCAGACGGAAATTTCTTAAGAACCTTGAGTGACTCAGTAGTCCAAGAAATGCTCGCCCTACAGCGACCTTCACTATTCAGAGAAATCAGCAGGTCAATTCCAGTTACCCTTGAGGAGGATCTTGAGGCAGGGAAGTGCGGAGGGGCACACAGGCTGCTTTCCCCTGAGGAAGGAGGAGGTGCGGAGCCCCAAGAAGCCCTGACGCTGGTTCACTCAAGGGCCTGGCACAGAGCCGGCCAGAGAAATGGCCATTTCCCTGCATCTGTTCACGAGCTCCAAGGCCCCTGGCATCATGGAAATTTCCTGCACTTACAGAAAATCTCCAGGAATGCAGAACTGCAAGAGTTCTATCTCTGCTGGACTGAAGGACACTTTTCTGGCTATCGGAAAAGGAGAGTTTGCTAATGAAATGGCTAATGTCGGCTGGATTCCCAGGGAATGATTTAACATACATGTGGGGGGTGAAGCAGCTACTCTTAACATGATACGGCTTCTGTAAAAGACTTTGCATTGCATGTAGCACACAGCAAGTGCTCAAAAACACTAGTCCCCTCATACTCTGAATTTAGTGACTTCAGTGAAAGGGGCATGGGTCGGGCTTCTGGGGGTTTAGCAATATCCTGTCCTTTGATTAGGTTCTGGTTATACAGGTGTGTTCAGTTTGAAAACAATCATCTAGCTATATATATATGATGTCCACACTTTTCCTTATATATGTTATACTTTAATTAAAAGTTACCGAAAATTTGTTTAATGTTGCTTATCACAAATGAGTGATCTATTCATTAAATTAGGGTCACCTCTACTTGAGTTAATTAAAACACTTACTTGAAAGATTTAAATTTTAATGTCTTTTCAAATAGTAGGTAATTTGAAATTCCCTTCAATGTAGACATGTTCACACAATTAGAATCAATGAAGATTCTCCAAGGTCGGAACAATGTATATTTGTTGAAATGTTGAAGGAAGGACTCTTCCCTTTTCCATTTTTCTTCTTTCATCCCTAGCTAATAATTTTCAGGAACTTCTTCAGCAAGTAAGTATAGGAAGAAAGACAGAAAGAGGCCCTATTATATAACAATACCTTATATTTCTCCTTTGTAACATATCACAATTTTAATCGTACAACTTTTTGTGCATGTGTGTAAATATTTGCTTAACATCTGTCTCTCCGGCTAGATTGTATGTGTCATGAGAGTCGGGGGCGCTCTCTCACATTCATCTTTATATTCCCAGCACCTAGCAAGATGCCTGGTACATAGTAGATGCTCAATAAACATTTGTTGAATGAGTGAAGAAATGAATGAATGAATAATTGGATGAATGAGTGTGAAATCTAGCATTAGTTTTAACTGGGTAAGAAGTTAGAGGATACTTTCAACAAACCCTGGATAAGACACAAACCTGTACCCCTACTGCCACAAAGAATCAATGAGAATACAGAGGAAAAAAAGTCTTTCGAGAAGCCCTCAAGTTCCTTATTGTGTAAATGGTTCAAATAAACATCAGATTGCTTTGTCCTTATTTTTATCATATAACATATATAAAATGTTTCACCTTAGTATCCACGTGATACACTGGTTTCCCTCATTTTAATTGTATTAGTGAATCCTCAAGTTTATACGTAAGAAACCTTTATTATGAAATCATAAAGGACCCAAGGGAAGAATAAATAAAGTATAAAAGTCAAAAGCTGACTTTTTAATAATAATAAAAGAAGAAGAAATAGCCTATGCCAAGGAGAGAGAAAGTACACCGGTAAGCACAAAATGAAAAGAGGAGAAAGACATTATGTCAAAAGATGCAGAGGCCAGGAAAGAAGACATTTTAACAAGCGATAAAAGATCTAAGAGAAAAAGTGTGCCTTTAGCTGCTTGGATGCGGGTGTGGGGTGGAGGGGCCGGGGGCTCCATGCCCATCGCAATCTGGCCAAAGGCAAGGCTCGAAAAACTGGGAGGCTGTCTTAGGATCTCCCTGTGTTCCCAACCAGTGCTGCTCTGTCCGCTTCAAGACACGCGCCCGGCACCATCCCATGACCAATGTCCACGTCCTCTGGCTGCCGGCCATCTGCCCTGACGTCAGCACAGAACTGTGCAGGGTTGTATTTTAATTAACCCTCCTCCCTAGGTGATATCTCTTCGGGACTGTTTCTCCTTTCGGCCCTCTGACAAAACAGTACAATCCCATGTTCAAGCTCTGTTCTCCTCTTCAAATTTCTTTCATAGTGTTTTTTTTAAACAGCTTTATTGAGATATGATTGACATACCATGCCGTTCACCTATTTAAAGTGTACAATTCAATCATTTTTAGTGTATTCACAGAATTACACAATCATCACCACAACCAATGCTAGAACATTTTCATTATCCCAAAAAGAAACCTCGTTCGTACCCATTAGCATCATCCCACATTTCTCCCAGTCCCCGGGCCTAGGCAAGCACTGCTGTACTTCCTGTTTCTGTAGATTCTCCTAATACGGGCCTTTCATGTGGCTGGGATCATACAATACGTGATCGTCTATGGTTGGCTCCTTTCACTTAGTGTGATGCTTTCAGGGTTCATCCAGGTTGTGGCATGTATCAGTACTTCATTCATTTTTATTTTTGAATAAAAATATTCCATTGTATGAACATACTACATTTTATTTATCAATTTATCAGACGATGAACATTTCTTTCTACCTTTTAGCCATTATGAATAATGGTGCTGCAAACATTCATTTAGTGACCTTTCATAGGATGTTAGACCTGGAAGGAAGCTTAGCTGTCACCCAGTCCGATTCCCGTTCAACTCATGACTGTCTTCTGCAACACCCTTAAATGTTTATGTTCAGCCTCATTTGAATAACTCCAAAAACAGAAATCTCACTATTTCCTAAAGAATTCTATTCCAAGATTAGACTGCTATAATAACCACAACATTTTTTCCTTAGGTTCTCTCTGCCTCCCACTTCCTAGCTTGGGTTCTAGCTCAGTCTTCTGGGGCCAGAGTACAGCTTAATTCCTTTCCTGTACGACATCACTGAAATATGTTCATCTAATTATCATGTGCTTCCTGAATTTTTACCAGCTCCCCATTACAAAGACTAGGCTACATGACTTGAGATCTGTTTCAACTATAAAATTCTGTGAAGGTGATCACCACGCATGTTTTGACATTTATCTACGTGGCATATTGGATGTGCGTTGGTGTCCACCCCAGCATGCCAACGGCACCCAGATTTTCCTTTGAGAAACAGCTATACAGTTTGGTTGACACAAAACCCACTCTCGGCTCTAGGAATAAACCCCAACTGGCTGAAGTCAATCAGTAAATCTTATTTTGCATTAACATAGTGATGGTTTGGAGGGAGGAAGAAGAACATACATACGACCCAAAACCAATCCAATCAGCGTGAACTTTGCCACTTCCGCTGAGAATAACGGGACGCAAACTTTCCTCTTCTTTTCTGTGCTGGAGAGCATGAGGATATGAGACTTGAGAAAGCTGTCAGGGAACCATGTGTGAAACCCGCAGAGTGGAGAATAGCATCCTGGAGGTAGCATCTGGCTTCTGCATCAGGACAAACCTGCAGCAGGAATTACCCCCAAACTCTTCAATTCCATGAGCCCATAAGCCAATAGATCTTCATCTTGTTTTAATCCTTTAGCTAGTTTGGGTCAGATTTTTGTCACTTCCAACTAAAAAGAATCCTGATACCTGTATCGTGGTTGAGGACTTCCTCTCCTCATTCTACTACGTGCTGCAGTGTAGCGACCAAAACTGATGGCAGTCCTCCAGGGGCTTAATGCTGCCCACAGAGCAAGCCCTCTCCTCTTTGTTTTAGTAAAACCCACATCACACTGTTGATGGATATTGCATTTTGCTCAGTGTCTTGTACACAGTAGCTGCTAAATAAATGGTAGCTGTTATTATTCTCTACACCCTTTTCTGGACAAAGAAACAGAGTCCCCAGATGCCTGTTAAGAGACGTGAACTGAGATATTGGGCTCTGTCTGAGGTATTTCATTGACAATCAGGAGTACAGCCAAACGAGATAGTCCAAGGTGATTAAGAGGTCCCATGACACAGAAGAGGAACATGCAGAAAGGAGGTGATAGGATAAGTCTGGACCCTATTTTCTACATTAATATTATAACCCGTAATTATGCAATTGGTCACTTAGTGAGCTCAATCATGTGCCATCACTACTTCAGTTCTGAGTGTCTTCTCCTTGTTTCATCTTCTACTTAAGTCCCACGTTGAGCCTCACTGAAACTGATAGGGTTTTTTTCTGGTGTTATTTATACACCTGCAAGCAGGATACTTACACAGGCTTCTTCAAACTCCAGTGCACTCACTCAAATCCGCATCTAATGAACATGGCTGTCTACCCTCTACTGAAAGTGCTGCTGATACTGCTTTTTCCCCATGAATCTTAGCTTCTTTGTATTTTTGCAAATACAATTATGCATTGCATTATACTGCTAAGAGTAGAATTTTTTTTTTTCTCCATCCTTTCAAGAAATCCAAGACTTCATTTTTGTCAGTTGCTTAATCTCTACCAGCCCAAGGTTTCCCAGTTTTACAATAAGAGCTGAGGCTGGTCCAAAATCCTTTCTTACCCTTTTAGGTAAAGAATCATTCTTAAACCTAAACTTTCTCTGAGGTCTCTAACTCCTATGTGTGGCTTCACTGGAGCACGCATTCACAGACATAAACAGCTTCCAGCAAGCACATACTAGTATATAGTTTCAACGGAATCCATTTCTAGATCCTCAACTCTGTCTAAAGTCTTCCCTGAATTGATATGGGTGAGAATATGGCTGCTTATGCTGGGTTTTTTCTCTGCTACTAACCATCCTTGTCCAATTTAATGAAAGATAAACTCACCTCCTACCCATTCTAAAACTTACTTCAACGCATCACCCCAGAGTGTAAAAAAAAAAAAAAAAACCCTCCAGGAACCTTTAACAAACTTCCTTTGTACTAAACAAAGGGACAATTTTAAATATTGTTTCTATGATAAGAAAAAGAGTATTTCTAATGACCTGGGATAAAAATCTTCACAGTTTCCAATTCTTTACTTCCTGTAAAATTGAAGATATTAGTTGAGGAATCACTAAGAATCATTTTGGATGAGTAATAACTACTAACTGCTACTGATATAACCCTCCTTTCAGTTCCATCTACTTATTTACATGAATGAAGTTTCTCAGTATTTACGCTTACAAAAAATAGAAACATTATCTACATTATCTTACACAATCAATAAGTAATATTCAAGAATACATAAGCAGATTGAAAAAATAAAATAACCTCATCTACTCATTAAGATGAGTAATTGCAATAAAATTTTACTCTGTTGAGTATTCGTAAAGATTTATAATTCATTTATATTATTTCAACTAATTGTATAGTAATACTATAGAGAATTATCATTCAATTTAAAATAGATTGTTAACACCTAGAACTTTATGACCCTACATAAAACAAAAATTTTAAGGTACTTTTTAAGAGAGAGAATTGTGACAGAGTAATCAATAAAATATTTTGAACCATAGCATTATTTTACATGTGGACAAAATTCTGTAGGGAATAGTGAAATTAACACTTTATTACCAAAAAAATGTAAAATTTGTGACAGTTTAAAAAACTTATTTATATAATTTTTTAATATTATTTCAATATTCTGATATTTCAATTAAAATAAATATACTGAAAAGAATGGTGTAATAATTTTGTATTTCCTAAGAGTTTCCTGCATTAAAAAACATGTTTGGTTTTATTTCATCGAGGATGATTATAACAGATACTTTAAAATAATTGTCTATTAGTTGCAACATCTGTCTAATCGGGGAGTATGGCCTGATTCATGCTCTTTTGTCTTGAGAAAGTGCTTCATTTTCTTGGTTCTTCATATTTCAAATAACTTTGGATTCTGTGCTGAGCATTATGAATGTTAGGTTGTGGTGAGTCTGGACTCAGTTATTTGTCTCCGGTGAGTATCGTGATCTTTGTTTTAGCACGTAGCTTTCTTGGCTGGGCTTAAATTGCAAACTTTTTTTCCTGTATGATACCTCTGATCTCTGTTCAGACCTTCTTTGCGTTTAGCTGGCTACTTCCAGTCTGTTTTGCCCAAGTGTAATTCAGGGGTCTGTCAGAGACATGGGTAGATAGTGTTTGGGGATCCGTTCTCTCTGTGGTCCCCAACCCCCAGGCCCAGTACTGGTCTGTGGCTTGTTAGAAAATGGCCGCATACCACCACCCGAGCTCCGTACCACCTCCACCCCACCATGACACCCCATCCCACTATCCTTGGTCCATGGAAAAATTGTCCTCCGTGAAACAGGTCCCTGGTGCCAAAAAGATTGGGGACCACTGCCTCTGGTTCTTTCTCTTTCATAATTTTTTTTTACTATCTTTAGAGTTTCCTGACTTCACTTTCGTTATTCCCTAGGAATGAAAAATTGCAAGTTTTGTCATAAGTGCGGCTACTACAAGCACCCTGTACTTAGCCCCAGTCTAAAAGCCCCAGGGACGGGAACTTACTTGCTCCTGTCTTATAGAAACTATTTGTTACATAGTCCTCCCTCACTAAGCACATGTGAACACCAAAGTCTACGTGGTCCTCAGTTCCAGATTTTGCAGTGGTTTTCTGCATGGATAGAAGGATAATCATCTAGTAGGGTCTATAAATCATCATACCTGGAAACAGAACCCAATTTGTTTTAGAATGTCAACATTTATGACAGTTTGAGAATGATATCCTTTGCCATCATTTAGACTAATGAAGAAAAAGTTTCGACATCAACTTTATAATGTGCCGGGCATGGGGAATCACTCTTGTAATCCCAGCACTTTGGGAGGTTGAGGAGGGAAGATCACTTGAGGCTAGGAGTTCAAGATCAGCTTGGGCAACATAGCAAGACCCCTTCTTTACAAAAAATTAAAAAACATTAGCCAGGCATGGTGGCATGTGCCTGTAGTCCCAGTTACTGGAGAGGAGGTTCGCTTGAGCCCAAGAGTTTGAGATTGCAGTGAGCCCTGATGACACCACTGCACACTGCACTCTAGCCCTAGCAACAGAGCAAGACCCCGTCTCAAAAAATAAAAAAATAAAAAAATAAATAAAAATAAAAACAGCTTTATAATGCATAAGGAGGTACATTTATTTTTCAGAATTACTTCAGGGGTGTCGAATCAGAAACCTCTTATGTGCCATTTCAGATCCTCTCAGCCTCACCCAACTCTTGCTCCAGCCACCACTATGGCTACCAGCTCTTCCCAGCTTCTTCTGATCAATGTCACGCAGATAAAATCTGACAGCACCCCATCTCATGACTGTACCAAATCCTTCTTGCCTCCCATCTTGTTGACAAAAAGACATGGGATTTTGTAGGACCCAACACGGAGCCCACATATGCATGACCCAGATTTGGGGGAAGTTAATACTCTGTGGGGTGAACCTTTGACAGATTTGAGACGGGAGCCAGTATAAAAATTCTCTTTCTCCCCTGAGAAGAACTGTCCTGCAATGTAGTCACCCGGCTTTGCAGAATGAGTCCGGAAGCAGTCATATTTAGTAGAAGCCAACTCAATAATGCATTGCTGTGTTAGTTTGCCCTTTTTCTCTGGCTCACACCCCTTTTCCCGCACTCTTTTTTCCCCAAGATGACATCTAACACAGTAGTCGCACAGAAGCTCTTGGCCTCAGGCTCTGTTTTCCGGGGTAGCTAGGTTAATAAACAGGTACAAGAACCCCATCTTTAGTCCTATGGACACAGATTCAATGACCCGCTTATCGCATCTGATTCCTGGTCTTCTGACCTCTCCTGGCCATGCTGACCTATGGTAACTCTAACCGGCCTAGGCTCACCCTTCTGTAAAACTCCCGCAAGTTTCAATGATTCAATGATTCAATGATTTCAATGATTTGATGTTTATCAGGAGGAATTTTATATCTGATGTGTGACTTTGCAGAAAAGAGAATATCTTCCAGGCTCAGAGTTGCTAGAGGGACTATCCCCTAAAGAAATAGTGAGCACTAAACTCTGATGCCTCAGCCTTTCTTTTTTCTCCTTTTTTCCCTTCTATGTTACTCGTGTTAAGTATACAGTAAAGGCCACTGGCATTCAAATTGTCCATGTTCCGTCAGATAAGCTCTTCTTAATACATTAGCAATTTTCTGCTCTTGATCATGTGAGTTTCAGTAGCTACATTTGGCTATCATGTTGATGGGACAAAGGAAAGAACCAGAACTGATGAAAGGCTACTGAATGGAAGGAAATTGTCCTCCAGTATAAGGAAGAACTTCATAACAATCAATGGACTTAAGCTAGCAGAGCAGAGAGCATGACTGCCCTATGGGATAGTAAGAAGTCCTGTCTCTGGAAGTCTCAATGCAGAGGCTGTATAACAACCAGTGTGGAATGTAGATACTCAAGACTGAACGCCCAGGTTTCTGATTCAATAGTTTGGGGTTGCCTGAAAATTTGCATTTTAGCAAGTTTCCAGGTGATGCTAATAATGCTGTCTCAAGGACCACACTCTGAGAACTACGGTAGGGATGTTCTGTAAGGTAACCCCCAAATTGAGAGGCAGGAGAGTGTAGCCATTAAGAGCAAAGGCTTTAGAGTCAGGTTAGACCTGGACTTGAATCTCAGTTTGGCCGTATACTAGTTGTGGGAATTTAGGCAAGCTATTAACCCTCCCTAAGCCTGCTTCTTCATCTGTGTGTTCGGAATATCAGTACGAACTACCTCATAGGGTAGTTGTGGGGAATAGATACATCAAAAGCAAGGTAGCCATTAATATTATCCTTCTTCATCTGCAAGGAACCATAATGTTCCCTCTTATGAGGCTATCTGCTTGTCATCTAGGAATAAAACTGCTTTCCTTTGCAGGGTAAGAACACCTGTTTCCACAGCAGAAGCAGGACCACCTATTCGCAGCAATAACCTATACACAGCACATGTGTCAGGAAATGATACTGGGCACTGTTTATTTTCCCAGAATCTTATATCAGCATGTAAACATCATCACAATTAAACTTCCTGAAGAAACATGGCTTCCCCTGTGCAAGTAAATATCATAATCGAAAAATTCACCTGTCTACTCAAGAAAGTCAATATTGGCCACTAAAGGGGAATCATTTTAACCAAATGGGGTTTTCTAAAAATAAAACAAAGTGCTATATTAGGATACCACACACAAACCAAACTTTCCTTTGAAGGGGAGGATCCAATGAAATCAATTCTTTTGACATCACTGGGCATTCCAGGGAATCCTGGGAGCCCAAACGCATCTCTGCTGACTGTAGAGGAAAACCTCGGCAAACGGGATTGTTCGATCAAATCCTCTAAGTGTCTTTGCCCACTGAATCTCCGTGCCAGTCTTTCCAAGCAGGAGAAGTGACTTGCAGATTCATGCCCCACCAGGTCTCTCATCCACAGAGTGGAGGCAGTGCCCTGCAGACCCGAAGTGGTCATTTGATTCACACTCTGGGCTGCAATACCAAGAGCATGTGGATGGGTAAGGCCTTAAGGGACAAAGAAAACAAAAATAGAAAGCAAAATCTGGCTCCGTGAGAAATAAGATCACCAGGCAACGACAGGTCAACTCTTGCCCCCAGTTGCTTGCTGAAGCACACAGATGGGACGTCCTCTCTTCCACGGAACCCTCCCCATTCCTGCGGGGCTCCGGCAGCTGAGGGAAGCACCCTGTCCAGGACAACATCTTTATGCAGACAGAGATGGTTCTGGGAACTAGAAATTCCTGAGAGACTGACTCCTACTCCTTTCGGAGGCAGCTAGGGCAGAAATGGGAAAATCTGGCACCGATTGAGCATTAACCATTTGTCAGATATGGTGGCAGGAACCCGTGATCCAATGAGGAAATGACACCTGGCTCTGCCTGCAGGAGGCCCCCGTCAGGCAGGGGAGCTTCCAAAGCACATGTGGTTCCCAGACACAAAAGCTGGGGGGTTGGAGGAGTCTGTGTGTCTGTTTAGGAGGGGACACGGGGAACCCTGAGAGGAGGCCACCTGGGCTCCACGCAGCCCTCTCGCAGATGTCCACACCATGAGGGTAAAAGCAGCAGAAAGGACCCCTCCAGTTTCTCCCATAGGGCTTTGGAGAACCACAGCTGCCTGGAGCTTCCCCTTCAGGCGGCACCTAAGGCGGAGCCCCCCAGCCCTCCTCTCCCAGGAAACTAGTCATCTAAGAAACAAGCAAGAGAGGGGCCAGGAAATTGGGGCTTTTATAACTAGTGGGTGTTTCCACTTCACCAAGTGAAACGTGGAGGTCAGGAGAGCGGGAAGCGTAACACCTCACGTTTATTTAACACCATGGCCTTTATCAAGCGTCTCCTTGCCCAACTAAGGGTATATTTATATAACACCTAAGGGAAATGAAGCAATGCACTAGGCACTTTTGGATCTACTACTTTGCCATAATGTTGATACCCACCCACGATAACAACCCTTAGCTAGTTATTATTGTCAGAACTGAATCAGGGATGTTGTGAGTTTGGTCCAAGTTCAAACATCGAGAAAGTGGCCACAGAATGAAATTTTCTGACAGTATTGACCCCCTGTGCTCATCGTGTTGCCCAAGCCATTTGCCCATGGGCAGCCTCAGAGGAGTACATCTCTTTAGATAGATGTCATTAATAGTCTGAGTCTCACGCTGCAACCTAGAGAAATGGTGAGGGAACTAACGTCAACTGAGCACCTCCCCCAGTGAGCTGAACCCTTTCATGTACTGCCTGTGATGGGCTGAATTGCGTCCCCTCCAAATGTATGTATGTTGAAACTCTAATGCCCAGTATCTGAGAACGTGACTGTATTTGGACTCAGGGCCTTTTAGGAGGAAATTGAGATAAAATGAGATCATATGGGTGCACTCTAATCCAGTATGACTGGTGTCCTTATAAGAAAAGGAGATTAGGACACAGACATGCGCCGTCTGAGTGTGAGAACCCGGTGAGAGGGTCGACATCTGCAAGCCAAGGAGAGAGGCCTCAGAAGAAATCAAACCTGCCAACACCTTGATTCTTGTACTTCCAGCCTTCAGAACTGTGAGAAAATTAATCCCCATTGCTGAAGCCACCCAGTCTGTGGGATTTTGTTATGGCAGCCCTAGCAAGCTAATGCGTTTCCTCATTTTATGTTTATAATATCTCTATAAAAATAAGTATAATGCCCATTTTTGAGATGATTAATCAGAAGCCTAGAAAGGCAAACTAAGTTCCCAGAGGTTACACATCCAGCAAGCAGCAGAACCCAAGTCTGTCTGATCTAAATCTCTTCCCCGTTTAACACCCCGCCTGGCCTCTCAGGCCACACTCTGGTCTAACCCTGAAACTTCCTTTGGGCCCTATTCCAAAATGTCAGGCTTTGAGACTCCTCTGAGAATGGAAGCATTCACAGACAGCCCCACGCTGGAGCCTGCGCTGGGAATTTCAAAGGCGAAAGACGGAGCAGGGCTCTTGGAGTCAGATGAGGTATGGATGGCAACTGCAATATTTACAGGAAAGCAAGGAGGAGACCAACCTCCCAGCTCTTCTTCGAACCACAGGCTTTTAAGCTAAGGAATTTCTCACACTTTTTTCTCCCTGAGAGAATTTACCACATTTTCTGGGTTCAGAGGACACAACAACTGATAATGGATTTTTAACTGAAAAAACTTCCAGAGAACTCTGCATATCTGCATGCTACCTAGTCAACATTAGTATAGTGGGTAAAAATGCTTAGTTTGCAAGCTACGTGATCCAAATTCACCAAAAATATTGTAACTTTCTTTTCTCTTTTGTAACTCAACTTCTGTTTTATGCACCTATCTCCCTGTTGGCAGAAAACTTGATCTAGTCCCTTGAGGTAAAAACGGTAGTCACTTCAAATATAAACATGGTCATCTCCATATTCCCCTCCCCCATCTTTCTCACCCTTCAGTGGCATCTACATTCAAGGGGTCTACATGGCACGATGACCTGGGGCGAAAGGGGCCCATGGTCGTTGGCAGCCACCCACCCTGCCCTCCATCCATCATGGGCACCTGTGCCCACCAGCACTTGCTGGGAAGTCTGAGACTCCATCTGGTTGCCAGCCCTTGGTCCACTTGGGTCTCTCCGTTTCCACTTCATCCATGTCTCAAGGTATATAGGCCACCACTCAGCTAATAATTTTGAGCCCCTCTTAACTACCTGGGAAGACATTTGGACCCTTCCTCCTGATGGACCTTGCAAGCAGGAGGAGACCGAAGGGTCTTATCAACCCATCTACCTAGACCCGTGCATCCCTCTCTCTCCCTCCACCTCCAGAGGCACAGTGGCCACCTCCCAGAGCAAAGGATGGCTTTGGCTCTCAGATCCCCAGCCCCTTACACCACCACGGCCTGGAGTGGGAAGGCAGACTCAGAGCCCTTTCCTGGAGAACTTGCCTCTGAGGTCTCCTGCTCCTGTTTGACTAACGCCCCTCTCTCCCCACCCAGCTGCCCTTAATTAGTCTCTGGGGCGCAGAGCCTCTGGTGGCTCAGCTCTTCTCTTAACAATCTGTTGTTTTTGAACAGATTATTAAAAGGGCTTTGACTTTTGCAAATCAAAACCTTGGCTCTTAAGACCACTGTTTCTGCCTTAAGTTTCAAGAATGTCTAAGCCCCTGATTCCTCACCTCAAAAATGGGCATAATTATACTTAGTTTTACAGGAAAATTATAAGAATGAGACAACCTATTTTGGAACACAAAAGCCAAGAATGTGACTCCTTACTGTCTGCATTTTGTGAAATCCTGCCTGGTGCAAAGCATGCTGCCAGGGGTAGCAAGGAATTGCAAAGGGAGAAAGGTGCTCACAATTATCTTCTCTAAATTTCATCCCCACTGTGTTAGATCCCTCTGTCACTCAAGAATGGGAGGTTGTTTTCAGCCCTGCTCTCCCTGCTAGACCAGACACCTGTTTAGAGTGCCGCATCTTCGTTTAACAGTTGCACACGCTACCCAGAGACCTGCCCGGTCTCCCTTGCTTCGTTCAGCTTTCTGTTCAGATGTCGCCTCTTCAGGGAGGCTATCCCTGGCCCTCCTCTGTCAAGCAGAATGCACCTTACACCCATCACCCTTTTTCTTCTTATCCTGCTTGTTTTTCTTCATTGCGCTTATTATGACTTGACATTTATTATTTATCCATTTTTTTCTTATACACACTGGAATGTAAGCTCTATGAAAGCATGGACTTTGGCTGCTTTGCTCAGTGTCGTACTTCCAGTGAGCAGAACAGTGCCCTGCATGTAGGGGACACTCCATAAGCATCAGTTAAAGGAAGCAAGTGGGAAGGAAGGGAGGGAGGGGACAAGCCAGGCTGGCATCACCTTGACACGCTGGCACTCCAAACTTCCAAAGGCACTAGGTCAAGAGTACCCACAGATCCTCAAAAGGTGCTTCCTGACACGCGTCCTCTGCTTTCTTTCAATAACGAAAGCCTATGTCCTTCCTCTCCCTTTCGCCTACTCCTGCTGCTAAGCCCAGCGCTCAAAACAGCTGCCACGACCTTCCCCTAAATGGCTGCCTCAGCTTGGTACACCCTACAGGGAGAGCCCGGTGCTCCCTACTCCGCACACCTCAGAGGCCACTAGGCAGGACCACCCCCAAAGCCTTTCTTTCCTCTGTCTCCCCAGAAAAACGTAGAGAGACAAGGACACATGGGGCCAGGAACCGGGGTCCTCAGGACATGCAGCGCTTCCCTCGCTCTAGGCAGGGCTACTCCATCTTGGAGTCTGCACGCTGGCCCAGAGCTGGAGGAAGCAAAGCCACAGCACGCAACCACGCTGGGCCAGCCGGCTGCCCAGCCAGAGGCCAGCTCCTCCCTGGGCCTCCCTTGCACATCGTGCTTCCTTTCAGCTTGCCTTCTCTCCTCTCTGGGCTTTGTACATGTGGCTTCATCTCCCTAGAATGTCCCTCCCAATACCATTGGCCCGGCCAACTTTTCCTCCCTTTCAGAACTCACCCCAAATATCAAACTTTGCTGATACCCACCTCCCGCTTGGTCTGGACTGGTCCTCCCCCTGCCATGAGCCTGGGTTCTGCCGTGTCAGTGTTTATTGTTCTGCAACTGTCACCTGCCCCCACCCCTCCGGCCCCCCTACACTTGCAGGTGAGCCTGGTAGAAACAAAAGCTGTGTCTTGTTTCTTTTGTACCTCCTGTCCCTAACCCAGAATCTGACACACAGAGACATGGTACAATGAATGTTTGCTCACTCATTTATTCATTCTACAAATATTAGACCAGGCTCTGTGCTTGGTGCTAACGGTGTTAGAGCAAAAAATGCAGACAGGATGGATCTCTGTTCTCAAGGAGTCTGTATCCTAATGGGGGTGAGACAGAAAACAACCAAGCAGATAAACGATTGTAGATTGTTTTATTATGATGATTGCAGATTATTGTTATTGTAGATTATTATTAAATAATTACAGATTATTATTATTTAGTAGTAGATAAATAATTGCAGATTAATTTGGTAGAGTGCTTACTCTGTGCCGGAGTGTAGGTGTAAACACACACGCATACACAAAGTACAAGTGCTTAGATACCAGCTTGTTAGATTATATTGGACAAACAAGACAAGCTTGGACTGATTCTCAGTCTTGCCCAAGGCACCCAGGGCACAGTGCATTGGGCTCTCGGTGGAAGAAAATAAGCAGGGTGCTTTGATCAATGTCAGGAGAGGGCTCTTACTGCAGGCAGAGTGACCAGAGACGGCACTGGAGAATGAATGAACGAATGAGATCACAAGCACAGTGCAGCTGGGTCCAGACCGCAGCCTCGTCACCAGAAACCTCTCCATCTTGAAAGCATTTCTGCCAGCATAGAATCCAGCAGGCAGTGGCAGTGTAAGCCTGGCTTTATACGCAGGTGACAGTGCCGACTGATTTCCCCAAAGGTTTCCTTTCCAGTTGGTTATCTTTGGGTCAGGAGAGGGGGGAGGATTGAGATTCTGGAACACAGGCAGAATAAAATGCAGTCATTCCTGAGAGCTCACTGGGTTGGAGCCCTGAGGCAGGCCTTGGGGACACCATTAAAAGACCTGTGGGGCTGTGCTCAGCGCCCCCTCCCCCCCCTCCCGGAGAGGCACAGATGAAACATCCCCCAGGAGGCAACAGGAGCCGGAAGCCCAGAGCAGAGCAGGGGCAGGCAGGGAGGGCTCCTGAGGTTTATTTTGAGCCGGGCCTTGACTGGAAGATGAAGAGAAGGGGAAGTGAGCAAGCACGTTTTGGGAAGAGAAAGCGTGAAGGGAGGAAGCACCAGGGGTGACTGTCGGGGCGGGGGAGGATGGCGGAAGGGGGCCAGGGCGGGCCTGCCACAGTATGTTAGGGCCAACCCTGGCAGGCCCACCCTGGAATGTGCAGGGCTCACCCTCTGGCTCTAGAAGGCAGCTCGCAAAGCACCAGGAGACTCAGATCCAAATTCAGAGGCAGCATCTGTAAGAAACACCCAGTGAAATTCCTGCCCTGGAAGGTGGGGGCAGTGACAACAGGGCAGCCCCTACGCCCAGGCCGTCTGGCCTTAAGGAATACAACCTTCTGGGTGGGGGGAGTGGGGGAAACACCTGGGAACTCAAAGAGAGGAAGTTAGGGAGTGGAGCAGACTTCGGCCTCGTTCAGACCAAGACTCCTCCGGGGTTCAGGCCTTAGGTGCTGCTGTCGCTACCCACAGACAGCCCTGAGGAAGGGAGAGCTCCCGGGTGAGGACCCTCTGCACCTCCTCCCGGGGGCCCCTAGGGTTTACGGAATGTGCCGCACCTCCCTGTAACAGGTGCAGGGCACAGCCAAATGGGGCCTTTAGGAGCAATGGCACTTCCTGGGCCTCTTAAGAACCCAGCCCACACCTAACGGGGATGACATCTGTGCTTTCCAGGGGAGGGAGAAATTGCCTCCAATTGTCCTTCCAGGTGTTCTGACACAAAGATCTCCTTGTGAGATGTCCCAAAAAGCCAAAACTAGCACCTACCCTGAATGGGAAAGGATAAATACAGGCAAGGCAGCAGATGTCAGACTATTTCCTGATAATAAGAAATAATAGCCAATATGTACCAAGTGTTTACACCAGAGTATACATGTACACACACACACACACACACACACACACGCACACAAGTACAAGTGCTTATATACCAGCTTGTTAGATTATACTGGACAAACAAGACAAGCTTTGACTGATTCTTGATCTTGGCCAAGGCACGGTGCATTGGACTCCCAGTTGGAATCCTGACTTGTGCATCTCCGTGTGTGAAGGATGTCAGGGGAAAGCCTCCATTCCCGCAGGATTAAAATTCCTCATCTGTCAGATGTGTTGACTGCTTCCTTAACAAGTCTCAAGTCTGACAAATGAAAGACACAAACACTTCCTTAAAGTAGGCTCTTGGGAAAATGTCTGGGGAAGTGTCTATGCAACGTGCACAGGTGACTCTCGGTTGCTCATTAGCTCACCCACACCCAGGTCATGGGGAAGGCAAGGGACAGGTGTGCATGGGGCTCCTTGATCCTCATGGAATTTCCTATGTCATAATTGTGTACCGGTCCCCTCCCCTCCACCCCACCCATTCCCTGATCTATCCACATCCTTCCAGTCCAGCTCTGGAGCTCCGAGCTCCCCAGGTGCCTTCTGAGCTGCATTCTCTGACCAGAACTCTGCTCCCTGAGCACTGGCGCTCAAGCCCCAACCTTGGGCTCCGCTGGATGTCGCAGCACCACCTCAGAATGGACTGTGTGGGCCAGGGAGTAGAGCAAGGGAGAGAGGAAATAAAAAACAGAGAAAGAAGAAAGAGGAGACGAAAATGAAAACACAGAAGAGCAGCAAAGAGAGGGGGCAGGAAGAGGAAGAGGAGAAGTGCTTGGGCAGCAGAGACAGAGGAGAAAGCGGCGGGGCAGAGAGCTGGGAGACTCAGCGGGACAGCAGGCCCAGGGGCTGGGGAAAGGGGACTGCAAGAGACAATCGCAGAAATCTGCGCTCGTCCTGGGCTGTGGCTTCCAAACTCCAGTGTGAATGGAAATTGTGCAGAATGCCTGTGAAAATCAGACCCAGGGCTCTAGTCCCTTAGAGCTGGAGGGGGTCCACCAGAAGGCCCGAAGGCCAATAATATCTTTTTCATCTTTATATCCCATACGTGGCATTCAGCAAATGTTTATTGAATGAATGGATAATTCTCTGTTTTCCCCCAAAGAGTTTGGATTTTCCTTCCTACAATTAGAAACCTCTTTGATAGTAATATAGATATTTTTATCTCCCATAACTATAAAACTATTCCAATGAATCATTATACCTATATCACCCTGTAACTTAAAAAAAAATCCAAGTGTGGTAGCTCATGCCTGTAATTCCAGCACGTTGGGAGGCCGAGGTGGCATAATCACTCAAGACCGGGAGTTCAAGACCAGCCTAGGAAACATAGTGAGACCTTGTCTCCACAAAAAATTTAAAAATTAGCCAGGCGTGGTGGTGCACACCTGTAGTCCCAGCAATTTGGGAGGCTGAGACTGGAGGATCATTTGATCCCTGGAGTTCCAGTCTGGGTAACAGAGTGAGACCTTGTCTCTATATTTAAAAAAAAAGAAAAAAAACTACCATTGCTGGTGAATGCTGGGATACTTGAAGGGTACCTTGTGCCAGCAGATCAACCCTAAGAACCATAAGTCCTTGGCCTGATTTCCAAAGTCACCTATAATCTCCACCTACCCCACCTGCCCAATCCTGTCTCCCACGAGTTCCCAGCACGTTTGGTCTGCCCTGCACAGGACGCTTCATGTGTCACCCTCAGCTCGGCCTCTTTGCTTTTGCTCACACTGATCCCCCGTGTTCAGAGTGCTCGTTTACCTTCCTGACGCCTCTTTCAAGCCCACTCAACGTAAAAGGTGCCGTATGCATCCCATCATTTCCGTAAAGTCACCCTCACTGCTGTAATCCACACTGAGCTCCCCCTCCTCCAAATTCTTGCAGCAGAAACACCATATTGTATAATTTTCTGTATCGTATGGTACAGCACTTAAATTATACCTAATTTCATATAGTGGTTTTCCTAACAGTCTTTTTTTCTACAAATGGATTATAAAGTTTGAAGAAAACATCTGGGTATAGTATTAGCCATGTGCCTGCCTCACCCAGAGCCCCTTTCAAGGGGAATTTAGACGGGCTGCAGCTCAAAGTGAGCAGCCACACCGGGTTCTCGTGTGTGTGCACTGGGGCCATCACAGCCGAACACCACAGCCTGGGCAGCTCCAACAACAGAAATGTATTGCTCACAGATCTGGAGGCTGGAAGTTCAAGATCAAGGTGTCAGCAGGGTTGGTTTCTTCTAAGGCCGTCTCCTTCTCTTATGGAGTCCACTCCCTTGTTGTGTTCTGACACTCTTTCCTCTGTGCGCCCCTGGTCTCTTTCTGCATGCAAATCTTCCCTTCTTATAAGGACTCCAGACGGAATGGATGAGGGTTCACCCTAACAACCTCATTTTAATCATATCATCTCTTTAAAGACCATGTCCCAGGGACAGTCGCATTCTAAATAAAATAGCAGGGGTTAGGGCTTCAACATTTGGATTTTGAGGGGGTACGATTCAGCCCAAGATAGTTCCAATCAGCTCTATCCCAGCTTAGAGGACGGCAGATGCCTGACCCAAAGGCACGCAATCCACAGGTTAGCTGGTAGTTTGAGTGGCTTAATATAAAAATTCTTTCCAGTGAGGGACAGTGGTATATGCCTAGAAAAATCATATTCTTTCTTGGAAACTCGAAGTGGGAAATATAAAGAAAAGCAGCTTGTTGGCCACAGGAGGAAAAGCTGATATATTAATGCATATATTCTCCGTCTCGTCCCTCTCATTTGTACCGTGCCCTGTTGTACCGCACACAGTGTTCAGTGTATACTCATTGAATCTGGCTTTGGAATAGACTGATTCCACCAGCAGAGTTAACTTTTCAAGAACTTTGGTTCCTTCAGGCAATATCTGGTACCCTGCCCATCTCTTGAACACCTAGCTCCTTGCTTCTAGTTTACTCAAAATGAAAGATCTCTCGCATCTACCTTCAAAAATGGCTTCTATTTGGAGGCAATGGGAATAGCGAGAGTAACTGTAGGAAAAACATTTTTATGTTTTCAGTGAGATGCAAACTCTAGTCAATGTTCCAGTTCCTATTGCTGTAATACAAACTACCCCACGCTTACGACAAAAACAAAACAAAACAAAAGTTTTTTAAAACTACGCCCACATATTCTGCGGGTCAGGAATTCAGAGAGAGAGACAGCTTATCTCTGTGCTTTAATTTGGGTTCTCAACTGGGAAGACTTGAAGCCTGGGGGTTCCTTGACAACAGCAGGTTGGAATCTCCCGCAGACTCACACACTCACATATCTGGTGATTGACGGTGGCTGTTGGCTGGTGCCTCAGCTGGGGCTTTCAAAGGGAGCACGTACACATGGTGGCTTGGGCTTCAGGGCAAAGGCCTGGGTTTTAAGACAGGACAAGGTCACCGTTTATGACCAGACAGAACACCGTATCACCATTTATGATGTAGCCTCACTTCTGTTATAGTCACACGTTTACCCAATTTCAAGGAAAGGGAACATGGACCTTGCCACTCGATGGGAAAGGTAGCAAGCTCACACTATAAAAAGACAGGAATTATTGTTGTGGCCATCACCACAGTCTACCCTCTGGCCACAGTACTTCCCATCCCTCTCGCCTGAAAATATACTCATTCCCTCCTCCAAGACCACCAAGTCCCATCTCATTATGACATCAGTTCAAGTTATGTAAATCAGACCCGAGAGTGTATGAGTTCCTCAGATACAGCAGTTTGAGCACCATGCCTCCAATCTAAACACCAGTAAACTACAGTTGGCAGCCCACGCACCCAATTACACAATGGTGGGACACAACCACTGTGGACGCTCTTGTTCAGAACGGGAAGAAATGGGGCACACAGAAACCACGGGCCCATACATGATTCTGGAATCCAGCTGGGCACGCGTTGCCTGTTTTGATTAAGGCTCAGGTCTGCTGCTTGTTCTCTGGCTCTTGGCTCTGCCCTCAGGGCTCTTGGTTCTGCCCTCTGAGTCATCATTGCTCTGCAATAAGAATGGCCCCAGTTTGCAGCTGAGTAGTTTTCTCAACCAGCCCTGTGTCTGTAGTAGCTAAGGGGTCCAAAGGTCTCCTTCTGTTTGTACTATTTCTGTCCCTTTCTGGGCATGCTTATACAATTCTTTGTAAAACTTTGTGAACTTTTGGGGTATTAATTTATAATTTATTCCATTAGACAAAAAGCCACAGCCACAAATCTCCTTGAGATAGGCCTTCCTATACCGTGGGCTCCCTGTGAGGCTGCTGTGGGCCAGTACCTTCAAGCTTCTTATAAGCCCTATTGTTAAACAGATAGGGAAGCCAGCTTCTAATGGCCTCTCTTCAGTAAGAATAGTGAATCTGGGAAAAGGAGTGAGGTGCAGAAACTAAGCCTGACATTTCCACTAAAAGTCAAAAGCTGCAAAGAGGGCAGTGTGGTACCTCCACTAGCAGAAGTCAAAGTTAAACTTTCACCTCATTGGGTGAAGCCCTCAGGACTTGCGTATCATTAAGCTCAAGCAATGAACTGATGCAGATGACCAACCACACAAGTCAAACCACTAGTGACAATCGATTCAGACACCCAAGAATTGCAAATGTTGGAATTGTCAAAAAAAAAAAAATAGAATTGTTATGAATAAAATATTTAATGAACTATTGGCTACAATAGCAAAGATGAACATACAAGAAACCTCCAGCAATGAATGATCTTAAAATATCACTCCACAAATTCTTTATTAACTAAAAACAGGAGGGGAAAAAGGTATCTCTAAATGGAGAAATTTGGGGCACCCCAACTTCATTGCACTAGCAAAGTCGACAGCATCAGCGTTGGAACCCTGTGCCATCTGGTGCCTTCTGCAGTGATGCACCAAGGAGGACATAATGCCACACATGCAGTGCTCCCGCCAAAGGTGTTTAATCTGGATCTAAGCATGAGGAAACAACTAGATGAATGCAAATTGAGCGACATTTTACAAAATAGTTTAGCTTGAACTCTTTGCAAATGTCAAGGTGATAAGAAAATTTTTAAAAAGAAGGGCCTGGGAACTGTTCTAGCTTAAAAGAAACTAAATAAACAGGACAGCTAATGGAATGAATGATTCTTGATTCTATCTCCTGGACTGAAAAAAAAAATAAGAAAAACGTTTTTTAAAAATCATTAATGGGACAATTGGAGATATTTGGATTTGGTCTATATATTAGATAATATCATGCTTTCAATGTTAGATTTCCTGAATGTGATCCTTGCATTGTTCTTATGTTGGAGGATGTCCCTGTGCTTAGAAGATATATGTTATTAAAGGGAACAGTAATTGAATGTGACACGACCTCTTAAATGACTCGCCAAAAAAAAATCTGTGTTATCATGCAAATGTGTGAAGAGAAAGAGAAAAAGAAAATGTGGCAAAATATTAACAATCGGTAATTCTAGATAAAGGGTAAGATGTTTGTTACGCTATTCTTGCAACTTTTCTGTAGTTTTGAATTTTTTTTTTAAATAATAGTTTGGTAAAATATTAACACTACAAAGAAAAAGTAGAGTGTACCCTGTTAATTATTAGTATTAATATTAGGACTTCCACATATATGTTAGAGCCGCTCCTTTCTTCAGGCCAAAGCAAAGCTTACACACTTTAGACAAGGCACCGCGAGATAAGGTAACTTTGTAAAGGTCACAAAGAAAAGTGTTAAATAAAGTGTCGAATAAGCAGAAACCAGAAAACCAAAGCTTTGGACACCCATCACCACATTTCCAGAACTTTCCTACTCACATAAAATATCTCCTTCCCCTTGGCTGAATAGGAAAATTCAAATAAAGGATTCTGCTCCTTTTTATATCGTTAACCAATCTTTGTATAGATTAAAAGATGAGTTTGAGAAGAGAACATCCATAAAATTAAAATGAAATTAGGCATATTAGGGTGGTGAGATTCAAGCTGATGTTCTCTGGCATTTTTCTTTTGTTCCTCTGATGCCATTTTAAAACTGACCAGAGAGAGTATAAGAAAAGAAATTAGCATGGCTACGAATGACTGCCATCAACCAGCAATTTCAGGAGTCACCAAAGCAGGATACTTCACAAATGTCAGTGTCTCTAGGCTACACATTTATTTTCCTTTCCTTCATTTGTTACCTGCATGTCACCATCTTCTGCAAATCCCAGCAATGTAGCACCTCTGGGCCACCAGTCTGTCACACTGTGACTTAAAAGCATAGGGTCGTGGGAGTAGACTGGGGAGGTGACCTCAGCCAGACCACTATCAAGCCAAGAGTGCTTAGGGCTCTGTAGATCTGCTGGCTTAAAAAAAATTCTCTGTACTTGCACAGCCTTGAGGAGAGACGGGACTGTTGGAGACAGATAAGATTATTTTGTTCTTCACTCTCTCTAGTGAACCAAACACAATCCCCACTTTGGCTTTCCAGACTCGGGGCTCATGTCTGAGCTTTTCTTTCCTTGCATCCTTTGGTCAGAGGCGATTACCTTCCAGTGCTGCCTTCACAGCTCACGGCATATGCGTGATCTTATGTGTAATACCTTAAATAGCACTTTCAGGAAACCTATTAAGTTTTCTGGTTAGCCTAAAATGGCTCATTCTGGAAGAGATACCAAGTGTCTTAGGAAACAGAGTCTGGTACGTGCTGACATTTTGTAACTCCGAAGTCTCGTCAGGATCAAGTTGTAGATAGCCAAAGCGTTGCCTGGGCTATTCTCAGGGCTCCCCACTAAGGAAAACTACACTGCAGGGAGGACAGCAGTGCAGTGAGTGTTAATACAGGACCGAGACAGCTGAACCGGTAGAGAAATCTCTGACTGATAAGAGATGACGGGGTTTCGTGTGCTAACATAGAGGTATGCAATGTAGAGATGGTATAACAGGTTTGTTTTTTTTTTTTCTGCATCTGTCTCCGGGAGAGAAGTCAGGCACAAGAATGACAAGAAAGCATGGCCTGGTCTACTCACCTCTCCCCACTTCCCCCCTGCGCAATCATCCCGCCGGCAGCACAGGAGCTAAAACCAAGTTATAACGACCATCATGAAGGGACTTGAGCACTCAGTGAATTGGGTGGTTAAACTGGTTAAGGCTAGTGTCTTTTTACCAAGTCAGAGTAAGAGGAAAAATAAAAAGTGGCCTTTATCATTACATATTAATTCTAAAAATTTTATTTTCGGCCGGGCGCGGTGGCTCACGCCTGTAATCCTAGCACTCTGGGAGGCCGAGGCGGGTGGATCGTTCTGAGCTCAGGAGTTCGAGACCAGCCTGAGCAAGAGCGAGACCCCGTCTCTGCTAAAAAAATAGAAAGAAATGATATGGACAACTGAAAATACATATATAGAAAAAATTAGCCGGGCATGGTGGCGCATGCCTGTAGTCCCAGCTACTCGGGAGGCTGAGACAGTAGGATTGCTCGAGCCCAGGAGTTTGAGGTTGCTGTGAGCTAAGCTGACGCCATGGCACTCGCCCCAGGCAAGAGAGTGAGACTCTGTCTCAAAAACAAACAAACAACAACAACAAAAAAAATTATTTTCATCTCCTACAGTACGCTTCCGTGGGCTTAGAGATACAAAAATAAGTAGCACACAATCCCTTCTCTCAAGTTGCCCATAGTAGAATGGAGATGAGCCTGCTTTAAGCCAGGGTGTTAGAGCCAGAAGCAAGGGAGAGGCAGGCAACCTAGGGAAGAGAGAGGATAAATCATGACGCAGCAACCCAGCAACACGGGAGGAGAGAGGGTCTGCACCCAGGGACTAGAAAAGGGACATCTCTTCCACAGAGACAGAGGAAAGGAGGGGAGGGCAGCAGCCTGGATCATTTTTGCCGTGCGGCTTACAGCAAGATGACAACGTCGTAGCTCTGAGTTTGTAACGGAACTCACGAGCCACGATGGATTTATCACCGCATGGTCTCGAAAGCTTCCAAATGGATGACTAACATTAAGGAAAAAAAAAAAGAGAGAGAGAAATAATTTAAAACCATTAGATTAAGGATTTGTAGGGAAAGTACTTAATGACAGCTAAGTGTTATTTCTGTAAGTCATCCTGTCTAGGTATATTCTTCTTAAGTCTGGTGATTAATACTTGTGAAGTTAACATTTTCAATAAAAATTTCAATATGTTTCATGTGAGGCAAAATAAGCCAGGCACAGAAAGACCAATACTGCAGGATCTCACTTATATGTGAAATCTGAGAAAGTTGAATTCACTTTTTTTTAAGTTAAAGAATAAGATGGTAGGTACCAGAGGCTGGGCATTGCAGGATGGGGGGATGTTGGTCAAAGGATACAAAATTTTAGTTGGATAGGAGGAATAAGTTCAAGGGATCTATTGTACATCATGGTGACTATAGTTAATAACAATGGATCGTATATATGAAAATTGCTAATGGAGTAGATTTTAAGTGTTCTCATCACAAAAAGATGGTAAGTTTATAGGTAATACATATGTCATATAGCTTGATTTAGCCATTCCACAATGTACACATATATCAAAACATCATATTGTACACCACAAATATACATCTACAATTTTTACTTAATTTAAAAAAAATATTTCAATGTTTTTCAAAACATAATTTATTGTTTATATAATAATATAAATCAACTTGCCTTCTATGCCACAGGCTATGAAAAAAAAAAATAAGACAACAAGTTGCTTAAGGTATCCTCAAAATATTAACATAGAGATAAAACCTGGAGAATAAACTAAAGAAATACAAATATCTAGGCCAAATGGCTTCTGTTACTAGATTTATGAATTTAACCACAATTCAGTAAATTTGATCTTCCAGGCCCGAGTTACACATTGATCCTAAATCCACTCCCAGGAGCCAGAAGTTCTGCAAGCCTAGTGAGACATCAAGGGTAGAGTTGGCTTTGCCTTGAATGTTAGCCTTTAACTAGCTGGCCACGGTTAGGTCGGCTCTTAGCTGCTTACGGTCGTTAGAATTAAGGCGCCAGAAGACTCCGGGACTATCAGTATTAGAAAAAGCCCCTCCTCATGGTTCAAGCTGCAGAGAAAATGCAAAGCATCTGGAGTGGCCTAGGCAGCCCCTCTCCAGGACTATCTCACCAATGATGAAGAGATCGCTTATGTTAACTAAGTTTACATCTTATTTCTCACTCCGTCTCCTTCCTTCCCAGATTGCTTACTAGTTCAATAACTTCTAGTTTTTCCCAAGTATCTTAAAGAGTCCTTGATCTTTTTAGTCTGTTAACATTTTAAAAATTCAAACAGTGGATGTTCAACATAAACTTTTAAAATGGAGTTACAAAATAAATGCCCCACCAAGATCTAATTATTTTCTTTTCTTCCCCAGATTCTCTGAGTATCGGGAGATCTTAATAAATAGAAATAGAATACTGGGTGTTCCATGGGTGATTCTGGCCAAGCAAATTCTCTCTCTGGCATCCCACCAGTTAGTGTCTAGTCAGGAGTTTCTCTGTTACTGAGTAGGTTAGATTTCAAAAAGCTATTAATAGGTTCATTTTTTCAAAAGTCTATTCAGTGAGGCTGAATAAGTAACCAGTGCACGTAGACAGTATAGCACTCTGATGGGCAACCTCTGGAGCCCAACTTCCCAGCCTTGCCACTTCTTTCTTGTGACCTGACTGTACCTCAGTCTTTTCACCTTTGAGATGGGGAGGGGGGGTAATAATATCCTCCTGTTTTGAAAATAAATTAGTCCATACATTTCAAACAGTGCCTGACACATTAAAAAGTGTTCAATAATTATCAACACTATTAGCTATCTATAAAAACTTAAATTTGCCCAGAGAACTATAAGTATTGATGGCCTTAGTTTCAACTCCTTTTTTATTTCAACTCTCTTAAAGATATTCCTATTTTGTCTTTCTTTTTTTTACTACATATAAAATTTATGATGAGACAAGGTCTTAGATGACCATGGACACTTTTGTAAATCTAAATTAGGATCTTGATATCTGAACAAGGAAAGTATCTTTTCAATAAAATGGAATTAAATATGACTGATTTTTTTGGTCGTTCTTTTTATCTTGCTTTGCTTTCCAAAAAAGCAAAACTCTAAAAAACCGAAAAAAAAAAAACAAAAAAGCAAAACTCAGCAAGCATACCTTACGCCATGAACGACAGCATAAAATGGCCTCTTGTGACTGCTAACACCCCCTATTGGTGGGGGCAGAGTTGATATGCTTTAGCTCTGGTGCATAGCTTTGTCGTCTATGAAAATTAGGAACGTCTATCTTCATGGAAATTAGATGTTACTTTCATTTGAAAGGTCATAAATAGAGGATATTCTATACTAAAATAAAGAGTTGAAAAATACATATTTCTCTTTAAAAAAAATACATTTACTCTATATATGGTCAGTGCCCAAAAGAATGCTTGGCAAATAAATAAATGTGCAATGAATGGCTGTTGTTGAATGAGCGAAGGCTGAGGACTTTGGTAAACACTCTGTAATATTACAGAGTAATATCTCTAATACTTAAAACAAACAAAAAAAGGGTGGTATGATTATCTGCGTGCTATAGATAAGGAAACTGAAATTCAGACTTGTTAAATACTGCCCAAGTGGCCTTCTGATTCTAAAGCCTTCCTTTCCCACAGCTCCAGGCCGCAGGGTGCTCTGCAATTCATCGAAGGGGTTGTGCTGCACACCAGAGGCAGACTAAGGTCAGAGAGCAAAGGGCACCGGGCGGAACTGCAATCAATGAAACTCCAGTGAATTCAAAGAATGAAGCTGACGCACACACGCCACGTTGGTGGGGTGGAAGGAGAACCCAAGTCTGCAGGCTGATCTGAGACGAGATCCGGAAGGACAGCGAGGAGGGAAGGAATTCAGCCGAGATTCATTTACATCAGGACCAGGAAGGCAGGGCCTCCTTCGCCTTCCATGAGTTTTCTTTCTTTATTGATTAATGGCTTTTTTATTTTCCTGACTATAAAAAATAAATTCTCATTAAACATTTTCAGGCAATTCAGACAGGTACTTTTAAAATATAAAAATTTCTTCTCATCTCACCACGTGGTGTTAATACTGTGCCATATATCCTTCCAGATTTTTTTTCTGTGATTGTATATGATTTTCTTTTTCAATGCAGAGTAGGATCCCTTTTGAAAGCCCAAGAACGTGTGCCACAGGCCTGCCTCTATTTATCCGAGCAGCACAATAAAAGCTCAAATCTGCCACCTGACGCTGCAGCTTCAATGTTTATTTGTAAAATGAGAATAAAGTTAGCACCATCACCCCTGCCTTACTACAAGTTAGGTATTCGTATTTAAAATAAAATTACCTATATTTTTTGGGCTTTGGGGGATATTCTCTATTGCATAATTAAGTTGCACAATTCTTACCACAGTCCTCCCCTGCTGACATCTACATAGAAATTATGAAAAGTAAAGCAATGCAGTAAATATTTATACTTATTTAAAAATACCGTTTTAAGTACTCACCCGAAAACACACAAGCCCCTGATTTCTTCAAGGCACACTGATGCAGGCCTCATGTAAAATTCTGGCTGTTGGAGATCTCTGTGGGGCTTCATCTTTAGGGGAAGGGCTTTCTACAGAGTCCAGTAGATATCACATCAGCCTTTGGATAAATAAAATAAATAATTATAATGTTTGTTAACTTTGTCGAAGTAAACATGCTTATTGTTTTCCTCTGGCTCTTCTCTTTAATTGCATTGTTTTTGTTGAACCACAACAGATGGTGCTTATAAATGTAATATCACGCCCAAGGCAGGAACAGGAAAGCCCGGCCGGAGGAAGCAGACCAGCCTTCGCAATATGGCTGCCCTAGAGGAAACACGTCCGCCCAAGATGAACCAGAGGTGGCCAACCTTTTGTACAGCGCCTGATTTCCAAAAGGTGGAGTATTTATGATCCTGAGGTCTAGATTCCTGGATTCACTGCTAACTATCTTATAACTTTAAGTTGGTGTAAAATAGGGATAATAATGGCATCCTCCACAGCGTGGTGGTAAACATTAAGTGAGCCTATTCTTAAAAATCTTAGAATGGTAGCTAGATGTGGACAACATTCGGCAGATGTTAGGTACGATGAATGATAAATTAATGCTCCTCACTTTGTTTTCATTGAGTGTCATATGTACCCAGCACTGTAGGGAACACAAAGGCAAGGTCCCTGCCATTTCTTGAGCATTGTCAAGCATTGGACTAGGTTCTTTATTTACATTGTGTTATTTAATCCTTACGATTTGATAAGATAGGCATTCTTAACCCCACTTTTCAAATAAGAAAACTGAAATGCAGACAGATGGATCTTGTTCAGTGTCACAACACCTAGAAAGTCCTTTCTCTAAAGAGAAAAGAAAAGGGTGCTGTCTTAGTTTGGGCTACTCTAACAGAATACTGTAGTCTTGGTGGTTTATAAACAACATAAATTTATTTCTCATAGTTCTGAGACTGGAAAGTCTAAGATCAAGGCTTCAGCAGATTTGGTATCTAGTCAAGGTCCACTTTTTTGTTCTTAGATGGCGCCTTCTCACTGTGTCCACACATGACGAAAGGGGCAAGGGAACAGTCTAGAGTCTCTATTATAGGGCACTAATCCCATTCATGAGAACTCCACCCTCACGATCTAATCACCTCCCAAAGGCCCCACCTCTAAATACCATCACATTAGGAATTAAGTTTCAACATATGATTTTGGCGGGCACAAACATTCAGTTCATAGCAGGTGCACATGTATTTGTGAAGTGCCTCACTAGCTATGTATTCACCTAACCTAACACATGTAAACCAAATAAATTCTATCTAAATATTTATGATACTCAGTGTTGGTAAGGGTGTGCAGAAAGTCACTCTAGTACAATTAATAATAGCTACCAAAAGCATGTAATGTATATGCCTTCTAACCCAACATCTTTAATAGTAGGAATTTACCCTACATATCGGTTGGGACAAATATGCCAAGGTAAAAGTACCGTAATATTCACTACCACATTATTTGCAATACCAAAACGCAATTCCAACACAAAAGTCCTTCAGTATGGGACTAAACAAATTATGTTATATAAATAAAGAGATACAATACAGCCCTTAAAGGAATGTGGTAGATAGGTAGGAAAAGGTATCCGGCTCTGACTTCAAAGAAGAGAAAAATCTTTATGCACAGAGGCAACCAAGGGTGGCTTCCGAGAAAAACCCAAGACTTGATTTGAGTCTTGAATGAAAAACAAATTATTTTGACTGGGCTGAGAAGAGTAAAGCCATCTAGAATGGAGCAACCATTGACCAGGGAATGATGTTGTGTAGTGGAAAGACCCCCGGTTGTAGAGTCCAAACCCTGGCTTTAGAGCAACCTGAGGCAGGGCCCCCAGAGCTTTTATATGGAAGTACCTGGTTTGGCAGTGAAGAGAGGCACATTCCCCATGAGAATGCAAAGTGCCCAACTGAAAGAGAGAGAGAGAGATTTCTTTTGAAGTCTCAAATTCCCTACCTCTGACTTTGGCTAATGGACATTGGGAATGTTGGACGGAATCGCAGAGAGCTGGTACAGCGTATCAGGTTCTATTTCCTTTTTCTGACTCAGAGATACAGGTTTTCAAGGACCCGGGCTCACATGATTATGTGGACATGAATAGTGGGAGGCAGAAACTAAGAATCCAGAGCTACTTTAGTAGATAGCCAGGCATGTTTGTCAAAGCCAAAGATCTTTATTTATTTTTACTTGTTTATATCTGTTTTTTATGAAGTGACTAATTCTCCAAAAAGCGAACCGTGGTGGTAGGCTGTAGGTACTTCACAGGAAGCGCTACCAATTCTCTGACTTATCTAATTTATATTGGGATTCTGTGTAAAATACCATTTAAAAAATAAATTTATGGCTTAAAAGAAAACTATTTAAAACCACAGCTTGATATCTTCTTAGCTCTGGCCATGCCATAATTAAAAGAAGGAAAAAAAAAAAAACCAAACCACAGCTTGAGAAGCTAGCAAGTAAACGCTAGGCAAGATTCTACACCTTGAGCGATGATAACAGGAAATGGTAGTGTCTGGGCTCATTTGAACATGTAAGGCTCCAAAAGAGCTTTTCCTCCCAAATGTAACTAAGCCTAAAAAAATACGCAGTGTACATTTGCAACTAGTGAAGGAACCATGTTACATTTATTAGTAAAGAACTTTCTGGAAGTAAAAATGAGAAAATTGTTTTCTAATCGCCAATGTGATTATTTAGAGCTGGGGCCTTTGGGAGGTGATTGGATCACGAGGGTGAAATTCTCTAATTAGAAAGCGTATAAGAAGAAATCTAAGTTGAGCCCACATCTGGGAAGCACGGGGCTGTGGAATGAACAGGGACAGCACTAGAAAGAGAATGGGCTCTAGAATCAGTCATGCCTGGGAGTGACACGCAGGGGACCTCAGACCAGTCACGTAAGCATCACACACTGAGCCTTCTCAACTGCAAGACATGAGAAACGATATTCATATCGTGGGTCTGTTATAAACATTGGCCATGATAGATATATTTATAGCACAGAGTAGGTATCAAAAATTGTTAGTTCCTAATAGACAAATCCCCTAACTCTGAGCCCAGTGTTCCTGTGTGTCAAAGGAAGACAAGGATTCCTGTGGGAGCATAGATATGAAAAGCCTTTCTGAGCTTTAAAATTCTCTAAAGAGTTAAGATTATTATCAGTAATTGGGAAGTCAATGTTTAAAGATACAAAGCATTAACTAATGAAGTGCATGACTTTTGTCTCCAAAAATGTGGTGAGCCAGAGCTGCAAGGGAGAGAGAGGGGGGCAGTTGCTAAATGGTGGTCAGGATGGGCCTCCTTGACAAAGCAAGACTTGAGCTCCGACTGGTAGGAGGCGAGTGAGTATCTGCAGGAAGGGCCTTCCAGATAGAGGGCAAGGCTGGAACCAAGGCCCTAGGATGGGAGTGGGCCTGCGTGGTAGGGGGAGGGCTTGAGGCCAGCGTGGCTGGAGCAGCATGAGCGATGGGAGAAACTGGGTCAGATTGGGCATGGCCCTAGTGGACACATTAAGGACTTTGCCTTTTACTCTCAGTGAAAACCATGACAGGGTTTTGAGCAGAGGAACAGCATGATCTGATTTGTATTTTAGAAGAATTACTCTCAGAATAAAGTTTCCAGTGGCAAGTATAGAAGCAGGGAGACCCAAGCAAAAGCTATAGCAGGGATCCATGTGGCAGCTAATGGCTTAAAAGCCCAATCAGAAAGAGTTTAAGAGAAAATAGAACAACTGAGAGATGAGCACAACATTTGCCTGCAAAACTGCAAACACAAAATTCAGCGCAGGGCCTGAAGCGGGCTCAGGCAAGCAAGGGGCCCTGGAGTGGAAGCTCTGCCAGCCTCAGCGCACACCCACCTCTGCCCCAGCCAAGGCCCCTGCCTGGCCAACTGCGGGGACAGAGGGGCATTCTCTAAGTCGGGGACCCAGAAGGAGACAAAGATTTGCAAGCAAGAGAAAGACAACCATGCATTTTATTGTGAGAGTTTTGAGATTCAGGGGTCAGTGCAATTTCCAAGTGAAAATGTCCAGGCTCTCCCTGCTCCTACTAATACTTCGCAGAGCTACCAGGGTGACCTTTCTACAAGGCATATCTGATTGAATAACTTTCTGCTTCAAAAGCTCAGTGCTTCCCTTTGCCCACATGGTAAGTCCATATTCCTTTAACAAGAAATACAGAGTTACTCACAATCTAGCCCTGGCCTGTCTTTCCAGGTTTCCCTCCATTCCTTTCAGACCCTAGCACTTTGTCCCCTCTGACACTCAGCTCTCTCTGCCTACAATGCCCTTCTCTAACTACCAAACTCCTCCTCATCCTTCACAGTCCAGATCTAACATACCCTTCTTGGGTCTCCTCCAAGGCAGAACTAACTGCCTCCTCCTCTGCAGACTCAAAGCCCTTTGTGCACAGTTCCATTGGAATCTGCTACAGAAATGTAGGTTATTAAGTATGAAATGTCCAACTTCCCTAAGTGCCAAGTTTGATGGTTGGTATTTCTGACATTTCACTTTGACACTTCTTGTTTAATTTTTATCATGAAGGTATGTCCTCAGTCTTGCAAACACATGTTTGGGCTTGTGACTGTCTTTCAAATTTTTTTAGAACAATTTTTGTGAAACCATTGATAAGTCAAAAATTCATGTTATTTTCAAATATGAGTTCCATCATGGAACCAATGAAGCACAGACAGTTTGAAATACCAACAAAGTGTTCGGGAAGAATATGGATAACGAACACACAGTGTCTTAAATGGTTTGAGAAGTTCCATTCTGGTGATTTTAATTTTGAAAATGAGCCATGTGGGTGACCCAATACCAAGGTGGATAATGATGAGCTGAAAGCTGTAGTGGAAGAGAATCCATCTCAACCCATGTGTGAATTACCGGCAAGGTTTGATATTACTATACCAATAATATTGGACCATTTGAAACAAATTGGCAAGGTAAAGAAGCTGGATAGATTAAAAATTCAGACATTTCATATTTAATGACCTAATACAATTGTGAACCCATAAGCCTAAGATAAGAGGCAGGGTCTACAGTGGAACAACTATGGGCTTCAGAATTAGACTAACTTGCGTTAAAATGCTAGAAGTTGCTTTCAGTATGTTATTTAATTTCTATAAGCTGAGTTTCTTGTAAAGGTAATGCCTGTTTTATAGGGTTGATGTCAAGATTAAATGAGACAATTTAAGGAAATCACCCTATATAGGACCTACCACAAAGTAGGTCTTCAAAAAGCATTATTTCCCACCATACCTCCAGCTCTTCCAGGGCACAAAATATATTTTATTTATATTATATACGCCTTGTCATTAGCTGTTCCCTGGCATATAATAGGTGCTTGATAGATGTTAACCTGAACGAATGGACCCTGTCTTCTCCAGACATTTATGGATGAGTTTAGAAGGACCTCAGTTCAGAGGTTAGGATGATAATGCTGAAGTGGATCCTGGCGTGTAAATCCCCCTGGGGCTGACATCAAACCCCTTGCTTCCCCTCCCAGCAGTAGCAGACCCCTCGTTGCTTTTCTCTAGGGAGCATTCATCCGTCCTCTCCATGAGTATTTTCCTCTTTGCTGTTTGGAACTTCTGTTACATCGTGCACTTATCGTTTCCCGCTCAGCTGTTCCACTCCTCGCCTTGTTTGTTCCGTCTTCCTCCGCCATTTTCCACCACACACCATCTGGCTCTTCCTCCCTGCCTTGAGCTTGCAACTTCACAGCCTTCTCCAGGCCTCACCAGGGCCACCTGGGCCCGCTGGGCCTGCCAACTACCCCCTTCAACCAGCAGTCCTGCTCTGAAGTTTACCACGAGCCCAGTACTGTTCCTAAGGAGATGCGTGGCGCAGAGAGCCTTCCGGTGAATTCACTTCAGGGGCTGGTTTTGCCAGTTAACTATGAGCCTAGAGTGCCCTGAACAGGTGGTGATCTTCCAAACACAATATGATCATGTGTTTAGTCTTAGAATATCGAGAGGCTAGCAGGGCAGATACAGAAAAATGCATTTTCACCTGTTTTTTTTAACCTCCTCTGGTATCAAGTGAGGCAGCCCCTGGTGCGGCAGATCGAGTATGAACTCTGGAGTCACACGGGCACAGGTTTGTGTCCCAGCCCTGCATCTTCTCAGGGTATTGTGTCTCTTAAGTTCTCTGAACCTTAGTTTCTTCGTTTGTTAAACTCAGATAACAATACCCATTACACCGAGTTCTTAGTTGATACAGTGCATGCATTTGTTCTCTATCAATGCATCACAAATCAGCCCAAAATGTAGCGCTTTACAAGAGCAATGATTGTTGATTAGCGCACATGGTCTTTATGGGTCAGGCATTTGAGAGCAGCTGAGCTGTGCTACACTGACTCAGGGTCTCTCACGAGATTGCAGTCATCAGTGGCTAGAGCTGGGGTCAGTGCAAGGCTGCTTCCTCGCATGTCTGGTGGCTGGGCTGGGAAGACAAATAGCGGGAGCAGGGGCTGGAGCAGCTGGGCTCCCTAAGCACCCCCTCTGCCTCTGTGGGGCCTCACAACATGTCTGGCCTCACAGCCCTTCAGGGGCTCTGGATTTCTTACACAGCGGCTCAAGGGCCAAAGGCACGTGTCTCCCTTGAGAGGGAGAAACAGGTGGAAACCATCTCATGTTTTCTATCCTGGTCTGGAAAGTCACCCAGCAGCATCACTTTAACTGCCTCTGTTTGTCGGAAGCAAGTCACTACTGCCAGACTATATTCTAGGAGAGAGGAATTAGACTCTTCATCCTTTTGAAAGAGTGCCCGAAATTTGTGACATACTTTAAAAACACCACAGTGTGTGAATTGCCTGATTCTCAATAAGTAGTGGCAATTATCATAAAAAATAAAACACTCTGCCCCTTACCAATCCTGTCTTCACAGCACAAACACACCCACCCCATGACAAGGTGAAAGTACCTATCAATTTAGGCAAAAGGCAAGAAGGAAACATAAAAACGAGAAGCATAAATAACAATAGTTGACATTTATTGATCATTTGCAATGTGCCAAGCCCAGTGTTAAATACCTTACATACATTATCTATCTTCATCCTCAGAACCACCCAGGAGGTTTTATCATTAACCTCTTTTATGGAGGAGAACTCTAGAGTCTGCAAATGTGAAGTGAATTGTCGAGGTGTAGATGGCCAGTAAAGACGTAACAGGGAGTGGAGCCCAGATGGGCTGACCCCAGGACTCGTGTGCCCAACCACTGTGTACACTACTGAGATCATTTCAGCTGAGATAAGCAGCTGAGAAGCCTTTGACTTAATTTTTCCTTCCCTTGGTTCCTCCAATGTGAGAGGCTAAGGGAGCAGGTGGAATGGAACCCACGAATTCAAGAGGTTCTTGAACATGGACAGCGAAACCCCAGTTTGTGGTTGATGGAGACAGCAGAGGATGTGAGGGGGGGCCCAGCCACACAGCCAGAAGCACGGCAGCTGGGACGCCTGCCTGGCCCCACCAGGCCACCTACCGGGCTCTCCCCTGTGATGAACAGAGAGGGCCTTGAACAGTCTTTAACAAGGGTCCCTTCCACCACCCCTGTGCCAGCTTAGCTGTACCAAGCTTGTGCAGTTCAGCACTGCCTCCTACCTCTCTCCTCCCACCAGGAATAATTCGGGGACTTCCCTGCAGCCTCTCCTTCAGGATGTGGAAGCCACCCACCTTTCAGTTGACCGGTGTCCTGAAAATTTGCTGGGCAATTAAACAGAGACGATTGAGCAGGAACCAAGGAAAATCTTGTCATCAGATGCCATCCTCCTGGCCGGGCCTCGGGTAAGCTAAGGGGATGGAGCACAGTTCTCTCCAGGGCCCACAGGAGAAGCATCTGGCCTGGACTCTGAGCGAAAGCCCACAGAGGTTCTGGCACAAGTAAAGATGGGCAGTGGTCGCCCACACTGCTCCTGAGGACTCAAGCAAAGCCTCTAGCAGCGGCCACACTCAGGCAGCACCCTGCCTCCTCCAGCGTCTCCTTCCCTGGATGCCTTCTCAGATCTGCTCCTGGGGTTCCCGGGCCCTGTCTCCATTTGTTCCTCTCCATTCCTATTGTCTGAACTCTTTTTTGACTTTTGTTGCCCTCAAAGTACTGTCTTCTTGCAGGTGTGTTGGCACCACCTGTGGTCCCAGCTAGTTGGGAGGCTGAGGCAGGAGGATCGCTTGAGCCCAGTTCTAGTCCAGCCTGGGGAACCTAATGAGACCCCCATCTCAAAAAATTAATTAACTAATTAAAAATAAATTATTTTTAAAACTAGTACTTTTCTCTCTTCTACTATAGTGTGGCCTTCAAAGTATTCCTAATTCAATCTCTTCAAAGTTAGTCATTCAAACAATATTTATGAAGAACATGCTACATGCCAGATGTAGTTCTAGGTACACCGGGGATTCAGCAAGAAACAGGATATTGCCTAGGCAAGTCCCTGGCTTCCCTGAGCTTATATTCTAGGAAGCTTGTGCAAAATGAGCATTTAGATTTTTTCATAAAAAAAAAAATAGCCTTGGTAGGTACAGGCAACACAGGAGGAACTTACTCAAAATAATGTCAATAAATTTCCCTTTCTCATTTAGTAGAAGCTGCAGCCTGCCAGAGTGTGTGAGGCACGGTGGAAGTGAGACTCTGTCCCTGGCACTGAGCACCAGCCTGCAGCCAGTTGCCTGGCCTCTGAGCCAGGAGTCAGCTTTGTAACCTGGAAATTCACCTGTGCAGACCTTATCAGCGGCAGGACTGTGGTCTGTGTTCGGCTTCTGTCACCACTGCATGTCTGGAGTTTCCACCCGGAGGAGTCAGAGGAGGGGAAAGTTTCTGCATCCACCCAAAGTACTTCCTGTTGCGTTGACCTCTTCCACGTTTGCAACGATGATCTCGTGGATCTTTGCGAGTTCTGCCAAAGACTGCTTCTGGAAGAAGGTGCTTGGCCCGTTGTCACCACGTGGGGCACAAGCCTTGCCAGGGGTGAGTGTAGCATCTCTTGAAATTGAAAATTTGCCAGGTAAGAGGATTTAAATAATTTAAGTGGGCAAAAGATGAGCTTTATATTAAAAACAAGATATTTTAGGAACTAGCATGAAGATTTCATATGAATTTAAAAGTTCAGAACATATAAAGTCAAATAAATTTCAGGTTTTTGGCTAACAGCTTTAGGTTTTGCCCCTCCATTCCATAGAAGACTTGCTTTCCCTCTCCTCTGCCTCACCTTGTAGACTGGTCTGGAAAGCTCTGGAAAGAGACATGCACTGTGATGGTGCCCTTTCCCATGTCAAACCTTCTCCCATGTGCTCTCCACACAGGGAGAGGCATGTGGGAGCCACAGGCAGCTTGGTCCAGCAGCAGCACACTTCTGTAACAGCAGACCCACTGGAAGTGGCTCTGAGCAACAAAGACTGACTATCATCTCTCACAACAAGAGCTTCCAAAGTGCACAAGTTCCAAAGGGGTTTAAAAGAGCAGCTCAAAATGCTATCAAGGACCCAGGTCCTTTCCACTTTCTCTCTGCCATTCTTACCTCGCTGATGTTTGTTCTCATGGCATCCAGATAGTCAAGCATCACATACTCACACAATGACTTGGAGGCCAGGAAAAGAGGGAGCATTGCTACCTTGAATCCCTTTTAAAGAACAAGAACAACTTTCCTTATAGTTTCCGCCACCCTAGTGGGTTTCCCCTCATAGCCCAGTGGACGGAGTTATAGCGCACAATCACGGCAGGAGGGATGGGGCGTCGGAGATCGGATTATCCAGTCCGGATCCCCCACCTCCCAGAGCCAGGGAGGAGCCTGTTTCCCTGAAGAGTGTGGCCACCAGTACCTGAGCAAATCAGGGTTCTCTCAGCGAGGCGGAGTGCAGAGTGCGGCTGCACACATCAGCACCCCCATCTCCCCTCAGCCGCCATCACAGACAGCCCCGTGGGAGCGTGGAGCAGTTAACCGGGGAAAATAAATGTCAAGTGGCTTTCTGCTCCTGAGATGAAAGGGTTTTGTTACATTTTTGTTTTTCATCATCTGATTATTATGCAACACTTCATCAGACAAATCCATCAGGCTGCTTTCCGAATTTGAAAAGTATTGTCAACTTGGAAGAAAGCAGCAAACTGAGGTAAGCTGAAGCGCAACCTCGCCACAGAGCAGGTCATGGACGTGTCCCTACCACGTGGCTGTGGCACACTCAAGCCCCACAGTCACTGGGAGGTGCGATCAGGAGCCCAGAACATGAGAGCTGGGTCTTCCTGGTCCTCCAGTCTCCTGCATGCTCTGCATCTCAGGATGCTGAGAGGCAAACGGAGGAGCAGACAGGAAAGGGCCTGCCCAAGGTCCGACAGCGGAAAAGCAGAGGCAAGAAGGTTAGCCCATGACAATCTTCACAAAGCCTCTCAGCTCCAGCTCACGCCCACCTGCCAAAGAGCCTTCTACAATCCCATAAATACCTGCAAGTAACTAGATTCCCGCACCACGGACCACAAGAATGGGAGGACAAGAGGCTAGGAGGTAGATGGGGGTAAGAGAATTGGGGGTGACCTTCCTGAAGTATAAACAGTCCCCAGAACATACGGAAAGCTAATCTTGGAGTTGAATAAAATGAGCAAGTTCATCTTCTATAGCTAGAAGTGGATAAGCTGCAAACCAGAGAAAAAAAGGAATTGAAAAGAGCATTTAGTGATCGAGTTAAAAATAGATATGGCGGGAGACCAGACTGCAACAGATGAATGTGGGTTTAAACTATAGAAAGAGAAGAGGCCTTTGTTCCTGGTTCACATTCTCTGTAGATAATAGGCAGAGGTGCCAGAATATCTCGCGGGCTCTAGAATTTCCTTTTGGAAGTCCTGTTGTACATTATGTCAAATATAGCAAGCATATTAAGATCCATACCACACATTTAAAATAATCAATATATATATAGCCCAGTATGAGTTAAGTTGTATTGCAGTGGACTCATTGGAAACAAACATGTTGTAGACATTTGCTTAAAAATTTGTTTCCTTTCTTTGATATTGCAGGGTTTTTTTTTTACATGTTTTGAATTTACATTTTTGCTAGTCTCACAAATCTCAGGTAAAATCTCAAATATTTTAACGAACCCTTGAAAAGTTCTAAGTCCTAGGCTCTATGCCTACAGCATTGAATGGGTAAAATAGGAAACCATGGATCTTTAGACCCTGCAACCCCACCATGGGGAGCAGCAGCCGCTGAGTGAGGAAGGCGCCGTTACACAAGTCACCTGCCTCAGCAGTTAGCCTAACAGGCCTAATGCACGTCTGTGTGGTGCTTCATACCTTACCCAGATCTTTCATGTATTTAATTTTATTTGATTCTCTTCAACAGCTTAGTATATAGACCATCAGTTTTATTGATAAGAAAACTTTGGTTCAAAGAGGTTAACTTGTTGAACACCACACAACTAGTAAGCGAAGGAACCTACATTCACAGAGAGGTCTTTCCATGCCAGTGACCACCTGCCTTGGATCGCAACAAGCTGTCTTCAACTCCCGGTTAACAACCATCACCCGAGTTTCCTACTTCATGGCTGGGAGAGGACAGGAGCTATCTCAGGGTCCCAGCCCTTTGGATGAAGCTGCACTGAGGCAGGAAGCAGGCGGAACAAGAGATTGAGGAGGGCCCCGTCTGAGTACATTTGTGCTGCTGTAACAAAACACCACAGTCTGGGTAATCTATAAACAATAGAAATTTATTTCTCATGGTTCTGGAGGCTGGGAAGTCTGAGATCAACACTCCCTCAGGATTGGCGTGTGGTGAGAGCTGTTTCTCTGCTTCCAGGATGGTGCCTTGTTGCTGCGCATCCCAGTGGGCGGAATGCCCTGTCCTGGGGTGGCAGAGGCGGAAGGGTACAAGAGCATTCCCTTCAACCCTGGGCCCTTTTTAAGGGTGCCAATTCCATTCATGAGGGTGGGGCCACACCTCTTAATACTGTCAGGTTGGGGATTAAGTTTCAAAGTGAATTTCGGAGGGGACCATCATTCAAATCATAGTAACCCCTAATGTAAACAAGCAATGCTCTCTTTTCTGGATGGTGTTTTCCTTCCTGAAGCCCCTGCCCATCTCTCCAATTTCATTTCCCAACACTCTCCTTCCCCTCAGTATTCCAGCCACATGACCCGTCTTTGAGTTCTTTGAACACACGAGTCTCTTCTTACCACAGTGTCTCAAAGTGAAGTGTTTCCCCTGCCTGGAAAGATTTTTCACAACTGATTGATCCTCAGGGCTCGCTTTTGTGACCTCCTTTCTTGACCACAAAATGTAGAAGTTTGCCCCTCCACCCTTTGCTTCTTTCATATTTCCTAGTTTAATGCTTTGCAGCACTTATTTGGAGTCATAACTGAGTATTTTGTCAGCTTCCCTGCCTCTCTCAGTAGACGATAAACTCCTGAGAGCAGAGAACATGTTTATCTTGTTCCTGACCGTGTCTCTCAGGCCTAGCACAGAGTATAGCACCAAGGAGAGCCTCAGAACATTTGTTGAATGAATGAATAGATGAACAAATACTTTAAGAGAGATTCATCCTTTGCTCTCTGGCTCTCTTTCCTATTCGCCCATTTTAGGTCCTTCTTGGAGACTGAGAAACATTTTCTTCTACTCAGAGGATTTATCTGGGAATACAGATAAATTAATATAGGAGGGTACGGAAGTTATTTGGTTCCTACCAGCAGAATGAGGTCTGAAATGTACCAACAATGAAGAAAAATGTGCAGAATGCAGGTTAGGAGTCATGGTGAATTCAACAACCCAGTTCCCAGGGCAGAAATATGTCTTTACGATCTAAAGGAACTACTCGTGTTAGAGCGGCTCATAGCTCAGTAAGTGACAATGTTGTAAACCCTATCAAATGTAGGTCATATGCCATCCCAAAATAAGACTGATAGTGGGCTGTGTCATTTTTAAAGATGACTTAGGACCTGCCTAAGCAGAAGAGATTTACCGTGTCCCTCAGGAGGAGAAGATAATGCAAATCAGGAACTGCCTTCTCCGTATTTCTCAATCTACCTGCAGGTCCACGGAGGCTGAGCCCAAGGGAAGAAGCCAAAGAGCCTCCTGGCATTTATTGGGCGTTGTTGATGTCCTTAATTAGATTGCATAATTGGGGAGATTGACCCCTGGTTCAATTGTAATCTTCCATGGGATTCTAACTCCAGGTGCCCCAGAACAAAGTGTCCTCAATAAACCTCAGCTCAGATCAGTACGTGGACAGAAGAAAGCTGCCGCCCTACCACAGTTTACTTTCTCCTTGAGGTCACTGTCTTCAATGGTGTCAGGCCCTGCACAGCTCTCTGGAAGGGGTATCACCGGGGCTGTGGTTTCCAGCAGTGCCGAGGCAGTGTTTAGGCAACTAAACCCACTCTCTATTCCATATCACTATGCCATAGTGGGCCAGGTGTTCACTTGGTACCATAGCTCCTCTGCCTAATGCTCTTAGTTTTTCCCTCTCTAGACCTTACAGGAAAGATTGATAAACAGAAAGACTCTTACCTATCATACTAATTCTGTGACCTTGTGAAACTTACTCAACCTCTGGATGCTTCAGTGTCCTCATCTATAAAATGGGGATAATATTAGTATCTACCTCGTGGGATTGAATTATTAAATGAGCTATTATATGGGAAGCAAATAGAAGTGTTAAATAATAATTCAGGCTCCATGAAAGTTAGCTAATGTGACTAATAGTATTGTATTGTTTTTCACAGTGAGCTCCTGGAAGGGAAGGGAAGGGATTGAACTCCTTCATTCCTATGTCCTAGGGGTCTGATTCAGCACTTGACATACTGAAGTGCTCAACAAACATGAGTTGAATTGAATTAAACTCCCCTGGCACTTACTATCTGCACCGTTCAGATGCTGCGTGTCACCTAGTTGCTTGCTCTGACTGCTAGTGTGGAAATCATATAGCCCTCACTGAGCTGTTGTTTCCTAGAAATGCTGGAGAGCTCACTCACCTTCATATGCCCTACACCTGGGGTCCCCAGTCCATAGGTCATGAACCGGTACTGGCCTGTTACGAACCATGCCACAGAGCTCTGCCTCCCCCACGACACACACACACCCTGGTCCATGGAAAAATTGTCTTCCATGAAACCAGTATCTGGTGTCAAAAAGGTTGGGGACCGCTGACCTACACCATCTGGCTCATAGTAGGTGCTCAGTAACTCTTCACCGCCTTAAACCGACAACATTTCTGACTCCTGATATCAAGGAAATCATATGGAATATGTGTAAGAACAGCTGACATTTATACCCAGTAACTTTCTAATTTAAGAGTGAGAGGAGAGGTCCAGTCTCTCGGGTCACTAAGATTGGGGCTAACGGGCAGGAGTAGGGGAGGGGAGGGTTGCCTCAAGGCTGCACTGTATAGCAAACTGTATGTTCCTTGTGGGCAAAGACCATGTTTCCTTTCTCAAGCACCTCACACAGTGCCTGACATACACCATACACTCAATAAATGTCAGCCCGATTAATGAATTCATTCAAGTTTGAAACCCCAACATAGGCAGCTCTCATTGCCCCATGGTGCCAGGTGTGTGCTTATCAGAGTGCCCTGCACCTGGGTACAGAGCTCCTCTCCCACCCTGCTCCCACTACCACACTCTCTACATCCCTAGGTAGATCCTCACCTCAATCTCAACTTGGCAAGATGAGGGTTACCCTTTGACATCGTGTTTGTGCAAAAATAGGCACAGTTAATGAACACTTGGCCCGAATCTCTTCTTGGTGTCCAGAAAGGTATCAACAGTGAGTCCTGCCTCCTGTCAGATGGGAGAAAACCCTTGTTTGCTACATCTTGAATGTATTCTCTTTTCGAAACAGCTCAACCTTAGGAAATAGTTTTGCCATCAGTAGCAGGTCTTTGAAGATTAGCAAAGAAGCTTCTTCAGGAGACAGACCAGCCAGAACTGCTAATCAAACACAGCTGCCTTCCTTCTCTTTTCATGTGTGAGCAAGGAAAGAGCTTTTAACTTGGCGCTGTGGGGGTTTGGATGTTGTCTTCTCTAAACCTCGCACGGTGCCTGTTGAAATTTGACCCTCAATGGTGGAGGGAGTTTCCAGGGAGGTGGTTGGGTTCTGATGGTGGATCTCTCCTGATTAGATCAATGCCCTCCTTTGGGGGGCGAGTGAGTTCTCACTCTTAGTTCCCACAAGAGCAGGCTGTCAAAAAGAGCCTGACACGATGCCAGCCCCCACCTTGCTTCTTCTCTCACCGGGTGGTCTCTGCGCATCCTGTCTCCCCTTCACCTTCTGCCATGAGTGGAAGCAGCCTGAGGCCCTCATGAGATGTGGATGCCCAATTTTGAACTTTTCAGCCACCAGAATCATGAGTCAAATAAACCTATTTTCTTTATAAATTGCCTGGTTTCAGGTATACTTTTATAGCAACACAAAACAAGCTAAGACACTCCCCCAACCAACATCAACTTTCCAAACAAAGTCTGTGTGAGATGCTTTGGACAGCAAATGATGAAAAATCTAACTAAAAGTGGCTTAAACAATAAAGATGTTGATTATTTTGCACAATATGAATTCCGGAGGTAGAGCAATTTCAGAATGGGTTAACTCATCAACATAGAAACATCATGAATCTAACGTAGCTCTTCTGCAGCCTTCCCCGACATTTCCAAGATCTGCTGTGGGTCAGGTCTCACACGCTGTAAACAATCTGCAGACACAGAAAAAGGGAATGTCCCCACCTTGTGTCCCTCTGTCATATATCGCCCTATGTCTCCGGCCAGAATTAGCACAATCTGCCCATAATTAAACAATCACTAGGCAAGGAAGACCCACCACAATTGGCCTAAACCCGTGAAGATTCACCTTCTGTGGATGGAGAGAGGCCAAGTTCTTAAAAAGGACAGGAGCCCTCAGAGGAGGGTAACTAAAATAAGAGTTTTGATAGCAAGTTAGGGAAACAGCTCCCTGGCAGGCAACCAACAGTGTCTGCAACAGAGAAGGTTGGCCACATTGTCCTCTAAGTAGGGAACAGGTAAAACTATTTCAATTTTACACTTGGGGAAGTCAACCCATTAGAAGACAAGGATCCTGCTTCCTCGGAGCTGCAATCTGGTTGAAGAGATAAAGCCCTTCCAAAACCATTAGCTCAGAATGGCTTTATAATCATTATGCATGTGGACCATAACAGAGGCAAGGACCCACCAAAATCTTCTAGCCTCACCAATGCAAAGGAAACAAAACCTTGTAATGCTAGGTCACTGTGTTTGCACATATCCTAATTCCAGAAAAATGTCAACAGTGAAATGGTGATATTTGGCCTCAAATTCAGGCTCTGTTACAAAATCGACTAATGCCTCCCTTCTGGAAAATACAATACTTTTTTCTTGTTTTAGACAAGAAACATAATTCACAACTTCACTGGACACTGCTAAGGATTTTATAAAGGTTTTCTTGGAAAAACTTGAAAACTTCTAATTCCTCGTGAAAAAAATTGAAAATTAGGTAAGGAAGTTGTTTGATCCTGAAGACATGCCAATAAATTTCCCTCTCCAAGGTTTATATTAAGCACAAAATTTGATGATCAAGTTGCTGTTTGACTGATGACTCATGATTCATTCGCTTAACCTTGGGTCGGCCAGTCTCTCTTCTCTTCGTGCTGTCTGGGATCTGATAGGACCACGAGAGCCGAAAGGCCAAGTCTCACCTTTTAGTATTCTCAGAAGGGCCAAAAGGGAGTGTTTTGGGCTGAATTGTGTCCCCTCGAAATTCATATGTTGAAGCCCTATTTACCTGTACCTCAGAATGTGACCATATTTGGAGACAGGGTCTTTTAAAGGGTAATTGAGTTAAAATGAGGTAGGTATGGTAGTCTCTAATACATTCTGAATAGAGTCCTTATGAGAAGAGAAAATTTGGACACAAAAAGAAGTACCAGGGACACACCAGGTGAGGACAAACCAAGAAGATGACCAACTGCAAGCCAAGGAGAGAGGCCTTGGGAGAAACCAAACCTGAAGACACCTTGACCTTGGACTTCTAGCCTCCAGTAGTGTGAGACAATAAGTCTCTGTTGTTTAAGCTGTGGTATTTTGCTACATCAGCTCCAGAAAACCAATACAGGGAGCAAAGGTGCACGGCCTCAGGGAGCTTCCTCTGATTTCCCTACCTTCTCCCTTCCGGAAAGTCCTCTCCATTCAGTCCTGCCCCGACACCGCTGCTGGCCTTCCCCCAGCTAGGGAGCCCCCACCCACAGATGCAAACTGACACGCAGATTCCTCAGCGATGAACACCGAACACCATCCACGTTATGAAATCTCTTCCCTCTCTGACTCTGCCTCTCTCCAGAGAGGGCGAGGGTGTGTTCTGAGCTCAGGCCACAGAAGCAATTTCTTCTAGAAGTGCCTGGAAAAGAGGCAATGAGTCATGGAGCTGCAGAGTTACATTACATAGAAAACTCACCTGAGAAAATAGCCAGGAGTTTTCAAAGCGCAGTTAACTACAATATGTCTCCTCTGTGTGTTGTCTAGGAGAATGAGGCTCTTGCCCGCCAGCGAGAGCTGGCTGGAAGCAGAGGGATCAGGTAGGCAAACTTTCAGGAGGACTGAGTTTCAGATGTGGGTCCCTGCCAGACAGGGATTGTATGTCCCCAAGCAGATGTCCTTCCCTGTAACCCACGATATTGCTGTGCATGGCCCTCTTCCCAGAGAGGAGAAATGGAAATACCCATCCACAGTTAGGGACTGGGGTGCAGATGACAGAAGGGAGGAAGGATTGCACAGTGTTTAAAATTTAAACAGGCTACTGAGGTTAAAATTCCTGCTCCATCACTTACGGATTACATGGCTTGAACACATAATTCAACATCTCTAAGCCGCCATCCAGTCCTCTCCAAAATGGGAATAATAGTAGCTACCTCACCAAACTGTTGGGTGGGATTATTTAATAAATAAGACAAGGTGGTAAAACCAGCAGAATATCAGGTAGATAAGAAAGTGGACAGCAATAGCAACAGCAGCAAGAGTGTTGCAAGTTATTAATGAAACGATGACCAAGCAGAAGGATACAGCGTCTGCAGAGCTCTGACAGAAGTAGAAAAGGAAGAACTAGAGATGTGGGTGAGGAGGCTGGAGGCCAGGTCAGAAGATCCTTCTGTGGTGGAGGAATGTTGATTAGAGTCAGAGGGAGATAAGACCTTGAGACAGAGAGGGAGGTGGTGGGGAAACCTCCCATGGTACTGGAGTTTCCCTCCTCTTTTAGCTAAGTATGTTAACAAAAGTGCATTCTAGTGGGAAGGCTTTCCCACTAGAAACAGTCAAGTTACTTGATCTGAGAAGCGATCTTCTCCAGGAGCTATTACACTGAGAATCACAACAGACCAACCTCAGACACATCCCAGGGCAATAGCCCAAAACACACAGTTCTGCTATGGTGGGAGAGCCTGCTATTTTGAACAGTAGATTAAAAAGTAGAAGCCCCTCTAAATTAGATCAACAACCAGGCGCCAACTCACAGGGCCCTTCTAGCCAAGAGAAGCTGTCCAGAAAGCAACAGCTCAGACGCTTACTGGCCAGCCCAGCATCTGTGGTGTGCCTGCGTGTTTCTCGGACTGAAAGCTGAACTTAACCAGGAGACACCACTTTCCCCTTAGGAAGAAAAGTGCTAGAAAATTTTGAAGAAGGATGAAGGGTATTTTTTCTCCGTTAACAGAATATTCACACAGGCCAGTTAGCAGCCATCAATAAAGCGATGGTTATTCAACAAAAGTTTATTGTGAAATCATTTATTAGAGAAAGTTTCAAATTTGAACTTTATTGTAAGTCTTAATAAAATTATTTTCCATATGGATTAAGGATTTAATGTTTATAAAAAGGAAGAAGAAGAAAAAGAAGAGGAGGAGGAGGAAGAGCATAAACAAGCTAGAAGAAATTGTAAGTGTGCCTTTAACTCATCTTGAGGTAGCCTGGCTCTTTCAAAATACGGCCACAAGTTCTATGATGTACTTCCCATGAAGCCACTTGAATGTGGGCAGTCTTGAGACTGCTCTGACCAATAGAGTAGTTGATGTCCAAGGCTATGTCATTAAAGCCTTATATCTTCCACTTTGTTTTTGGAATGCTCACCATGTAAGAATTCTAACTACCCCAAAGCAGCCACGCCGGTGGGCCACAGGAAAGCACTGGCAGACAGTCCCTGCTGAGCCCAGCCTTTCTGCCATCCCTACCAAGGCTCCAGACATGGGAGTGATGCCATCTGGGACTAACCAAGCCAGCTCCTCCACCAGCTGATGAACACTGAATGACTTCTGTCAACACCAAGGGGTGCAAAAGAACTGCCAGCTGAGCCCTGCCCAAATTCGTGACCTACAAAAATTATAAAATACAGCAAAGTGATTGCTGTTTTAAGCCATTAAGTTTTGAGGTCACTTGACATGCAGCATAGACAACTGGACTGGTCGGGAAGAACGTTCTAAGCACAAAAGCTCATAAATAATCCAAAGAATAGTAGAGTTGAAATTGTAAACTGCTCTATGTCAAGTATCATCATATACAAAATTAAAAGGTAAAGATGAACTAGAAAAATATCCTTGCAACACATCTAATGGACAAACTAGAAGAAAACTGCAATAGAAAAAATGTGAAATAACAAAATGCAGTTATCAGAAAAATGTTTAAAAGGTAAAAGATGTTTATCACTATTAATAATAAAATAAATGCAAATTAGATAATATGATACCTTTTTGCCTTTAAGTTTGCAAAGATTTTTAAAATGGTAGCACTCAAAACCTGCAAGACCACAGTATGGCAGGAATTTTCCAACACTACTGGTGGGAAGGGAAATTGGTAATCTTCCTGGAGAAAAATTTGATGATATAAATCAAAAGCCTTAAATATCCCTTGCTCAAGCAATCCAGCTTCTAAAAATTAATGAGATGTAGCCAAATATTTCTTACAAACATTCTCATCACAGCACTATTTATAACAGTTAGAAATTATAAACAACCAACAAAACATCCAATGGTAGAATTGTTGCTAAATTTCATATAAAGAAATACAATGGAGTTATCAAAAATCATGTTTCCCAAAATATTCAATGCTAGGAGAATACATTTACAACAGAATTAAAGTGGAAAAAGGCAGTTAAAAATGTACAGAAAGAACAGCCATAGTTTTGTTTACATACACGAATAGACAGATTTTAAAAACTGGATGGAAGCTGAGCATGGTGGCTCATGCCTATAATCCCAGCACTCTGGCAGTCTGGGTCAGGAAGATCACTTGAGGCCAGGAGTTTGAGACCAGCCTGAGCAACACAGTAAGACTTCATCTCTACAAAAAAATTTTTAAAAATTGGCCAGGTTTGGTGGCATGCACCTGTATTCCCAGCTACTCAGAGGCTGAGGCAGGAGTATCGCCTGAGCCCAGGAGCTCAAGGCTGCAGTGAGCTATGATCACACCACTGCACTCCAGCCTGGGCAACAGAGAGAGACCCTGTCTCTTAAAAAAAAAAGGCGGGGAGAGATTTACACCTCCAAGAAGATGGACTCGATATAATTTTCCTGTTCCACCCACTAAGCACAAGTGAAAATCCTGGACGTTATATATAAAACAAATATAAGACTCTAAAAAGTGGAAAGAAGAAACCAGATTAGATAGGGACTCAGGACCTGAGAAACAGCATGTTAGTGAGTTCCATGGGTTTTCTTTGTGACTCATACATCCCAGACTTGGAACTGAAGAAGCCCACAACCCAGAAACACCAACTGGAGCAGACAAAAAAAGCCCCAAGAAAAACCTGCTATCCCTAGCCAAAAAACAGGAAAGGGAGAGCTAGCAAGACAGAAAACTTTTAGACAATAACTGCTCTACTCCAGCCAAACATCACAGAAAAAAAATTGTGGCCCCCACCCCCACCCAGCAGCAGATCTCAGTGGGGAACCTCAACTTCCACCATCATGAGGCTGTAACAAGGCACCCCAACCACCCGATGGGGGTGTCAGTGAAGGCCAAGCAGCGAGTCAGGACTTTCATCCACTATGACCAGTAGGCAGCCCTGACCTCTCCCTACATGGGGAGCCTGGAATTCCACCCCTATCCAGCAGTAACAAGGCACATCTCCCACTCCACAACAGGAAGGTGACAGAGGAGGTCTAATATAGAATCAGAACTTTCACCACCACTGAGCAATAACGAGGACTCTCCCACCAACAGACCTCCCGTCCCCACCAGCAGTACTGAAGAGTCTCCCTGCTCCCCACCGTTGAATGTCAATGGAGGCCAAGTGATGAACCTGGACTTCTACCCCTGCCCGAAAGTAACAAGATGACAGCCTGCCTTTCCCCTGCTGGAATGACATCAGAGGAGACCAGCTGAAAGAGTAGGTTTAAATAAGATCCAGAACCTCATAACACAACACAAAAATGTACAGGGCTTCAATAAAAAAACACTCATCATCCCAAGAAGACCATAAACTAAATGAAAAAAAGACATGAGATAGATGTGACAGAGATATTAGATTTATCTGATGAAAATTTTAAAGCAGCTCTTGATAAAAAATGCTTCAACAAACAGTTGTAAACATACTTGAAACAAATGGAAAAATAGAAAGCCTCAGCAAAGAAATACAAAATGTCAGGAAGGAAATAGAAAATATATATATATATTTTTAAGAAGAACTAAATGGAAATTTTAGAACTAAAAGGTATGATAATCAAAATTTAAAATCTTAGTATATGGACTTTCATTAGTTTCCTATTGCTGCTGTTACAAATTATCACAAATTCAGTAACTTAAAACAACGCAAATTTATTATCTTATAGTTCAATGATTCAATTCAATTGTGACACTATCTACCTGGTCATAGCATCAGATTCCACAAGTGAAGGGCTTCATTCCACAAGACTGCCCTGTATCAGATGCCAGTTGAAGTCCCAGGTTGTTCAGTTGTGCTTCTGACAGAATGGATTATAAATTGGAGATTCATACAATCTCCCTGCAGGTCCCATCATTTGTTAGAATGGCCCACAAAACTCAGGGAAATACTCTACTTATGTTTACCCATTTATTATAAAAGAATACAATTCAGGACCAGCCAGATGGAAGAGATGCTTAGGGAAAGATATTGGGGAAGGAGCCTGGAGCTTCTATGCTCTCTCTGGGCACATCACCCTTCTGGGACCTCCACATGTGCAGCAACCCAGGAATTGACCAAACTCTGTCTTGTTGAATGTTACAGAGGTTCATTACGAAGACAAGATTGATTAAATTATTGGCCGCCGGCCACTGGCAATTCGACCTTCAGTCTGTCTCTTTTCCCTGAAGGTTGGGGGTAAGGCTGACACTTTTAACCCACTAATCAATGATTGGTGCCCCTGGCACCCAACCCCCACCCTGAGGCTATCCAGGAGTCCCCAGTTCTCAGCAATCTCAATAGCATACATGAACATACTTGGAGTTTTTAGGACCTGTATGCCAGGAAAGGCAGACAAAGACCAAATATGTATTTCTTATTATAAATCACAATATCACACCTAACATTGGGGGAAACTGGGCAAAGGGCACAAGGCACTTCCCTGTAGCATTTTTTATAACTGCATATGAATCTACAATCATCTCAAAATAAAATGTTTAATTAAAAAAAATTTAGTGTGATTTCACATAAAAATCTAGATCTCCACCTTCTCTGAAAAAAATTACAAGATCTGACCCACTTCCAAATATGGCTGAAATGGCTGGAGTGTAGGAACAGCTGCACCTCCAGCCTGGGCATGCACTTGCCAGTTCATCCCAGTCCTCACCATTCCCTATCGTCTACCACCTAGGCTAAGGTCTCTCTGCCGTTTCTCATTCAGCTTGCCCTGCTGTGTCTCTTACATCCACTGAGAGTCCCCTGCCCCGTCCCTCTAGGCATTTGAGTTGTCCACTTTTGTAGATTCAGATTCCTTATACCAGAAAGCAGATCTAAGTCATGCTGGGTGTTAGCTCACAGAAACATCTTAATACCTTATGCCCGGAAAATGCGAACCTAAGACACATACCACATAGTGGAAATCCTTGTAATTCAGAAAGACCTGAATTAAAATCATGGCTTTCCCAACTGACCTTGAGCAAATTCCTTGAATTTCTATACTTTCACTTATAAAATGGTGACAATATACATAACTCAATCCAACCAAAATGCCTTCCACCATAGACAGAGTAGGTGCTCATTAATATGTTTTCCCTGTAACAGCAGGAAGCCTCTTCCTTACAGCTGTGTTATTCCTCTTTAGTGACCAACAGGTTATGCTAAAGAGGTTGGTTCCCACCAGAGTTTTACACATATAATTATCGTTGACTGGGAACTTCGCTAAGCATCCAGAACTATCTCACAATCCCCCCAATAATACTACAAAGCAGGCATTCTCTTGTGTTACGCTCATCTTACAAATGAGGAATTAGAGGCATAGAGTTATTTGGTTATTTAGGTTTCAGCCAATAAACCTTGAATTACTGTCTTGAATTACTATTCCATTGCCTCTCGAAGTTTCTGGGTTTGGCAGAACTTGGTAGAGTCTTTCTTCCCAGCCCCTCTCTGGGACCGGCATACGCCTTTTTGCATCTCTTGGAACATAACTAAGGTAAGGTCATTAATGATAACATCCTAGTCAGCCTCATTTTATAGCTTTGGGGAGACTTTGAAATGCCATCTCTGTTTCAGCTTCTTCCCCCTGGCACCTGAAATCTCTTTTGCGATGAGTGTGTGACTCAGGGACCTGCAAGCGCACTGTGTTTGAAGATTTTCAGATACCATGTGCCAAGCACAGAGTAGTATTATCAGGATATTTTCCTATGGCAGACTTATTGGCATCCCTTTCACAAGCCAATGATCTTTTATTGGCACTGACTTATATTGGCAAAGAGAAGGGGACAAAAAACACAAGAAACAGGCTGAGTGAAATACCAGCTCTCCCCTGAGGACTGGTTGCTGGCCAAGCTCCTCAGGGCTTGTCACTCACCGGAGACAAAGGTACTCAGGAACAACGGGGTACTCTCTGCCTCTTGACGGCATGTCCAGGACCTTCCCAGGAAACGAAACCAGAGAGATGTCTTAGGCTTATTTCTCAGTGGTTAAGAGCTTGGACTCTCCTGTAAGACAAAGCCGGATTTGATTCCTGGCTCCGCCACATCTTAGCTGTGTAGGCAAGGTTCGTAACCTCTCTTGCTAAGCCTGTTTTTTCATTTTGTAAAATGGAGATGATAATGATTGTAATACCTTCCTTGCCGGGTCTTTGGAGGAAATAAATGAGGTGATACAGGAAAAGTGCTCACCACAGTGCCTCACAGGCAGTCAGCACTCAATAGATGTTGGTGTATTAGTGGTGGGATTTGTAACAAGCAGTGGAGAAAGGAAGGGTGGTGGTATTTTAGCAAGTATCAATAAAAAAGCAAGAGAAAAAGAGATTAGACTCCGAAGGGTACTCCGGGGACCCTCATGTCCCACAAAAGCTGTATTCCTCAGAGATTCCCTGGATTCGAATATTTAAAACTTAAATCATGTTTTTCTATTAGATTATAATTCCAGAAATGTGTTCTGTTCAATTTTGATAAATTTAACTGTTTTCTTTAAACAATCTCCTGGCTTCACCTCTTTCTAGCTTTGTGACCGGGGCAACATAATTCACCTTTTTCAATATCACTTTTGTCATCTATAACATTAAGTCCTGGAGTCACCTGAGAAAACATCCAGGGAAGCGCTTTGTAAAAGTGTAACCCCCTCATAGAAATGCTGAGTTTTAACGGCTCCAGTGGGACTCTCCGCTGGGCACCTGACTTAGACATTTGTAGAATGACCCATACTTTCATAGGGAAAATAGCAACAGCTTAGTTTGCCCTATTAAGTTGGAATTTTGTATATTTTCTTAAAGAAGGCGAAACTGTGGAGAAAACTGTGCTAACGAGGTACAAGCATTTAACGTGGAGAAAAATATTTTAAAAATTGGTTAATATCTTAGGAAGGTGATAAAATTCTTCTCTCACAGAATTTCATCACAGAAAGGCAGAGCGATGGGTGAAGAACAACAGAAAAGATTTCTTCCAGGTTATCACAGAATCCATCCCTTTGACTTCAGTCTCTCCTAGATTCCAGACTGCAGGCAAAATGTTACCAAATTAATTGTGTTAACACCTTGGTTTTCATCGTATCGCTCCCCTGCTAGAGAATTCCCAGGCGTCCCTGATTATCCACATCCAGATCCACAGCCTGATATTTGACCGTCCCACTGTAGCCTTCTCTGCCTGGTCCTGCCTCTCTCTATCGTGCGCCTGCTTCACGCTCCGGCTGTGCCGTCTCCCAGTGACCGTGCACTTGTCCCCACTCCCAACATCTGCTCAGGCTATCCTCTCACCTGTTCGTTTTCCTTTACTCTTTCATCTATATCGAACCTACATACCCCTGTTTATTTCCTTCTTTTTGCACATCTGTATTGCCTTAATTTTCTCCAATATTTGTTATTTACATCCTAGTTGCTCCTAGGGCCTGGCTCCTGAGATTCCTTCCCCAAAAGTCCGGGCAGGCATTGATCGCTCACACTGTAAATGGAGCTCTTAGCTTTCCTGTGGGTGGATCTCTCTCCCCAACCAGGTTGTTCCTGCTGTAGGGCCAGGGTTAGACCTTTTATTTCATGTACCTTGTGTTGTTTGTTCTGTGACTCTTTCCGGAAAAGCTGGAGGGCAGCTAACAAGAAGAACACACAGACACAGTCAAATGGTGAAATAGAAATAATGATAAATAGAAGAGGAGGACAAAGAGGTAAGTATGCAGTGTAGACTCGGACTTCCTCCAGGTTCTCTCAGTCCCAGGAACTCTATGTAAAGATGCTCAAACCACAGAGACTCAGTGTACTGACATACACATTAGCACACTGTTGCTGAAACCCTAGCAAGGGAAGAGCAGGAAGAAAACCAAACACAAGCGAAAAGAACAGAAGTTGTAACAGAAAGAATCCTGGACTCTGAATCCTTCATTCATTCATTTATTCCTTTATACAATAAAAAATTTTAAGCATCTATGATGTACCATATACTGGTTATACAGTCAGTTCTACAACTTAAGTGGGCCTCTTCACTTATCTAGCCTCACTCGTTAAATAATAAAAATTAAAATAAAAAAGGAGGATTAAACTCGTGTTCCTTCCCTACTGAATGTGCAATATATGTGAAAGAAAGCATTATTTCCATAGATTGCACTGAAAGGCAGGACAGGCCCATATGCTTGAGGTCTAAAACTAGTTCAGAAATTAAACATTAATCCTAAAAAAGAGCTAATGTTTTCTGACTTTTTAAATATTTCATGTGTGGGTTTCATGGACATTTGCATTTATAAAGAGAATTAGATAAATCTAACAATTAAGAAATGTGTAAATATTAGTCAACCTCACTGGTAATCAAGTAATTGAAAAGGTGATACCATTTTGAAGATAATGGAAAACCACAATGAAATCCCACGACATAGCCACTAGAATGTCTAAAATGAAAAAGGTTTATAATGCTAAATATTGGAGGGCATGTAGAGTAAGTGAGACTCTGACCAGTGTGTAAATTGTAATAACCACTTTGAAAAACAGTTTAACGACTTCTTAGAAAGTTAAAATGGACATCTAGCCTATGACCTAGCAATTCCACTCCTAGCTATTGATCCAAGAAAAATGAACATATTTGTCTACAGAAAGCCTGGTATAAGAATGTTCATAGCAGTTTTACAAATAGTAGCTAAAATTGGAAATAATCCAGATGTTCATCAACCAGAGAATGGATAAACAAACTGTGATATATTCACACAATAGAAGAATACTCAGCAATAAAAAAGTAATGAACTCCTGATACATGAAACAACTTGGATAAGTCTCAGAAAGCTTATACTGAATGGAAGCATATAGTGTATGATTCCATTTATACGGAATTCTAGAACATACAGTGATAGAAATCAGACCAGTGGTTGCTTTTGGGGTCAGGGGAGAGGAAGAGAAAACTCTGTCTCAGAAGGAGGGGAAGGCATGAGGAAACTTCCAGGGAGGACTGAAATATCCCATGTCTTGACATGCATTTGACTTAAAATCTAACCATTTCACTACATTCAATTACATCTCAATAAAACAAATAAACTTTAAAAGATAATGCTGAGGGAAATTTGGGGAGATGGTGATGTTCTAAAACTGGGTTGTGGTGATGGTTACACAGCTGTATACATTTATCAAAAATCATTGAACCGTTCACTTACAGTGAATGAATTTTACTATGTGTCAATTATATCTCAATAAACTGTTCAGTAAAAAGTCAATGCTCCATGATGGCTATTGGGATGTGGAGAAAGGTAATCGCTCACAGATTGTGGGTATAACTTTTCTTCGGGGCAGTTTGGTGATGTGTATCAAGAGTTTTGCCGTAAGTATGCTTCTGGCAGAGTAATTTCACTTTGGAAATTTACCATAAGAAAATAACCAAGGACGTGCACAAGGATTTAGTTTTAAAAATGTACATTGAATTGAAGAGTTGTTTGTAATGGATAAAAATTAAAAGCAATTTAATGTCCACCAACAGCACATCAGTGAAATAAATGTGTATGAATGTGTGTATAAACTATAGCTATTATGGTGTTGTAAATTCATATTTATAAACATGGAAAGCTATTTATAACATAGTAATAAAAAATGTGGGTTGGAGAAAATATACAGAAAACAGCATGATTAATATTATTATATATTACTAGTATTTTTAGCGTTATGTAGTAGTGTTATTATATACACATAGTTCTGTAGGGATATATTTAATGTATAGCAAAGTGATAAGTGTAGCTACCTCTGGGTGTTAGGATTAGTGGGGTAATTTTCTAATCTTTCGTAATAATTATATGTGCCTTTTATAAAAGATACATATGTCATTCTTAATTTTCAAGATAATATTTAAAATGAATTAATCATGAAAGAAGACAGAAATCATTAGAACCATGGTTCACATGTGGTAAATAATGTAAATATGGTGTAAAGTGGATCTTATACTCTGTGACTCTAGTGAGTTCTGAAAATTTGGTGCAAAGATGTGTATAAATTGAATTGCATTTCCATTGTGCTAATGAAAAATCTGCAAGCAAAGTGAAGAATCATTTGAGGATGTGAGTAACTATTGCCCTGTGTTTCCTCTTGGAAGTTCACATCATTTCAACCTTCAGATTTGTTTAAATCGGAAACCCCAAATCATTATTTTGTGTAATATTCTGATCAAATTGTTAAGGTCAATCATATTAAGAAAGACGGGTCTATGTTATACTTTTAGCTTCCCGATTTGCAGGGTGCAGTCACCTTCTCACCTATCTGGGGGACAGCCTGAAAGGGAAGAATTTACTTGCTTAAAGAATTTGAATTGTTAAATAAAAAACACAGGAAGCTGTTGTTTAGGCTAAGCTTCTACACTAGGCCCCAACAGACCAAACTAAAAATCAAAATGGTGTTACCCATGCTAAAGTTCCACATCACCAAAAAAAAAAAAAAAAAAAAAAAAACAACAAAAAAAAACCACTAAGTTGTTCTCAGATCTTCCAAGAAATCAGGAGAGAGAGTTAACAGCCACTTTCCCAAACAGGCAGATTTTCAATCATCAATCAGTATGATAATAAAGTTCCTTCTCCTTTAATCCTTAACAAAAAAGCTAGGCTGAAGTAACCTGATATTAACTAATCAGTTATTTTTTTATTGTTCTGTTTCCAGGTCTCCTCCTTACAAGGAAAGTAACTTTCAAATGACCAATCTGCTTTTTGTTCTTTGTTTCTGCTTCCTTCGGCCCCTTCTGTCTATAAAGCCAAACTCCTGCTGGACTCTTGGGAACACTTAACTCCATTTTATGGAATGAAGTCTTGCCTAATTCTAGAATTGCAATAGAGCCAATTGAGATCTTTAAATTTGTTGTAATTCTGTCTTTTGACGGGTTGATTTCTGATTACTGATAATTGTGTAAAGCTGCTTTTGCCAGACTCTGATGAGGAAACAAAGCAATCTCCACATCCAAGAGAAAAGCAAAGAAAGCAGGCACGTCTGGGTAAAGTCGACCCCTCAAGAGCATTCCTTCCAGGAAACACACATGAAACAAAAACATCTAGGGTGCACCTTTCTCCAGAGAGCTTGAGTTCTAGCCAAGAGTCACCTTGGCCCGGCACTGTCCCCATCTGAAGAGAGTGAAATGTAAGTACAGAGAGGGCAACTTGCCCAAAGTCATGCCAAAAATCAGTAGTGAGGTTATGATTAGAATCCTTTGTCTTTCAAAAGTGTCAGAGCTCTAGTAAGTCAAGGACATAGTGTGGTGCAATGAAAAGACCACTAGACTAGGAGTCAGGAAACCCGGGTCTCGGGATTGGTTTGTCACGTAATTAGCGCTGTGCCCTTGGGCAGCCACCTACCCTTTCGGGGACTGCGCCTTCTCACCGTAAGCGCACCCCGAGGGCCGTTCAGACTAACCGTAGCCCAGGCTGGATGAGGGAAGCCATTTTGCTTCCAGCGTGCCTTCGTTTGTTCTGTCTTAAAAGTTTAGAATTAACCTGCTGCTTGCTTGCTTACACAGCTGCCCAGCACAAGATTGGAAAATGACCTTGAGGAAAAACAGATCAAGAATCCGGAATTAGCCAACACCTGACAACCTACTGTTTGCTAATAACCATCAGGCGAGTCTTGATGACCTGCACAAAGCCTGCTTCCTGTCACCAAACCTCTTTCCCCCTTCCCTTTATAAGTTGCTCAGTAAGCAGAGCAGATGAGAGGGTCTTTGAGACAACAGGCCATCATCTCCTCCGGCTGCCAGCCCTTGAATGAACCACCTTCCCTTCACCAACACCTGCCTCTCCTGTCTGCTTCTTGGGTGACGGGCCGCTGAACCTGCATTTGGCAACAGCACCTGTAACATGAGGAGGTTCTAGCAGAAAACATTTAAGAGCCTCCCCAGATCGAACAGCCTATGGCTCTAAGGAGCTCCTACTCCTCCCTTCCCTGCCCCCTCAGGTTTAGTCCTGGCAGGCATTCTTGCCGCCCCACCCTCCCTCCATCCATGGTGCCCTTGAGCACACCTGCCCTGTGATCGCCAAGCCGTGGAAGCTCAGAGGGATGTCCCATGAGCCACCCAAGCAAGTGCTGAAACATTTCCCCTGTTACTGCTCCGATTTGCCTAGAGCCATGTTAATCCTTTTTTCCTGCACAACTGGATTAACTAGGCACACATGTGTCTGTAGACAGAACACTATTGAATACACTTTGCAGAGTAAATAGAAGTTTATTTTTTTTTAAACAGACACCAAGTGCCTGTGGATGTGTGAAGCCAGGATGAATGATTTTCTCAGCTTGCCTCTCCCTGGAGCTGGGACCACCCAGGTGCTGACCCAAAGAGGAGGGAGAGTCTGGGCACTCAAAGACAGGATCTGGCCACATTTAGCCAGACCAAATCATAACCCAGTAAAAGGCGAGAGAGAAAGGACTGGGTTGTGCTACTAATTCAATTTTCAACTTCAGTTAACTTTATTGGCCTGACAAGGTAGATACGTTGCCAAAGTCAATAGAGTGGATCTGTATGCCTAAGGCAGGTTTTGGTGCTAATGGAGGTTTTATGCCAGGCAGTCTGTCCTCTGAATGTTTCCCAGTGTCCTTCTTGGTCTCCAGCTGCCACATGTTGTAGTTATGAACTTACTATTGAAGGTCATGGGATCTTCAATAGTAATTTGAATTTTGGGTCTCCAACTAAACTTTTGATAAGGATATTTTCTCCTGAAAATTCTTTACACTATTTGGAAAAACCTTGTGAACCATTATATTTTTATTTTGTTTAACATATAATGCACAAGAGTAAAATAAGCAAATGTTTTCAGATAGGATAATATTTAAATAGTTCACTCTCTAGGCATGTTTTTAAAATAAAAAAAAAAAAACACTGAAAAACCTGCCTAAAAGTTTTATATCAAAAATTCTTGCTTTAATGTTTACATTTCTAGTAAACATCTAGCTAAGCTGTTAATACCTAGGATCTTTCTGCAAAGCGCTCCATTCTTAGGAGAAACAGGTAAATGGCTCTTTTCTAGTTAGGCAAGGTTTTATAACCCTAGTGGCACAGAGATACGCTACACTACAGCTATCAGGAGCCTAGCTTGAGCTGCGAGGGCAGGAAACATGTATAGACAATAGATGAAATCAGATCATGAGCAGATCATGACCCTAGCCAGTAAGTATGTGATAATGGCTAAGCTTAATGCTTAAACAAATATTTATTTTAAAAAGTATAAACGTGGGAGCATAACATATTTCAGATACACTTCACATGTGGCATAAGCCTGCCATTTGGAGCACATGATTTATGGACAAAGTATCACCCTTACCTGGTGGCAGCATGCACTGGTTATAGAGCTATCATTTTTCTGCAAGCTTTCTGTATTAAATGACTGAATGCATTTGTACCTACAAAATGTAGAATATTTAAGCTATAAGGAACTTAATCATCTAGTACAATTCCTGTCATTTTACAAAAACTGAGATCCAGATATTTTTGTTTTCATGTTTTGCTCGAGGTCAACATTTAACAACTAAGGTGATACTAGAATTCAGGTGTCTTGACTCTCAGAACAGTCCATGTCCCATCATGCCAGGATCCCATTGCACATTTGGATTCTGAACATTATCCTCAACCTATCTATATAAAATTGAAACTTAAGTCCATAAAGAGGCCAATGTCCACCAACAACAAACCAACCAATAAGTCTTAACTATTTTCAATTTCTCCTTAGCAATTTACTTGTTCAATCTAATGGTCTTTCTAAGGAAAGACGAATTTATTTTTGTTCTTATTTTTGCTTAAAGATACCCTGTAATTTAATTTAAAAGCCAAGGAGTAATCAAAGCCTTCTCTGTCCTGTGGGTTTAATAAGCATTCCCAAAGGAGGGTCATGGTCATTACTGACACAAACCTAACATCAGTTATATGAGACAGAAGATATCTTTGTCTATGTGTATATCTATAGCTATCCTACATCAGATAAGATATTGTTAAAACAGTCCAATTCCTAGACAGATTTTAAAAATAAAAATGTGACTAAAAAAATACCTAAAGTTTCCTTATCAAAAAATCTTGCTACGATGTTTCAGATAGATATAGATATCTCCCTTCTTGGCTTCTAAAGATTTGAATAAGTCTTCAAAAGTTACACTCTTCAAAGTGACCGCATGGCTGGTGAGCATAGAATGGGAGGTCAGACTAGGCAGAGAGTAAATGGCATAAACAATCAAGCTCTGGACTTTTCCCCTTCCAATCAAAGGCTTTAGGGAAGGAACAATTTCTCTGGGTCAAGGTCTTAAGTATTTCAGTACACTTTGAGCATTCTTATGTTTGGAGTCCTTACTAGTTTTTTTTTTTTTTTTTTTTTGAGACAGAGTCTCACTCTCTTGCCTGGGGCGAGTGCCGTGGCGTCAGCCTAGCTCACAGCAACCTCAAACTCCTGGGCTCAAGCAATCCTTCTGCCTCAGCCTCCCGAGCAGCTGGGACTACAGGCATGCACCACCATGCCCGGCTAATTTTTTTCTTTTCTATATATATTTTTAGCTGTCCAATTAATTTCTTTCTAATTTTGGTAGAGACGGGGTCTCGCTCTTGCTCAGGCTGGTCTCGAACTCCTGAGCTCAGAACGATCCACCCGCCTCAGCCTCCCAGAGTGCTAGGATTACAGGCGTGAGCCACCGCGCCCAGCCCTTACTAGTTTTAAAGGTGTCCAACTTGAGGGCCTGGGATGAAATCAAGGACGTAGATTAATCAGCTAGGATCTCCATTTCCTAAAGCACTGGGAGCTGTTAGCCAGAAGAACAGCACATCGTACTTTGATCAGGGAAATTAAAATATTCTCCCAAGAAATTCTATTTGTAAGACATTTTCTAAATTGAATTCCAGTCGCAGAAATATTTTTGGCAAGTAAGCAGCAGGGGGCTGAGAGCCTGGTCTGTGCCAGCTTTGCTGACTCCAGCAACCAAGGCTGGAATATCTGGCCCAGAGAAGGGTAAGCAAATGCCGGTTGGGCTGAGCCCACGTGAGGAGGGGCAAACGCTGGCTAGGCAGCAGCTCTTTCACTGCTGGGCACCCAGTCTTCCCCAGACTCCAAGGCATAGTGCTGCAACATTGACAGGTGCGTGTTAGAGATGGAGACAGCTGGGGGAGTGGGAAAGAGGTATGAGGTTCTGTAAACTGCAGTCCCCAACCCGGGGCTGATACCAGTCTGCAGCCTGTTAGGGACCAGGCCACAGAGCTCTGCTGCACCCCCACCCTGCCATACACACTCTCCAGTCAGTGGAAAAATTGTCTTCCATGAAACTTAGGAACCTGGGGGCCGAATAGCAGGAGGTGAGCAGCGGGCGCGGGCCAGGGAACAAAGCTTCATCTGTATTTACTATTTACAGCCACTCCCCATGGCTCGCATCACTGCCTGAGCTCCGTCTCTGCCTCCCCCACCCCATCCGTGGAAAAATTGTGTTGCATGAAACCGGTCCCCACTGCCAAAAAGGTCGGGGACTGCTGCATAAGCTCCCAGACCCCATGAATCCAAGGTGGGTGTAGTGGGAGCATGACCCTGGGTCAACTAGAGTTGTCCTAAGGTTCACACTGAGTCAGCCTTCAAGGGAGCCTTGTCTTAAAGCTGCTTTCTAAAATAACATGCTCAGGACGAACTGTAATTCACCAGCATCCCTGAGTGCAGGGCTCGGCTGATAGCTCTCAACCTAGCTGCAAAGGGGGAAAAAAAATGAGTTTGAAAGAAAATATCCCTGATATATGCAACAACATGGATGGATCTCAGAATAACTATGCCAAGTAAAAGAAGCCAGATTTTTTAAAAAGGAGTACATACTGCATGATTACATTTATGTAAAACTCTAGAAAATGCAAACTAACCTATAGCGACAGAAAGCAGATCACTGGTCACTTGGAGGTGGGGGCAGAGAGAAGGATTACAAAGGGGTACAAGGAAACGTGGAAACTTTGCGGGGTGATAGATACGTTCACTATCTTGAGTGTCGTGATGGTTTCATGGGTGTTTACACACGTCAGACTCATCGAATTATACACTTAAAATATATGCAGTTTCTTGTACATGAATTATACCTCAGTGAAAAAAGATCCATATGCAATCTCGGAGATTCTGCTTCACTTGGTCCAGGGTGGGATCTGGGAATCAGAATCTTTAAAAATCTCCCCAAATGATTGGGATTGTGCAGCCGTGGTTAAGGTGAAGAACCTTGCTAGCCACAGTAAGGACTTTGGTTATATCTGCAGTAAGACTGGAAGCCATTGAACATTGCAAGAAATTCAAGTCAGAAACTCTCCTGCCAGCCCCAGTGCCTTTTGAGGACGTGAGCCCCTGACGGGGAAGCAATTACAAATTCAACTTTTGTGAACTCCGCTCGAAAGAATAAGCAGGGGCATTTTCACATGGAAGTGTATCATACAGTTCTCAAACAAGTGGGAGTTTACGTCATTCCACGTGCTTCAATTATCTTGTGTCTATCGATGGCATTTGTGATGGGTGGTTTCTTTTATGTTCTGGAGGAACTTAGCACATTTGGACATGGGTCTGTTGGTTTGCTGCCAGGTAGGAAACTGGCTTCCAGTTGTCAACTCAATCAAGGTGACTACTGTGAGCACTGATTGTAGGTTCAAAAAGCTCACAGATTGTGCACCAACATCTATCATCCTCACGCTGTTCTCAGAGTTCTTCATGGACTCTTCAGTCAATATCATTTTGTCAGAGAGTATAAAGCTCAGTTCCAGGGGCAACTTGAACTATGAGATTCATTCTCATGGGAGGGATAAGTGGCTTCTAATCTTACTATATATTCATCAGGGATGAGCCAGCAGACCAGTTTTCATAACAGTCTTGTGCCAGTATGGCTGTTCCTTCCTGTGGTGGCCTGGGCTTTTGGATCCAATTAAAATCCCAGTCCCAGTACTAATTAGCCATGACTTTGAGCAAGTTACTGCAAGTCTCTGAAATACATGCAAATACAACTACCTTACAGAATTGCAATGCCAGTTAAATGAGACATCTGTTCATTTATTCATTTTCAAATATGTATAGTGACAAACAGAAAGGAGCCCCTGACATCTGGGAGCCAGCCTTGTACCACTGCTAGGCCCTGGTGTTGCTACGAACTGACCCAACACTCAAAACTAGGTCTTGGCGTTCTCCCATTGAACAGAAACAATTTCACGTAACAGCAGAAACGGTGATTCTGTGACCATGCTGAAACAAGACAAAAACAAGAGCACTCTGTGATCATAATTGAACAGACAAAAATGTGAACACTGTCCAAATCCCCAAAATGACTAAACGCCCTCCTATTCTGACTAATATGAATGACTGTTACTTTTTTTTAAACAATCACTGCTTTAGCCTTGTTCTAGCTTTAGCCTCATTCTAGTCTGCCCTCCTCGTAGATAAGATACCCAAGCACAGAATTACCCCTGCTTTCTGACAGCATCTAATCCAGGGCAAAGCCTGCTTCTTTAAATCCTACCCAAAATAACCTAACACAAGCCCAATGCTTTACTAAGTCCTTCTAGCAGCTTCATCCTGAGACATCCCATGGTTATGTGTTCTCCCCCATTGCAATGAGTCATAAGCCCGACTTGTTCAATGACAGGTGTGTTCCTGGCCATCTTTAGCTAGAGAACCAAGTGACAATGGCGTCTGTTCTTTGCCAAGCAAGGTGCTAACTTCTGGGCTTGCAACTCTACACAAAACAGCTTTGCCCTGCCCTCAGGAAGCTCACAATCTAATGGAGGAGACAAAGGAGCAAGGAGCAGCAGGCAGAATGACCTCTAGGTCATGACAAGTTGGACAAAATTCAAGAGAATCACGTTAAATAGTCCACAGATGTGTGTGATCCTAAGAATATGAAAGAATTGAAAACCCCATCGAGCTCAAATGTATTTATCATTAGCAAGAAGATAATGCACACAAATCTTAGGATTCCATCATGTGTTTAAGTTAGAGTTACTTGTAAATATATTTACACATTTTAAGGGCCAAGAAAATGCAAAATTCAGTGAAGTGATCAACAAGAATGGGAGCTGCAGCCTTTCTTGAGTAAAGAAAGAACTAAATGCAGGACTGGGGACCTAGGGCACCAACCTCTTCAGTGTGAAAGCCTATGACATTGTAACCACTGAAGAAGGCTCAGTGAGTCCCACGTGGTCACCAAGAAGCCCGTGTCCTGGCCAACACTCTGCTCAGAAGTAACTTCATTTATCTGTGATAGCAAATGTCTTCTCTTAGGTAGGCTCTGTGTTTCCTAGTACCAGGAAGATTGAAAATTAAGTACGGAAAGATTTGAAAGAACAAAACCATAGTATTGATAGTTCTGTATTAAGAAGAAAATTATGTATATTTGCTGTTTTGTGTATTTGCAATTTTTGATGGAATTGTACCTACTGAAGTCATAGCCCTGTAATGCCAATTTAAAATATAATTGAGTAACTGATGTACAATTTTATGGTTTTAAGTTCTTACAGAGCTTGTTGGAACATGTAAGAGAAACTTAGGACCCTATATTTACACAATGAAGGGCTTAAATGCACGTAAGTATTAAAGTACTCCAAAACATTGTGTTGGTTAATCCAGACAGACAGATAGACAGATAGGTAGAGATATATAATTTATAGTCACAGCTGAAAACATTTGAAAGTAATGAACTAACTTTATTCATAGGTCCTTTAGAAGTGATTGCTAACCTCTGCTGGACTAAAAATAAATAATTACATGTGTAAGTTGAACGAAAATAAACTAAGTTTTTCTAATTCTAACTTTAATCGTATTTACTTTTAATCCAGAAGTAAATCTCTGAATAGTGTTTTCTACATACAAAATCCCCCTTCGATGACATCTAGAAACTCCTATCCACGTGAGCAATTGCCGGAACATGCAGCAAGTGCTGTGAGGGGAAGATAAAACATTACACAGGAACAAACAGGAGGGATGGTTTTGGGGTGACTAAGAGGGACCCTAAGGAGGAGGAATAGGTAAGCCAAGAAAAAGGCATGAGGATTGAGGGAGGGAGGGAGAGCCGCAGGGAGTTCATTGGTTTATAAATTCTGAGTGTGTGCCAGGTACGAAACCAGGAGCTGGAGAAAGAGCAGCAAACCCAACAAGGCTCCTTTCACCTGGAGCCCAAGGCCAGGCAGTAAGCAGGAACTCGGGCTCCCAGGGGAACAGAAAGAAATTCAGTGTGAGTGAAGCCCACCCTGGGAGGGTCCGAGGAGGCCCCGCCCACTCTCCCCGGATGGGTGAGCCTCTGGACGCTGATGGGTGGCGTGTCTAATATGGTTGAGGAACCAGAAGGACCCCCACAAACTGCTCTTTCCACAGCATTTCCCTTGCTTAATTTCTTTGTGTTTGGGGGATCGGAAACCTATTTGTAAATTAAACATTTAAACTTTTGTGTGGCTTAACTACCCAAACTACCAACCCCTTAGCCCAGTGTCCCTGACGCCTAAACAGGTGGAAGGCAAGAGAGAAGCCCATCGTTTGCTTAAGCCTGACGCCATGGGCTGCAGGAACTGGCGAGATTTGCTCATAAAGACCACTGAATACCTGCAGGAGGAAGGCTCTCAGCGTTGCCATGGGGACTGCCAGCTGAATTAATGGAATGCTCTGCAGATAATGACTCTTTTTTTAAAAGAGAAAATAGTTCCTATTTTCCAAAGGCTAAATGGGGAGTGAGTTGGTGGTGAGAGGGAGAAATAGGTCTGTGAGGGTAAGAGGTGAGGAGCAGGGCTGGCAAACCCACCAAAGAAGAATGAGGACAGACGGCCCCAGGACCAGGGATCCAGAGGGTTATGCTCGCCCATGCCCAGAGTTTAGGCCTCCACCGGAGCACGTGGGTGTACTCAATGTATCTCATACAGAGAACAGGAGATCCGAGATTTGCAAAACTAATTTTCAATTTCATAGGCTCAGCCTTCAAATAATGCTAAGCCACATCGCATGTTTAATAGGTCAGACACGTGCCTCAGGAAGAAGTACCCACGAAACATTTCCTCCAAAGGTCCTGGGGACACTATTAAACGGGTTCCATTTAGAGAACCGTTTGCATCAGTGCGTGCAGACCCTCTGTATGTGCGTGCAGGGCACCTAGGCCTCCCCCACCTAGGAATACAGTCTGGGATCGCCTAGTGGATATCTGACTATACAGACTTGGACGTTATCCCCAAATCTCCATGGAAGAATTGTTCCTGTGTTTCCAGTCAACAACAGTTGAGCCAAACTGCCTTTGATGTCCCCAGAGTTATCTGGTCACCCAGATGACACTGAACAGAGTGAGATGATTGGAAGACAGCAGCTCAGCTCTGACATCTGCCCAAGGCCAGCAGCAAGGGTTCCAGGAGTTACATGAGCTACTAGGTCCATCCAGTCTACCATCTGTCACTGGCTTACCTTGCCACTTTGGGTCACTGACTTCCCCACTCTGTGCCATCTGTGAAATGTGCATGATAGCACACCATGTCCTTCTGTCCCGCCACCCTCCTCTCCCGTTCTATCTCCCTCCCTTCTTCCCTCCTGTCTTCCCTCTCTCTCTTCCCCTCTTCCTCTCTACCTCCTTCTCTCTCTCTCTCCTTCTCTCTTTCCCCTATGGAAGAGAGATGATAATGTGTCTTTAAAGTGCTTTGAGCTCCTTGGAGATAGAGGGTCTATAAATATAAGCTGTTATCACTGTTACCATGGAAACACACACAGACAACTGTGCTCTATCCCTGTATTTGCTGAGCATAATTCTGGCCTTCTTGCCCTGCTGTCTGTTAAACAATCAACGGTTTTACAAAGCTCTGCCACCAGGTAGGAGGCGGGGACTCAGGGCTGAACTTGTTTGCTCTTCAATTGTTCTTTGTGTCCATTTTCAAAAATTGTGCTTCTGTTTGCTAAGATAGAGGATGGTATAAGGTCGGCCAGAGCCAGCTGTTAAACCAAGGATGCAAATGATGTCAGGCACAGGAGTGCCACCCAACCCAGGGCCCTAATCTGCAACAAGGTTCAGGCAAGGGAGATTTCCACTGAGCTTCAGATATAATATTCGACTCACTTCCTAAATTCGCTCCAACTCCTGACTCCTCGACTTCAGAACCAGGGCTGGCAAAGTGTTGGGATAAAGAGGGTCTACACCTTTCTGCCAGTCTGTGACCTTCTGGAAAGCAGAGGCTATGTCTTTCTAATTATTTTCTCCACAGGGTGTAGTTTTCTCCACGGTGCCTGGCACACAGCAGATGCTGTATGGAGGTTTGTAAAAAATACAAATAACTGAATGAATAAATGGCTGTCATTTTCTATTACACAGCTGAGAGTGCTGCAGGTGATGATATGCCATCGAGGGTCACTTGGACTCAAGATCCCAGAACACATCGTTGTTGGCCCAGCCTACCTGCCCCTCTAACCCCACCATCACAACGGAGCAACGATGCCACTTCACTCCTCATTTTATGGGTGGTCCTGGGAAAGTTGCTCTGTAACTGAGAGCCTTATATAGGAGAGTCCAGAACAGCATATCCTGGATGTTAACCAGACAACTGAAAGATTCTGTGCATGAGGCGAAGATGTGAAAACTGTAGGAAAATCCTTAGTCCTTTCAGGTAATGAACGCTGTGATCTCGGGGGCAAGCTTCCCAGGCCTCCTGTTAGCAAAGGCAGTGAAGTGGGAATGGGCTTTAGAGTCACACAAAGCAGAACTCACTGTGTGAGCCCTGCCACTTATTGACCTTCCTAAGCCTCAATTCTCCTATTTGTAAAATCAGTATAATAGCACTTATTTCACAAGTGCAAGGTGATGGTTAAACAAAATAAGAATATAAACCTATAGCTCAGTGCCTAGCACTGGTCGGTGATTAACACATGCCCATCCCATTGTGTGAGTTTGCCAATATGCATGAAGAAATCCATTTATTTTTAATATTTCACTTACTAGTTTATTCTAAAGTCCTGGTAAGTGTTTCAGATCCCACCAAGATGGCGGCATGTGAAGTCCCTGCCTTTGGAAAGGGGGATGGGAGGATGCGAAGGGAGAGAGAAAATGTCCAAGCACACACAGGCAGCAAGGCAGGACCTGCTACATAATTGGAAGGGTCCAGTGCAAAACGAAAATGTGAGACACTTGTTAAAAAATTATTAAGAATTTTAAGAAGGTGACAGCTGAGCATTAAACCAAGCGGGGACCTTCTATGCTCAGGGTCAGGTTTCACACCCATGAAGGCAGCCCAGGAGCCAGGGGTAGAGGTCAACTTGCTTATGGTTCCCAGTCTTGGTACAAAGATCACACGATGACGCAAGTAGAGTGAGTGACAAGCTTCACAGTATTACCCAAATGCTGCTTTGTCACCCCGTGGGTCTAAAGCGATCAGAGAGGGCACAGGAATGTTTTCTACTAAATGCTGGAATACACTGCATTCATATTCTAAGCTAAACCTGAACTATAGTAAAGGTCATTTTGGGAGGAAAACACTCATAAAAATAAGTAAACTCCTATAAGAACAGTTAATGATTACACAAAACACATAATGGTTGTGTTCAGAGATTCAGATTGTTCCCATATCCTTGTTCACAGAGGTTATATGGGATAGGTCAAATTATAAAGCATATAAAGAACATTCATCCACTTATGCAACTACTATTTATTAAACACCCACTGTATACAAGGTACAGAGCCAGGCCATGTAAAGGAAACAGGAAAGGATTATCTTAAGCCATAAAATGAGAAGTTTAGACAATATGATCTCTAAACTTCCTTCCAGTTCTGACATTTCAGGATTCCTTGATGAAGACGTAGGACTTACCTTTAAGAAACTCAAGTCTAGTGTAATAGCAGCAACTGTGAAGTTGCTCTGTATGGAATACTTTTCATGGAGTGTTTATAATTAATCTATCATTTACATATATATATAAATTCTTAATCTATCACTATATATATATTCTTACTTGCTAGGATTTTTACGTGGTCTTTTTACTAAGCCCTTCAAACATTGACAGCATTGTCTTTTTTTTTTCTTGTCGCAGGGTAGACAATAGATTCTCTTGTAGTCAAACACTAAGGTTGTACCAGAACATGATCCCCTCTTGATAAATTACGGAATTCATTCACAGTGGTTCCCCATTCTCCCTCCGCCCTCAGTCCACTAATAAAAACGTGATTTAAATGGGCCACACATCTCTTCTTTTTGCCAAGGTATAAGTATCAATGGTATTAATGGAAGACTCTTTACATAAATGTGTTGAAGCCAAGTTTTGAGCACAGGCTTTAAAAACCAAACAGACCTTGATCAGAGTCTGACTCCACCACTTATTCGTTATTAGTGACCTGGGCAAATTACTTAATTTTCAATTTTCTCAGAAGTTGAAACATGAATTCCTCTCCAGTTTATTTGAGAATTAAAAGCATGAAGCAGTGCCTGGCACTCAGTGGCCATTTATCTGCTGATGCATTCTTCATGCCCACCTTCCTCCCTGCTTGCTATAAGGCCTACCGTAAACAGAATGGCATGAGACTGCAATGGCCCCATTATGTCACTGGAAATTACGGGGTATCCAGACTAGCACTAGCCTGTAGGAGAGTAAACTACCCAGAGACAGAGCCCAGAAACACAGGGTAGATGAGACCAAAACAAGTGTTGAGCTGATTAGGGCTACACACTGACTTCATTTTCAACTCCAAATGTGGAAAATCCCATCAAGGGGTTCTTCTGATTCCCCTTTGTTTATTCTAACCCTTTGCCGAATATACCACGTGTGATCCTGGCACTTTATTTGATCCAGAGATTTGAACAGCATGGTCAACAGTCAACTTAAAAAGGAGAAAAAGAGATAAACTAGGATGGACACAGAAGAGACCCAAGAGTTCTACTTATTTCTTCCAGGAAATAGGAACCCTGAACTGCTCTAAGCATTTCTGCATTGTTATACGGTGGACCTGGAGGCCATTCTAAATGATACATTGAGCCTAAAGAAAAAAAAATATTATTTCTGTCACCAGAGTACTATCCTGGAATGTGGACAGAGAGCTGCTGCAGCAACATAGCCAGAAGGACCCTGCTTGGGTGTTATTTGCAGGGCACCAAAAGCTCCTAATAACTCAAATGGACCTAAAATTCCCTATTACTAAAGATTCACATTAAATGATAAGGCACTGGGCTTCCAGGAGTCCCTAGTGCATATGCACACAACACAGGATTTTGAAAGAGTGGACACAGGACCTGGGAGTTCTGGTGGTGGGGATCCCATTGGCTACAAATGCAGAAAGAGAATGAAAGCCACCAAAGACAAGTTAACACATTTCGTGGTTTTGCCTGGGCTCAGGCCTCTCGAGGGAGGCAACAGTGTTCAAGACAGCTCAGAACTGCCATGCGAGGCAAGTTCCCATCTCATCTCGTCTCAAGGCCTCCTTGTAGTCAAGACTGCACAACCTTCTCATTCAGCATTTGCGTTCAGTGCTTGCTCTGGGCCTGCTAATTGTCACCATGATGTTTGTTTCAACCTTTAACTAGGGTATGAGGGATTTGGTGTACACTGTTCTAATCTGGAGCATTTGGTTCCAAGGAACAGGTTACTCAAGCTCACTCAAGAAAAGGGGGTTTTGATCTAAGGATACAGAAATCTCATGGGAATCCAAGGATAGGGCTGTTGAGCACAGCTGGGCCTCATGAGAAGAGGAGCCGAGAACTGTGGCGGAGGCTGCTTTCTTCCAGCGTTCCTTCTTCCCTTTCTCTTCCTAGCATACAGCCCTCTGTGCTTCATGTGGGCACATGGCCGCCAGTTGCGCACTACAGTTCCCAGCCTGCCTTGCAGCTGGGTATGACAATATGAGTAATGGGGTATAAATGGAAGTGAGAGGTATAAATTTGGCATCGTCTTAAAGACAAAGCCACTTGTCCTGGATTTTCTTCTTGCAGCAAGATGGAACGCAGATGTAGTACTGACTCAGCCTCGCTCACACAAAAGAGGACAGCACCACAGGGGATGCAAGAGTACAAGACAGAAGAACAAGGATCTCTCAGTAATTTCACACAGCAGAGCAACCACTCCAGCCTGGACTGTTCACCTCCAGGCTGTTATGGAAGAAAAAAAATCACTGACATTTTCTTTGAGCTGCCGTATTTTGGGGTCTCTGTTACAGCGGCGTGGCTTCTGTCTCAGCTAACACGGGAGTTGAGGGCGAGCCCATGGAGGGAGCTTCCCTCGAGCCGGTGCCTGCCCCGTCCACTCTACCGTAGTTGGTGGAAGGGCGCCATGAGCTTCTAGCTCGTGTCTGTATGTTATGTCCTGGGACCAGTGAGCTGAAGAAGCGTTTGAACTCATGATCTGTCACTCAGGGCAGGTTCCTGAAAATCCTCCACCTGGAGGACGTTAGTTCTGTAAGCATCATATTCTCAAATCCCCAGTGTATTCTGTTTTCTAGGTGCAAGTCATCTATTCTCAGGCGCTGCGCGCTCAGATCATTTTTAATGACAGCACAGGGAGTTTTGCATATACCTGTGGTTCTGGTTCTCAAACTTTGGCACACCTCAACCGAAAGATTTGGTAAAACAGATTACTGGTCCCGACCCCTAGAATTTCTAATTCGGAAAGTCTGGAGTGGGGCCTGAGAATTCATTGCTCTGACAAGTTCCCAGGTGAGGCTGCTGCTGCTGGCCTAGAGACCACCCCTTGAGATCCACTGACACAAAGCACGTACCTTCTGTCCCACAAGATGTATAGAAAACACACACCTGTCGCTGGCATATTATACAACGTCTTAAAGCTACATGCTAATAGAAACCCTAAACATTGTACTATTTCAGAATAGTCAAAATACATGGATGCATTTCTGGTCTATGACTTGGTAAGAAAACAAATACATGATTTATTTAACAAATCTTGTAAGTGCTTATTCTGTGTCAGGCATTGGGAACCAGCAGTGACAAGGCAAACAAAAATATCAGACCCTAAGAAGGTTAAATTCATGTGCGAAAAGCTGTCATTTACTGATTTCTGTTAGGTCCCAAGGCCTTTACATTAATTATCCCAAATTCCCACAAAGACAATAAAATATAGGTGTCATTATGTCCATTTTCAAGATGGGAATACTGAGCCTCATACAGTTAGGTAACTTTTGCAGCATCTGATGGCCGTGTCTCTAAAACCCATAAGCTTTCCACAGCACTGCAATGAGATATATCTGGCTAACTCTACAAGGGGACTTTTAGCTGAAATTCCCTCCATCTTACCAGCCAAGGATTTCTTTTTCACCACCATAACCTGGAAAGATCCCTGAAGGGTTGGGGACTTTCAAGTGTAAGATCCCATGGGCTGGGATGGGAGCATCAAGACCCGCAAGGAGGGGACAGTTTATAACTCTTGTCCACCCCCCACTTTCTGAACCATCTGGCCAGGTAAGTTGTTGCTGGGCTGCAATAAACTTTTTGAGTTCAGAAGAAGTTTACTTTGAATATCGACCTTACATCACACCAGCAAATCCCAGGTTAAAACCGGATATCCTTCCTTCCTTCAATCATTTAGTCAATAAATCCGTCTTGAAAGTGCTGTGTTCCAGACCCTATGCTGACTGAGGACTGTGAGGAATTCGGAGGTCAGTAAGACTTTGTCCTTGTTTCAAGGAGTTCGCAATGTAAGTGCAGCTCCGTCTTCTTAGTTGTCCTGCAGGTACTGCATTTGAGTCCCTCTTGGGGATGGTTTTCTTATGTTTTGAATGTTTCATGGTTTGAACTTTTTATTTGTAATCCCAATTCATACATTAACTTATGCTACTTTTTTTTGTTTGTTTGTTTGTTTTTAGTGGAGTTATTAATATAGAGGAGTTGGGTATGTGGCAAGATACTAGGATGATTTATTTTTAAAAGAGAAAATGACAGTGATTACCCAAAATCTGGCTAAAATATTAAAAAGAGGAAGTGGGTCCTGGGGCAATGGGAGAAAGGCAAAAAAACTCTTGGAAGGTAAAGAATCTATGATCCTTAAAGGAAGATAGGAACCTGTCCTCAAGGGGGGAAAGAAGGGGAAAGAATCTTAGAAGAGGAAGAGGAGACCTTTGGAGCTGAGTGAAAAAAGCAGCTGGGGTGGGCAGAAAGAGAGACGAAAACATTCAGTGTAACTCTCGCTTCAAAGGGCTTTCACGCTTCTTGTTAAATTGTATGTTTAGACCCCACTAAGCGTGTGGCTGGCCACGTGCATTTTCAACATCAGGATACAGTATACTCCAATTTTCCTTTTTTGTTTTTTTAAAGGAAACGAGGATTAAAGTTCGTCGGTTGGCAGGTTTGGATAATCTTTAACAGGTAACCATACGTCTTATCAAGTTTGGAGGCTTTAAATCAGACTGAAGGTTCCAAGAAGGACTCAGGTCTTGATTCAGAGGGCCTCTTGGCCAGAATATTGTCACCACTCTACCTGGGGACAGGGAGTTTGTGGGGGGAGGAGAGATACCAGTAACAATAGAGTCTTTGTTTACATCTTTAAAATCCTGTGTGCACAGGTGCTACCCTGAACACCCATTGTTTTATTTCCACATAACCTTAACTCCCTAAGCTCAAGTAACACCTGTCTTCAAATTTTCCCTGGCATTTTCAAATCTCGAAGAACAACGTTGTTTCATAAGTTTCTTTTCTCTAAATTTAAGCAGACTGAGGTAGCTCTTGAATGCGACAGCCCTGTCCTGGAGGCTCATTCCTGTGCTCAGCCTGGGCCTCTTAATAACAGCCGCACAGCACTGTCTTCCGGAACTTTCCACATACTCCTCGTTGGGGCTCCTCAAATATTGATGGTGCTTAACAATTACCGGGCAAGCTTGTTCACCTGCAGATTCCTAGTCTCTCCCCAGATGATCTGATTTAGTAGGACTGGGATAAAGTCCAGGAATCTGCATTTTAAAGGTGCTAAATCTAGTGCAGACAGTTCACAGTCAACATGCTGAGACACTTGCAACTACATTAGGGCTGGAGAAAAATGTGCAGGGGGGAGCCCCCTCACCCATTCGCCTAAAATTACTGAGCGCATACTGTGTGCCCGCCACGGTGCTAGGCACAGCGGACACCAAGGTGGCAAAAGCCTGTTCTCATGAGATTAAAGTCTCAGCAAATAATCACACAAATGAATGTAGAATGACATCTGGGACAAATGGCACAAACAAAAGTTACATAGTGACAGGAAAACCTGTGGCTGAAGCATTTTCTTCTAATCCCAGATGTGCTTAGTAGGTGTTATCCAGCCAAGAGAATAGAGATGAACGTTCCAGACACAGAGGGAATAGCATGTGCAAAGGCCTTGTGGCCACAGAGAGTTTGGAGAGTCTGCGGCACTGACGAAAGTTACACAGTGTTCTCGGTAATATGTAGTTCAGTGTTGGTCAAGTCTAATACAAACTTCCAAAGGTCACTCTAACATTCCATCCTTCGGGAAGGCTAGTGAAATTGAAGGATTATTGATTTGCTAAAAGTCGTTATTGATTTACAGCTAAATGTGCACTGCGCTAGGACCTGTTGTCGGTTCACATGCTGAAACTGGGCCTGCAGCTGGCACGCTGGGCTTGAACAGACCGCACATCCTGTGCCACCGCAGCTCATACTAAGAACGGGCAACAGCTGTCAAAGTCCCACAAGCCCCCAGAGAGGCTGGCAGAGATTGGAACCACTGCGGGGACAGGAAGTGGAGAAGGGAGGTGCGCAGGATATCGACTGCCCTTGCCAACAGGGCAAAGTCACGGGCTGTGCCAGTGTACTGCAGCCACCTGTTTCCTGCACACTCTTTTTAAGATCTTTCCCAGGTCTACTTCCCCGCCACTTCCAGAGCCCAGGGGCCTGGACTCTTCTAATGGTTTACTCTTCTATTGGCTTGTCTTTCTTAACATAAAAGAAAGGGATTTGATCTTTTCACTGGAGAATGAAATGTTAGACAATGGTCCCCCCACCCGGGATTTGTACTTGCCAAAGGCCTGGACAACACTAATGGAAAAGAACAAATCGATACGTGTCGGATTTCCCTGCATCTCTATGTCAGAGACAGTGATAGAATCTCTAATTTTTAGCTGGGCTCATGGTTCCCAAAATAAAAACTTCATCTCCCATCTTCGCTTATAGCTAAGTGTTGCCCTGAAGCCAGGTTCTGACCAATGAGATGGGAGCAAAAGCGTCCTGTGACAGTTTCTAGGACTGATGTTTCCATAAAGGGCAGGTGGCACGTCTGCCTTTCCCCCTCCGCCAGCGTGGACGTGATGATCCGTGTCCTGGGCACCACCGTGGGCCATGACAGCAGGGGCCACACAGGAGGAACGGTATAAGGGTGAGCTGGAAGGGGCCCAGCTCCCTGAGGACTTACTGGGACACAGTCATTATCCCAGTCCTGGGCCAGCTACCTCTGGACTGGTAAGTGAAAGGGAAATAAAATGTTATGATGTTGAAGCCACTGTTATTATTATTGTGACCGAATCTAACCCTGACTGATAAAACCATCATGGGGATTTTTGTGTCTTTTCTTTTTTCTTTTAACAGAGGGTCACGGCCAAGTTTTTTCTTGGGGGTCCCTGAAATGTAGGCAATGTTTATTCTCCATCTTCATGCGTGGCTGCTTCTTCAGGCTAACCCAAGCAGCATCACGGGATGGAAATGAACATGGACGTGAGGTCCAAGACCCCAGTCGGGCCCTGCAGCCAGTCGCCAGCCACTTTCCTCTCTGAGTTTCTATTTCCTCATCTGAAAAACAGCCTCTGAGTTTCTTACAAATCTCGTAGTTTCTAAGACCAGGCATGCTCAGCTTCACCCAACTCCTCTGCCAGTCTGCCAGTCAAGGGAAATTAGGATGAAGAGATTTCACCTTACCATGATTTTAAAAATCCATATATTACCTGTTTGGAACTTACAACCCATTTTGCTATAGGTCAATAATACACATGGAGGTTAGCTCCCCAAGTAAACTCCACAAACATATTTAATCAACTCACAGTTAAATCGTAGTGCCGGGAGGGTCACAGAACCCGAACATATGTAAAAGGTTGGTGTGGGAGGAACCTGTTTTAAAATGTAGGGAGGGACAGAAACATATTTTCTTCCATGTTGGCAGAGGACGAGGCTCTGTGTTCTGGTGGTGAGAATAACCACTTCCAAGTCACAGGCTTCCCTTTCACCTCCAAATTCATATGAAAGCTAAGAAAATGGACGTGAAAGGTAAATAAAGGCAGTCTTGGTATGTGTCGAATATCCTATGAGACCACTGTCTGGTTTTCTTCAGTCTGATTCTGATTTCATTTGAAACCTGTCCCATAGGTGAAGGACAGGCCATTTTCTGAGCGCGTCCAGATTTTCTTCAGCAAACACTATGCAGTGCCATGGGAGAGGCAAAAGGAACAAGGATGCCCTCTTTTAAGACAATGGTGTTTTGCAGTTAAGTTTGACTTTTCCTGTTGGTCACAGCGGCACAGAGCTTGAGTGTCGCCCAGTCCAACTCGGGGAGGGCAGCAGTGGAGAAGCGGGGAGGGGCAGGCCTGATTTCCTATGCTGGAGGAACTGGGCATCTTTTCTTCCCACCTCCATGACTGGGGGAGCGTTGGGAATGAAGTCATAGTTCCCCGATGAGCCCTGATCTGCTTCGCTCCAGTTCTTCCTTTGGTTAGGGCAGTCTAGACACTGCATCTCTAAGTCTTATCTCTTCTCTACTAAAACAAATCTTTGTCCCAATCAAAGGTGTCCTTTCAATCTACCTTGATGAAATGCACCCCGAATTTCTGTGCATTTGCACGTGCTTCTCCTCTGCCTGCTGTGCTGTTCCTCTCACTTCCTCATACAGGTGAACTCTTCCTTCTCCAAATGTCCCCATCTTCAGGAAGCCACCTCAATTCTCAGGAATTGTTAAGTCCTGCATGCTCTCCTAGTATCCTTGGCAAATATCAGGCTATCCTCATATGAGAGAATAAGCTTCTTGACCATCTTGACTCTCCAGTGACCAGCAAAGTGACCAGCACACTATAAAGGTCATTGATACTCAATGAATGGGCAAGTGAATGTTCCTTCCTCTCTGGTACCACCTCCAGTACTATCATGGTCCTGTTCAGGGTCACCTCCTGCACAAGGGCTATCTCTCTTCTCTAAATTCCCATTGTAGCTCCTATTCGTGGCATTCATTGTGGAACAGTCAGTTACCACCTTGCGTTGTGGTTTGCACATTCCTGTGTATCTTGCCTCCCTAACCAGATAGTTCACTGCCAAAAGGTCCAGACCGTGTCTTATGTGTCCTTTGTTATTCCTGCAGTTTCTAAGACAATACCATATGCACAGTAGGCAATCGATAAACGATTGATGGATGAGTGCATGAATCCAAGAAAGGCTTCTTTACATTGTGATCCAATGAAGATTTACATTATCTTGGAGAGCTTTTAAAATAAAATACAAACAGCCTTTACATGACAGCATCCATTTGCCCACTTGGTGCCATGAGCTCTACACCTAGTGGATCTGAGCCTGACCTCTGGAGCCAGACTGCCTGGCTCTGAATGTGGCCTCCTTTCTTGCTAGCCTTAGGGACTCAATCTATAGGAGACTTGGGTGCTTCATTTGTAAAATGAAGATGATAATAACAGGACCTACCTCACTGAGTTGTAAAAAAGGTAATATAAAGCAGACAACAATGGGAAAAATGCAATCCATATTAAATACTTGGCATAGTGTCTGGCTTAGAGTAAGTGTCTGATGAAGGCGGTTATTGTCCATCATTGTAGCTTCTGATATAATGGCACAGGTTTAACTGGAGCAGAAGTCTTGGGGCAGCCAGGGCTCAGTGATTCTGGTTTTCTTGTCATTCCACTTATTTATACGAACAGTGTCTTTGGAGGTATCGCTGTAAGGAGAGGCACAGCAATGACTTTTAGAACCAAGAAGTCAAGTGGGTGGGGAGTGTCATGTGATGTAAGTGCACAGAAACCCATCGGGTACACAGGATGCATTTCAGTAACATTTCAGCAAAAGGAGCCCACCTTCCCCTGGGATCACTGGGTGCCATGCCCTGCATATGATATGAAAGACTGAATGTTATCATTTATTAATCAAAAAATATGCTTTTAGCTAGCTAGGATGCAGATATTGCAAACTGCCAGTTTGCCTAAAGGATTTACTCTTTCAGGCATAAAACCCTCCTCATTACTTGGTACAGAGACGAGTATAAATTAAGTTGTAAGTCAGTTTATGCAAATTATTTTGCATTTTCCTGCCTCCCAGCTCCTCCCTGAAGTAAAATACATGCAAAACAGTCTTTTATTTTTCATTTTTTCCCTTTGCTTTGATCTCTACACACTAACCATATTAAAATGCAATATTTCTAGAATGATGTGGAAAGGTACTATACCCCAGAAAGAAGAAAAGTCAGCATATTTGATGGGGTATAAAAGGCTCTTTGTTCTGTGTGTTTGTTTGCCTACCTGCCCGCCTGCTTACCCGAGGATGTGCCTGTCTGCCCTCTGCCAGCCAACAGCTAAGCAGCCATTTAATCCTGCATGACTCCCTCCGTATCTTGGCCACCTTGCAGGGAGGAACAAACACTGAGGCAGTCAAAGCTTAGGTCTCCCAGCAACCTATGACCTGGTAGGAAAATGTGCACTGTGCCAATCTGATTCCCTCTGCCTGGAATCCAGACTAAAAGCAAAGTAAGCATTGCCAGTTAGCAATGACAACTGCAGCTGTAGGATCTTGGGAAAGGCAGGACCATAAAAACCTTAGCCAGCTGACCTGCATGCAGGATAAAGTTGGGCACTGGTGGGAGCTGAGGAAGCAGGGCTCAGGGATTGGTTAGGAGCAAGAAGCAGTATTCAGAGTGCCGGTGAGTCACTTCAGTGGGTGAGTGCTAGGATGGCTGGCTAAAGATCTCCTGACCCTGGCCCAGCACCACCCCAGGACTGCCCCTGTGACGTCAATGTTTGCAGTACCTTGCCCTGGATCCAGGGATTGGCATCCACCCACCCCCATGACTGGTATCCATTCTATTGAGTTAGACTTTGAGGAAAGGGGTATCTCTGTTTTTTGCAAGCACAAGAGATTTTTCCAGAACACTTATCTAACATCAGCATTAGAGAAGCCTTGGCTCAAAAACACCATGAAGACATAGCTTGGGAATAATAGTAACTGATAAAGATGACAGTGTCCAGATCATACACAATCATTAGCTCCACTGGACTCTCTGCACTCCTCAGAACCAGGGCACCTGCTTAGAAAAGGGCATCAATAAATGAGAAACCATGAAGCGGAGGGCAGCAAGTTTGATGAGGGCGTTAGAAACCATCTCATACAAGGACTGAAGAAACAGGGTATTTCTTACTTTGAAAATAAAAATTAGGGAGACAGGGGAGATGTTTTCAGTATCTGTAGAGCTGCCGCCTGGAAGACACGGCAGACTTACATCTTGTTCCTGCAAAGGCAAGAGCCAGGATTGGACAGAAGTTCTAAGGAGCTAGGTTCTAGCTCAGAGTTTCCTAACAATGGAATGTTTTGCTGCAAGGTAGGGAGCATACAGCCCCTGGAGGTATCCAACTAGAGGCCAGTTGACCAGCTACCTTGTCCCAGGAGATGAGAGCTTGGAGTAGTAGAGCATCTCTGACATTATCTTCAGCACTGCACACAGTGAGTTTTTCTGTAATGACTACACACCCATTAAAGCTGCAGAAAGAAGCTGAAGATTAAGCGGACCATAAAATAGACATTCCCTTCATCTTTAGAAGACTTCAAGTGGTCCAGCAAGAAAGGGGTCACGAAATACCCTAGATCCTCTGCTGCTCATGAGACCGCGCTTCTCTGCAGGAAAATGATGTAGAGGGACCTCTTCTTACTGAGATTAGCCTCTCAGAAGAGTATCCACTTGTCATCTTTTAAGCAGATGGAAAATTCTGGAAAGGAACTTTATTTTTTAAACCTTAGAGGATATGCTGGTTGGAGCCAGAGAATTTTCCAAGGTAAAAACAGATTCGACCCGCTTACCCCCTGCCCCAACTAAGGACGTACAAAAGAGCAGGGTGGTTTTGAAAGCGCTAACAATTGTTTAGCGCCGCTTACTCTCTGGCCTTCAGTCCTGCTGCCTTAGGATCACGCAAGTAAGTCCCGAGATTACTTGCAGAGACCACACGCACCTCTACGGTACTGCGAAAACAAACAAAATAAAAACCATTCCCTGTGTGTCCCTTTCTCTCTGTTATGGTCACCTCCACTATCCACACACTTAACTTGACAAAGGTCATGGGGGAGGGAGAGAAATCCCAGAATGCTTCACTATACCAGGATGCTTTCTGGACTTACCAGTCAGCAGACAGCATGGCAGACAGCAACTTCTAGGACTCTGCCAGTCAGAGCATGGCAGCCAAGATGACAAGTGAGTAAACTGTCACTCCCACTGACGGCAGGAATAGTCCAGCTGATTTTTTAAAAGGTCCTTTTTTGTTATTTTCATACTATGTCTTCACACAGGACAGCAATTTTAGACCCAGGGAAATAGGAAAGTACCAGAATACCTTCAAATGAAAGTAGTTAAGGGATACTTGTATTGTCCTCATTCAGGGTCTAAACTGAAGCCATGTTAAACTATTGCTAGAAACCAAAATTAGGGAGAGTGGTTTGGTTTTCTATTAAACGTGAGGGTCCACTGTGAAGCACCGAGTGATGCCCCGTGGAGCATTCTGGCACCCTTCCGTGATGATGGTGAGGCACTCAGCCTAGCCCAAGGTTAGGTGTTACCGGGGCATCTACCCACATCCCAGCCATGGCGACAAGTCTGGCAGCATTTCCCAGTGACCCTCTCCCAGCTCTAACAAGCCCTCCATTGCAGAGCTGTGCATAGCGGTCGCTTTCCACTGCAAACAGAGCCTGCCATTGAGCCATTTTTCCCTGCACTGCACACAGTTTCTGCTGCCAGGATGAGTCACCGTGCAACACATACCCTCATCCCCTCCACTCTGTACTTAAAATACTCTGGGGCTGGCCGCACAGAACCCCACTGTGCATGAGCACGTGTGCGAAGGTGGGATTGGCAGCTCAGCCCTCTGGAGCCCTCTGCAGAGCAGACTGCACTGTGTTGGTGCAGAGAGCCAATGGCCGGGGAGGGGTGGGGGGCGGTTAAGTCTGGTTCTCCTTCATGCAGCCTGCCAAGTTGCACCCTCTCTTTTGCAGGCACCTCCATTTTAGCCTCTCTGATGTTGAACAGAAGGCTCTTACTGCTGGGGGTTGATTTGTCCTGCTTCTTCTCCTAGCTCAGCTTCCGGCTGGCCATCTTGCTACAAACAGGATGGCCTTGTCCTGCTTTTACCTGCCAGCCAGCCCCTGTCTCTGCCTCCAGGGTAGATTCTGCTTCAATCACAACAGCTTCCGGTTGTTTTCTGAGTTAGAACCATTGTCTTCACTTGGACGGAGGTCCCCCCTAAGTCCCCTCTACTCTCTGCTGCTGTTCCTCTGTCTGCTTCCCCTCTATCTACCCATGTATAGAGCACTAACCTTGGACAGAACCAATCGCAGGATTCCAGAACCATCCCTCTTCCCTAGCCTGCATGGGAAAAGGGATTAAGAGTTGTTCTTTTCACCCTGAGCCTTTAAACTGAGCTGAGGAATTTATTCCTCCTTCTTTCTGCAGAGATACGCTGGACTTTCATATGCATTTATTGAACAGCTGTCTTAGTTCCCCATGGTCCACACCTCCCCTCCACGCCCAGCCACACACTCCACCTGCCAGAGGCACCCCTCCCTTTGGAGAACCGCAGACTTTCCACTTTCAACCTGCTGCTACAGCACTCTTTACAGAAGGGGCCTTGGAATAAAATCCCAGCCCAGCACAGCCTAAAGGGACACTGTGTGCTTGAGTTAGTCATTACTTGAGTTAGAGGAGGTCACTGAGCAATAAGCACACTGGAAGAGCGAGGGGAAAGGTGGCATACAGCGTGGGGAATTTGGCAAGGTGGCCTTCTAGGGGCTGATGGGAACTCAGAGTCCTGGCAGAGGGTGGGTATCAAAATGAGTAGATGGCAAAGTCATAGCAACAGCCCCAAGGTTAGACAAGGTCAAATGGAAAGAGGCAACGTTAATAAAGCTAGCTACTTAACAGCTCCTGCTATGCACAAGGCACTGTGCTTAACACTTTCTCACATCTCCCATTTAATCCTTGCAACGCTGTATCGCTTCAATTTTACAACTGAGGGAGCAGCCCGGGAGAATACATGACTTGCCCAAGGTCACAGCTAGCATGTTCTGAAGCTGGGAATGTGAATGCAGGTCTGTCTTGTTCTTCACCAGCTTGCTCTATGTGGGGAGGTGGTTAGGTGGGTGGAACCATTCCAGATGGTCTAGAGTGGCCCCGCAGGTGGAATTTGAGGTGAGCCACAGAGAGAAATCTGGTTCCCATAGGGCTGAGATGGTAATCCAGCAGCAATACCAGGTTTGGGTGGAAATGGAAGTTTCTAGGAAGCCTGAAGGGGGCTGCTTTAGAATGAAATGCTGCCTCGGCTACACAGGCGTGACCCTCAGGACTTTATCACAACCCGTGAAGAGTTTACATGCAGGGGACACAGTAAGCAAAGCTAGGGAACTAAAATTTGAGCGGGGGAGACACCCTCCAAAGGAAGACAGGAGGTCAAGGACAAGGGAGAATGCCTGTCTTTGCCAGACCCAGCAGCAGTCCACTTGGCATTTGCCGCACCCCTGGAGAGCTAAGATAGGACACTTTTTTAAGAAAAAAGGGGGGTTCCAATTAAAAATCTGTGACTGTGAGCTTCTATCTACATACCTTGTTTTACCACATGCTCCTCCTAGGGGAGGGAGAGAGAGAGAGACATGGAAAAATCAAGGGTGGGGGATGGGAGGCTGGCACAAGGAAGGGCACCGTAACCTTCCTCGACCACTGCATCCCTTCCCATGCTAGCTTTCCCCCCACTCACCCTTTTTGGGGGGCTAATTCTGCCCATTTCCTTCCTCCTACAGTAGTGTGTAGTGTGCACTGGACAAACACATGCCCTTCCCAGGGACCCGTCCTGCTGGAAAGTCCTCATGAGGTAACTTCTGCCCGAAGGGTACCAGGGGTATCATAGCTGCAGGTGCAGCCTCTTCCTGCAGTTTTCCCAACACAAAGTTTCTTCCAACACAAACTCTACAGGGGCAAAGCGCGAGGTGGCCTCCTTTCTCAACAAACTGTCCTCTCAGTTGCCCTTGACAGAGCCCTACCGCAGTACCTCTGGGTCTGTGTGGATAGGTGGCTGCTTCTCCCCTGAATTTCAGGAAATTTCAGGTTTGCACAGGTCTTGCAGGTGAGCCTTCAGACTGACTGGTAGGAAAATGCTCATTTTATATCAATTAGAGCTTGTCCTTAGGCCTGCAAGGTTGACCTTGGGGAAAGATGGTGGCTTGGACAAGCATTGGGTAATTCCTTGATATGAGGCTGGGAATTCCTCCTTTTCAGGATGGGCCATGTTGTCCCCCAGGGATGGGGCTTCTCTGCAGTGACTGCAGAAGCATCCCTGTGTTTTCTGCTGTGTCATTGCCCTGAGAGGGATGTGTGAAGCTGCTTAGGGGCTCAGCAGAGGGGGATGAAACCAAGAGTCTGGCTTAACAGCAACAGCAGATAAAGGGTAGAAATGTCCAGGACTGCCCACTACGTCTTGCCCGGTGAGCTAGGTCTTCCCAAAGGTATTAATACTCTGGCTCCAGGAATTTTACAGCAGAACATAGTGGTCGGTACTCCTAAGGGGGCATAAAAGAATGCCAATGAGAATACCAGCCACTTGGCACCAAAGAGACTCTTCCGGTGGCCAGGTCTCCTGCAGGCATTGTCGCCCGGGGTCCAGACTGGCGTGAGCCGCAACCGGTTTCGATAGGACGACTCACTCGGGGATACCCCTCCCGAGTCCTGGCTCCAGGCTACCGCCCAGGGTGGGTTTGGCAACTGTCCTGCTCGAGGTGGTTCAGGCCGCCCACAAGGAGCACAGCCGGGCGGTCAGGAACTGGGGCTGCCGGCTGGGCTAGCCTGGAAGAAGAGGACGGGCCGGAACTGCAACCGCAGCGGCAGGGAGTGCGAGGGGGCGGCAGGTGCAAGAGCAGAGAGGCGGGGCGGAGCTGGGCAGAGTCCCCGACTCTCAGGCGTCCCTGAGTGACCTTCCTCCACCCCGCCAGGGCCTGGAAGAGGTGGACCTGCAGCGGAGGGAGGCCGAGAGCGCGGGTAAGAACAGGCAGGGCGGGAGGGAGTGGCTCAGGACATCGGGCCGGGCTCCCCAGGGATCTGAGTGACTCAGGTGCAGGCCACCCCACCACGGAAGGGCGCTTGGCGCCCAGCGGGAGCAGGGAGGGGGCTGCGCGGCGCCGCCTGCGCGTTCGTCGCGGCTCCCTCCGCCCTTCTCCGCGCCCCCGCACTCCAGCCAGCCCCTCTCGCCGAGGCGGCTCCTTTGTGCCGGCCCCGCGCCCGCCCCTTCGGGCCCTAGACCCCGCCCCCTGCGCGCCGGCGATTGGCCGGCCAGGCCGCTAGTGGGCGGGGCCCCGGGCCGCGGAGGCGCGGTATATAGTAAAGGTAGGGCGTGCGCCCTCCGCCAATTTCTCGGCTCGTGGCGGGCGCGCGTGTGCCCGGCCCGCAGTCCGCCTGTCCGTCCTTCCTTCTGACTCCTGCCTCTTGCCTGTCTCTGCAGAGGTCACAGGAGGCGGGGGCCCAGCACGCGTCCCCAGCGGCAGCGGGCGCGGCAGCTGCGGGTTCGCGGAGCCCCCACACCCCAAGGGCGAGAGGAGCGCGTGGCGGACCAAAGAGAGCCCGCGAGCGGCCGCGCGCCCACCAATAGGTGCGGGGCTCGGAGCCGCCCAGCCTGCGCCGTCCCTCCCTCCCTCCCTCCTCCGCCCCCGCCGCCGCGGCCGCCTCCGCCTCCCCCCGCTCCTGCCTCAGCTCCTCCACCGCGCGTCTCGCACTCTGAGAGCCGCAGCGGCAGCGGCGCGTCCAGCCTGCGGAGAGCCAGGCCGGGGACGCAGACCGGCAGCCGGAGAGGGCGCACGCCGCATTCCCCCTACCCCAGTCCCCGCGGCAGCTGCTGACCCGCCGTCGCCATGGCCCGCGGAAAAGCCAAGGAGGAGGGCAGTTGGAAGAAATTCATCTGGAACTCGGAGAAGAAGGAGTTTCTGGGCAGGACCGGTGGCAGTTGGTGTAAGTACGGGGTCTGTAGCGCTCGCCCCCCATGCCTTGCCTTTCCCGGGCGGCGCATGCCCTGCGCAGGCTCTGCGGACCGTTCCGCACCCACCGCGCTGGCCAGGGTGGAGAGGGATCAGGTGGTGGGCGCTGCTCGGGTCGCGCCGGCCTGGCCTTGTCGTCCTGTGCGGAATGCGGAGTCCCCAGGATGGGGTGCGGGGTGGGGGCCGGAGCCCTCCAGGAGAAGGTTGTGTATGTTGTAGCGATCTGGTCTTGGAAATTTGCAATCTGTCCTACCGTGTATCGCTTGAGCCCTTTCCTCCTGGGAATGGCAGGCTGTGGGAGACTGGCTAGGTCTCGCCCTGTAGTCACGTCCCAAGTCCTTAAAAATGAGATTTGGGGCTGCGAGAGAATCTCACGAGGTAATCAGATCTAATGCAGGCGAGGGTGTGTTACAGCATCTTTCTTCCAGTCTAAATATGTACCTCGAGAGAGGAAAGGGAAGGGAGGAGAGGACGCCATACACACTGCAGTATTTCATAGCGATGGCCAGGGTTTCCCCCGCGACCTCCCCCAGATTCATCGCAGCCCAGAAAGGGCCCGGTAAGCTCCATGTCAGGACTCCATTTCTCAGTCTTGGCCTGAAACATGGCAAAGTCTGGTTGTTTCCAAAATCTACACAGACAGATGCGGATCAGAAGCTTGGGTTGATTACAGTGAAGGGTCAGTGTAAGAAATAAATGGCACTAACGCAGAAGCAGCTCATCTTATAAGATTTTGTGCAGCCTGTTGCTTGGTTGGATGGACTTTTTTTCCCATTGAAAATTAGATACCTTGTTTTCCCTGCCCTACTCCGGAAGGGTGACTTTTTTTTTTTTTTTTTTTGAAAAAGGTCATTTTGAAGGGCAGAGTTGTAGGCGAATCTATGAGTCGTGACTGAGGGAGGGAGGGAGGGAACTCCCCCTGCCCGGCCGCATCACTGCCCCCTCCTCCTCCAATATCATCAGCACCACCACCAGCACCAACAGCACCGCAGTCAATAAGCGAGCCTTGCAAAGGGGCTGATGCAGTGTTGCTGGTAGGGAGGATCTGTGAGAATCGCAGGAGAATGAGTCAGGGAAATAGTGCTTAGCTGACATTTTGAAATGGAGGAAGCTGGAATATGTATATTTTTTGTAAAGAAAAAACAGTGCAGCATGTAGGGAGTCTCTCTTGATTGAAAATTAAAGGGTTAATAATGCATCACACTTCAAGGTTAGTCAAGGTGAAGTCTCATTCCAAGGTATTGCTGGGAAGCACAGTTATCCCTGAGCCATGGAAAACGTAGTTCTGTAAAGTAATGGCTTTTAGCGTTTATATTTTATTTTATCTTGGGGAGACTGTGTTCTCCGATGAGGTCATTGTTATAGTGTCTCAGGCATTAAAGTAGCTCCCTGCATTTTCTTCATGCGGAAGGGAAAAACCTGAAGAACTGTGGGGTGTGGAGGATGAACAGCTCCTGACCAGCTCCCCAGCAACTCCGTGTAACTTGAGGGCCGCCTGGGAGGCGCACTGCGGAATGGAATGGGTGCCCTTGTCCCCAGGTTCACCGGGGCCTCCTTCCCTGGTGGTCTGACCCTGCTGCGTCTCAGAGGCAGGGGTTGCATGGACTCGAGGCACAGTTTGCCCTCTTGTGTTTCTCCTTCATAAAATATGTCTCTTTCCTCATTCCAATTCCATTCTTCTTCTTAGAATAATATTTGCTTTAGAGAGTCAGGCAGTATGGACCGACTCATTCTTTAAGCTGACATTTATTGGGCAGCGCGTCCATGACAGAGAGGAAGAGAGACTGTGTGTGTGCGCGTGTGCTGATATTCGTGTGTGGATATCACATCAGCAAGGTATCAGTACGCTGATTTATGAACGTAGACGCCGGGACTGCTGTGCCTGCCTCCTCTTCCCTTCCGTTTTCCAAGGTGCAGGTGCTGGGCTAAAAATCCCGTTTTTGTTTTGTGCTTCTTTCCGGCAATGTAAGAAATGACAGAGCTTCTCTGAGGCAGAGAAAGTGGCAGCGATCGCTTTCTCCTATGGAGAAAATGCCCCCTTTCCAGCACCCGGCCCAACATGGATGCCCTTGGGAGCAGGCAGGATGCCCTTGGCTCAGTTTTGCTTATAGGTAGATTTTTACCAAGATGGATGCAGGAGACTCGCCTGTCACCTGCTGGAGAAATTACAGCATGCAAATCACTTTGTGCTTTCCACCTTTTTATTAAGTTAATTCAAGCACTAGTAGGTTTTTATATTTATAGTTGGGCCCAGATGCCATTTTTTCCATCTGTTTGTGACCCTTTGAAAAATACATTTTTTTTTTTCCCAACTGAAAAACCTCTATATTACATTGTTGTTTAAAAAAAAGAAATACAAAATGCTTGAAGGAAGGGGAAAATGTCTCTAAAGCCTACCCCCCAGAGTGCCCCCCCACCCAGTTGCTGGTGTCACTTGTCCAGACTTTTTTTTTTGGAGCAGCCCCTGCTGGTGTCTGGCCCTGTTAGTCCCCCACGCTCCAATCTAACCAAGTGCCCTCACAGCAATAACTGGGGAGGTTTTGCTAAATAACGTCTTGGAGCAAAATGAGGAAAAGTCCTTACTTTTCTTAGGGTATCATGTGGGCAGAACGGAAAGATTGTACATTTGTGAGTTTAATCGGTGTGCTTGTGAAATGACTTATTTTCCATTGCTCTATCTGTATTTTCAACTGTAGCCTCAGTTACATACCTTCTTATGCTGTTAGAATTAGGTATCTGGAGTCCAGGGAATGAGTATAGAAATGTTCCAGTTGTTAGAAGGGACATAGAAGGTTAAGCTAAGATCACCAAGGTGAGGTGGAGTGGGCAAGAAAAAAGAGAAAACGTGAAGCAAGGCTACAGCACTCTCTGCTGACTGTGTTAGACCAACTCTTGCTCCTCTTAGGAGCATTCACTGGAAAAATTTTCCAGATCTGTTCACGTCACAGCCGTGCCATTTGCCTACTGCTGCCTGGATACAGAATGCAGCACTTAACCCTTGTCCTGCTGGGAGGGAACGATTGAGTTGTGCTGCTGTAGTTTTAGATGATACAACCTTTTCTTCCTTCTTTACCTTTGCTTGTATCTTTGCCTTTTTCCTTGTTCTTTTCTTTTGAAAAGGAGAAAAAGGGATTATGATTAAGTATTTTGATGTGGTTTAATGCATGTTTTGCTTGTTGTAACAGCTCTGTAGTCTGATTTCTCTGAACTATTTAGTGCCTGATCAGAAAGTTGGGCTTTTAAATATATGGAGAGGGCACTGTGGCTTATCCCTGCCCTTCCCGCCACATACACTTCTTTTCAGTAAGACTCTTGGTTCTGTAGCTTTCCCCCAAGTATCCTGGCATTTTAATGCATGAGATCTGGACCTTTTTACAAGTAACCTAAGGCTCTTTTGTGTCATGTTTCTGACTTGATAACTTTCCGGTTCACTTGTTCCCACTTTTGCATTCACGTTGAGTTGTTTGGCTGGCACAGGGCTGCCAGGCAGTGCCTGGTACAGCCTGTTACTATGCGGCTAATCGGGGAGATAATCCCAGTAAACCAGTAACTGATAGCCTCATTCCAGTCTATGTGTCAGGGTGGTGGGTTTTTTTGTTTTTTGTTTTTGTTTTGTAGCTATTTCAGCCTCCATCCTGATATCTTGTTAACTGTGGGAAAAAGAAAATGCAGCTCATCAAGTCAGTCATTGCTCTGGTTCCAGTCAGAAGATGAAATTCAAATATACTGGTTGTTTTTACTGTAGGATTTTCTTTTCCCTTGTCTTGTCCTCTAAGAAGAAGACAGTGTGCTGAGTCGATGATGCAAACCAAAGGCTGGGCGATAGTAAGGAGCAGGAGAGCTGCACTGGGATTCTCAGCATTCATTGCTCTGTCACAGCGTAAAAACCCTCGGGCCTGGATTGTAGGATTTAGATGTCAAGGGATGTGCAAGCAAAGAAGACGCCTGTCTCTGAGGGAGTGTATCATCATATTTTAAATGCATTGCATAAGCACACAAACATAACTCTAGATTTTATTGGTGAGCCTCACGATTTTTTTTATCGAGGGAATAAAATTATCTCCTACAAGGATCATGCCCTTAACGACCTCCCACACACACTATAATGCAGGGCTGCCCAGCCTCACGTTTTTTTACCCCATGTCAGTGGGGGGTGAGGTTCACTCTCTCAATCAGTGTAGGAAAAGGAAGCTCTGGAGAAACAGGGTGGAGGGGAAGCCAGGAAGGAAGTCGGTTCATCTCTGGAAGGATTAGACTTTCATCCTGAGCATATGACTGTATCACAGCCTTTTGTTTCTGTCTGTTCTCCTTGCAGTTAAGATCCTTCTGTTCTACGTGATATTTTATGGCTGCCTGGCTGGCATCTTCATCGGAACCATCCAAGTGATGCTGCTCACCATCAGCGAATTTAAGCCCACATATCAGGACCGAGTGGCCCCACCAGGTAAAATCAACACAAATAGGTTCAGTTCCTCCAGAGGTAAAATGGGTGTCACTTTCTCAGTTGAGAATGAATTCTTTTGAAAATGGCTCTGTGAGGTAGTTTTAAACCACGCATGGAGAGGAAAAAGAGGAACTTCTCTGCTGCAGCCAGATCGCCTACCCGCATTGCGGGCGGAGCTCCCAGGGCTTGCGGACATTGTACTTGCACAGGTCTGAAGAGACGGGAAGGGCCCTGGTCGTTGGCCCAGCCACTCGCCAGCTTCGTGCCTGTGAGCAGAGTTCTCTGATGTCGGCCATCGTCTCCGTAGCCCTGGTGCTCAAGCGGGGCTGGTTATCGGGTCCTTTCAGGGCCTTTCCACTCTAACACACACTTCACTTCTTCGGGGGTCTATGACTCAGATAAATCCTTTCAAAAAATCACTTCGGTTCCTGTTTTAAAGGTTAACTTATTTTTAGGGCTGACGAGAAGCTCTGAATCGGGCACCTACTCACAGGGAGGGGAGCCGTGGCTTCGGGGGTCCCTTCTGCCACTGCTGTCGATTTGCAGTTTGACCTTGAACAAAGTCACTGTCTCTGTTCACTTCTCAATATTTATACCTTTGTTTAATAGGAGTCTTATTTATTGGCTTTATACCTGTTTATTTAATAGGAGTCCTGTTTACTGGCTTTCTGGACCCACTTTGCAGGTTAATTAACTATTTCCTTGAGCTCTAAAAACGTGGGCGGATCTGAATTGCTTATCGTAGAGAAATGCAAATGCCACCCGAGTGCTCTGCTGTGAGTTGGGTGCTGTCAGTGTGCAGCCGTGTGTGTCCACACCAGTCACGAAACACCGTGGAAGGCCCACTGCCGTCACACCTGACGCCGGCAGCACAAGGCAGGGGAACAACCACAGACGTGAATTTCCTGTCTGGCTCTTGGAAAAATCGTTGTCTGGAGGACCTAGAGAGAGAGGAAGTGTTGCATAACTTCCGGGTTCTCACGTTATGAATGACCTTGAGGCTGCTGCTAGAGGGTGGCAATGACTTGTCGCTTCTCTCCTTTCCCTGGGCAACGGTTTAGTAACAGCTGTATTTATGTGACAATCTCGAGGCCGTCTGCATGGCCCTGAGCAGCATAGATCGAGTGCCGCTGCCTGTCACAGACTTGTCATGCCCACCTCCTTGGGTGTGGGAAGGACTCACAGAAGAAAATCTTCGAAACTGGCAAACATTGTTGTATCGCCCTAAGTCAGATAGTTCTCCACCGTAAGAAAAACCCAAAATATTTCCAGATAAATTTAGATCCGGGGGATTAGGGAAGTGGAAAAAGAAAACGTGTAAGTGTATAAAATGGCTTAAACCTGCTTAATAAGCCACAGTTTCTGTCAACTATTTCCCTAAAGAGGCGGGTCTGTCGGAAGGTTGGAGGAAGAATTCTGATGTGCGCAGAGACGCTTAGAATCTTAAGTAAACATGTTTTTCGTCGGCTCCTGTGGCAGGAAAGCGTGGCATGTCTTTTCATGTCCTCTCTGTTAGAATTTTTATGGCAGCATTAGCAGCAGTAATTTAAATTTGTGTAGATTCTTTTTTGTTTGGTTGGTTTTATTCTTTGTTTTGCCATGTAAAAGCTATTCTTCAATCATGAAGCTGTTTTAAATTCTTCTATTCAAAGCCAAAGATGAACACAAAGTCAAGCATTTTCTTTAATTTCCTAGATTTTAAAAAATGGTCCTTGACCGTATAAACTCTGGGGAGTCAGCCTTTAACGAAATTAAGAATTTCCTTCAGGCTCTTTGCAGAAAGGGGAATTTCACTTTTGAAAAGAAATAGCTGAAGTGCCTGACTTTGTAAGTAAGGACTTAGAAATGACCTTGCCTGTAAAATCACAGGGCTGGCTGAGGTGCTCAGTCCCTTCCAACACCCTGTCACCCTGCCTCCCTGCGACTCCTTCCAGCCCCTTCCCAAAAGACACGTTCTTAGCACCTATATTTAGTGTGCTCACAGCAGCTGGACGGACCCGACAAACCCTCACTTCCCCAAAGAAATGCCGGTGGCTCATCTTGGAAATATGCATTCTTGTCCCTTGGTCTGAGTCATGGAAAAGTCCTTGGTCCTCCATCCTCCTGTTCTGTCCCCTGGGTTCTTCGTCTTGGTAATTTCTGCCTCTTCTTTCCGTTGACCTCCCCTGTCACCTTGTCCCCAGGGTTTCGGCCAAGCCTCTCTCCCTACTACTTACCCTGTGGGGTTTTTCTGTGCCTTTATGTGGCATTCATTGGAAAATGGTGGTAACCTTTGATCAGGGAGGGCAGAGAGCTGGCAGGGTGCTGGCTGCCAGGGAGTGCGGCCCTCGGCCCACCCCCAGTGGCCTACCCTTGTGTCCTCTGAGGGACCCCAACTGGACCCTCCTCGTGGCCTCAAGAAATTGTAATTCATTTCGGAAATAACTGCTTAAATATGCGGACTCCTTAAGTATGCAGACCTGAACAAATGCCTGTGAGGATATCCTGACGATATTTTGGCTTCAAATTAATACCTTCAAGCCTCCATTTTCATGACAGTTAAGGAAGGAAAATTGTCTATTTAAGCCAGATGCACCTAGTGGATGTGAGAGATTGGATATCATTTAAAGATATAAGGACTTATTAATGCTATTATCAGCTGAATTCGGCTGACTGGGTTTTGATTGCCCTTTACACACCGGAATACCCTGCAATTAGATCTCGTCTAGATAACGTGTGAACATGGCCATATTAAGCAGGGGGCAATTGTGCAGTGCATTTGAGTCTGTCTGTCTCTAATATTCAATAAGCTGATGGGCCAAATGTGAAAAATCTCAAAGAAAGGACTAAACTATAAAATAAAAGTGATATTTGAGAAAAAATGGGTAACCTGTACAGTTTCTTGGCCCTGAGCAGTGGTGGCCATTAACGGCTGTGATGTTCGTTACAAAGTCTTGTTGCTGTGGGGTATGGGAGCAGACCTGCCTACCTCACCTGGAAAGCACAAAGTTAGAACCTCAGCTGAGATACCGAATTGAGAGATACTAAATTTCTGTTTGCATAGATCAAAATGATTATTGGCAGTTTTATGTTGCCTAACCTAGATATCAAAGCAGCCCCTGAGACCCTAAGCTGTTACACATAGATTCATGATAAAGTTGACCTGAGAAGGAAAAGCAAGGACTTTGGAGTTGGATACAATTTCTACCATTCCAACACTACTTAGCCTCACTAAGCCTTAGTTTTCCCATCTATAAAATGGGAATAATACCCCATGGGGATTAAATGAGGTGGGATATTTTAAATAAAGGGTAGCTATTGACAGCAGCCTCCTTTTTTATAGCCCTACCTTTCTACTAGAAGCAGCAGTTTCTTCTTTTTGGATGCTGAGTTTCCAGGCTGTGAGTCTGGATGATACGGCAGGGATGCTCTGCACACTTACATTTTCATGGAGTCAGTAAAACCTTAGCTTACCATGAAAAGGGTTTTGGGAAATGTTGGATTAGGAAACACATTTAAAAACAATTTCAAGTGAATTTAAATGAGATTGTATTTATTCTGCAGTCTCTCCCTTTAACATTTCCACACTTGTTGCGTTAGCCCTTGTCAAGCTTTTTCCCAGAGGAAAACCTCTTAGGAAAGGCCTGCAGCGGTGGTCAGCAGTATCCCTGCCTCTCTGTCAGTGCAGTTGGAGCTGCGCCGGAAAGGGCTGAGCAGGCGTGTGCACGCACGCACACACACACACACGCTCACACACTCAGAATCACCAGGCCCTGTCCGTGATTTGACCCTGCTTGTCTTGCTGCCTGCCCAGTGGTGTAATGGAAAAGTCTCTATTTAACATCCGCTGCAGCCCTTCCCCCACCCCACCCCAGGCCAGTGGCATGAAATGAAGGTCACTGTATGTCAATCGGTGGGTCCAGGGAGATTCCCAGCTGGTTTGCTTCCTGGTAAGCAGGTACGAATCTGTACACCTGTTCTTCCTCTTAAGGCTGTGAGTGGTTTTTTGTTTTGCTCTGAAGTAAGATGGCTCGGTGCGAGCAGATTGGTTTTAAAAGGGTCACACTCCTGGCATGTTGGTAACCAGAGTCGGGGGCGGGAGAGCAGGGTGGATGAAGACCAACAGGCCACACTGGCACCACCAGCAGTTTCGATTTCATCTTGATTGTGCAAGGGAAATATCTAGTGTTAAAATCTATTAGGGGGACAAGCTATTAGAATTCAAATCTCAGCTTAAGTAAAATTCCCGAGAAGTCATTATGTCAATCTCAGAATGGCTTTTTTTCCCCCCGAAACTACATCACACTTGTATTACTCTCTTTCACTCACGTTCCAAAGGAGAAATTAGAAACACCTGGCCGCCTTATACTTCGGAGGAATTGTTGTTTCAAAGTGCCGGTAAGGTGTTTTTCTGCTGTTTCCAATTAGAATCCATTGATTTGTAATCTCTTAGCTGATGTGATCTATATACAGGTCCGACTGCCTCTCACTTTCCCTCTCCTCCTCTCTTCCCGCCCTCGGATGGATCCTGCCAGCCTGTTCCCAGAGTTCGAGGCTGTGGATAAGTTAGCATTGGAAATCAATTATGATTTCTAGAAGCTACTACTGCCCAGTCTCGTGGTTGGGTAAAGGGGATAGGGTGGGGAACTGGTGGGCTTCAACATCTTACCTTCTTTATTTTTAAAGACAAGGATATGACTAATAAGTCATCTCTGGGGTACACGGGAAGCCTAATGATTATCCTAAAAATGTTCTCGGAGCCGCAGAAAAATGGGTCTCTGTATGCCATTTTAAGATGAGTAAGCAGAGCAGATTGGTGAGTGGGACTAGGTAATAAATCCATGGTTGATGGTGGAAAAAAAAATGCTGAATCCATGAAGCTCCGTTTAAGGATTTTTGCTGCACGGAAAAGGGCTCTGTTGTGGAAGATGGTAGTGGAAAGAGCATTAGCCTCGTGGGCTCCACTTCTACGATCATAAAGCCTGATAGAGTTTTTGGACTGGTTACTCTCAATTGTTCAGGGCTCTCATGCTGGTAATGGCATGACCAGCAGGTCCATCGGATGCAGGCAAGAATAGAGAGAAGTTGGGGAGATGAAAGGGAGGGAACAGGGATGTATTATCCAGTAGCTACTAACCAGAAAAGTATATCTTTTTCCACATACGTTCATGAATAGACCTCATCAGATATCATGTATAATACGGTATCTTATTTCAGGATATTGGTTACTTAACAGATGTTATGTTTTATATCTAGACAAGTCAAATGTACCATATGTGTTCTTCAGTTTGACCTTGAACAAAAAAGCATAATCAATGTAAAAAATACTAGGATTTGTCTGTTTGTTTATAGTATTCTTTTTATAAAAGTAGCACCTGTCTTTTGTTTTTCTGGGAATAAGCACAATTATGAGCTATACGAAATATCAAAGATAAGTTTCTATGGAATTACATGCACTTTTTAAGATAGATCATCTGACCTAAATGATTTTTTTTCTGCTTGCCTGAAAATGAGTGTGCATCCACAGGAAAAAGACTGTGATAAAGGGTAATCCCATAAACAGAGAGGGGCCTTCAATCAGAGTTTGTGACATTTAACTTAGGAAGAAAGATTTCTGTACACTGAGGGTTGTTAAAACATGAATAGGCTATAGAGACAGTCCCGTAATTCATCTTTCTAAGACTTTTAAAAGGGAGCAGATTCTGGGTGTCTGGGAGGGTGTAAATGGGACCCTGCCTGAGTGCGGGGAGATTGGTTCCTGGCCAATCCTGGCATTGCATCAAAGCCTGCGCCCGAGGTGCACGAGGTGAGTCAAAGGCAGCTCGTTTCAGGAAAGCACAAAGGCACCGTTTTTCCTGTGCCCTTCCCTTTATTTCGTCAGGTAAATTGATACTCACCTGCAGCTGTAAAATAAAAAATAAAAACCAAAACCCAGAAATATCTTAGGTTCTGCAGAGTAGTATTTCAGAGGAGGGGGAAATTTATATATATTTGTGTATGTGTGTGTATGTATATGTGTATGTGTATTTGTGTACATATATATGAGTGTATGTGTAAAATTATACCCCCGATTTTTTTTAATTGGAAATTACTTTTCAAGTTGGAATGTGTAGGAGACACATGATGAGTGTGTATTGTGTGCATGGCTATGTTTAAGAACATTTCTCAGCCTCCTGTGTATTTCTTAGTCATATGGGTACCCTCCTGGAGGTTTCTATGGAAAATGATGCCCATTTAGAGTATTTGATCTAGTGATTCATCAGATGTATTAGGGGTCCCCAACCTTTTTGGCATCAGGGACTGGTTTCGCGGAGGACAGTTTTTCCACGGATGGTGGGGGGGAGTGGGGTGGGGGGAGCTCAGGCGGTGATGCGATGGAGCGGCTGGAAATGCAGATGAAGCGTGGCTGGTTTGCCCTCTGTTCACCTCCTGCTGTGTGGCCCAGGTCCTAACAGGACAGACCAGTACTGGTCTGTGACCCAGGGGTTGGGGACCACAGTTAAGTGACAGATACAAGCAGCTGTCTAATTGAATAACTGTTTCAAGGTTAAAATGGCAGCGTTCTACTTTAAATACTTGAAACTCACAAGAAGATTGAGAAATTACAAACTTCCTACATTATACACCTAATTGGAAACAAAATACTTCTCTCCTAATGAAAAAGCCTCATTCTTTTCTCTTTCTTTTCCCTCCTGCCATTTCCTTATTTCTCAAGAGATGGGGGACCAAGGAAAGGCTAAGGTATCTCTGAAAGCAAGTGTAAAGCCAAGGTCATTTTTTTTTCTCTGTTTTTAGACTCCAAATCTTATGTAAAGTTGGAACACCTGTTTAAAAATCAAATATCACATACTCAAGTTGTTACTTCAGTCCTTCCAGGTGGCTTTGCTAAATAATGGTATGTAGTTTCAGGCAAGTGGTCATATCAGAATGAGGTTGTCTAGTGCTTGGCTTGGTTGATGTAAATTCAAGTTCAGAAGACTGGCCAGGCAAAAGGTTAGATTTGTTTCCTGGAATATAATTTGAAACCGTAAGCCAGCGATTGGATGTTCCTCTGTCTTTGGCCTCAGAGAGTTATTACTGCAAACAAAGCTCATCGTTGTCCAAAGTCGTAACTAACAGCTTGAGGGGAGCAGGCAGTGGGAAGAGGAACAGGCAGAAAGTACCCACTAGCGCGGACACGGCTGATGAGAACCGCGGTCAGCGGGGTGGGGTTTGTGCAGCATTTGGAGAATGTCATGGTCGGGGATTTGCATGTGGACTCAAAATACAGACGCTGCTCGGCTTCCCCTGGGGCTGCGTCCTGATAACCCATCGTCAGTTTGTAAGTCAAAAATGCGTTTAATACCCCAGTAGACCTATCATAAAGTCGAAAAATCGTAATAAGGCAAACGTTTATAAATCAGGGATCAGCCGTAATAAAGGAGTTGCCAAATCCGATCTCTTATTTTCTCTCTTCTTAGCAGTAGTCTGATAAACGTATAGTAAATTATTTAAAGGATTTGTACATCTTTTCAAAGGACCTTCTACCTCTTGTGAGTATCGAATTGCTTTAGGGAAATAACTATGGAGAAGACGTATTTTGCTAATGGTTTGGAGAAGATCTCATCAGAGAACTCTCCAGAACAGAACCGGCCAGGGGGCTGATCTGTGGTGGTTTCCAGGAGGAGGAATTCTTGGGCCGTCAGGCTCCGGACAAAGAAAAGAGAGGGGTCAGAGGTAGTGGGTGACGGTGAGAGACCGCAGAGAAACGCGAGGAAGGAGGGCAGAAGATGTGCCGAGGAAGCGACGGCCACCTGACCGCGGGGTGGCCTCCTGGACTTCTATTTACATATGTGTGTATGTAAGTGTGTTCGCGCTCCCTGGGGGAATCTTCGAAGGAGCTGATTACATGACCTAAACCCAAACCATTTATGCCGCTTTTCTGGAAACAGCATTTGGATCAGAAGTTGGGTATCTTATAGGAATGGCCACGAAGGCTTATGTTAGTTACCACCTACTAAGACCTCCTCAGAGACTCTAGAGGGAAATGTTACCCCTCGGGAGAGAGTAAGACACAGCCGAGCTTCCTGGGGATCGTCTGTCATTCCTTGGCTCCTTCTACCAATGTTCTGCATCACTTCAAATGGAAAGGACAGGCGTAGACTTTGGCCCGGGGTCCAATCCAGCTGGGCAAGTCACAAGAGTCTAAGACCCAGTGCTTAACTGTCCAGCGTATTCTTGGTTTCATCAGTTTCTGATGCTTCTCTGTAAAGAATGAAGTCAAGATTCTTTAAGCACCCTTGATCTGTGTTTCTTCATCATGGTATACACACTTGACATGGCTTAGATCGTGAGCTGTGCTTACTGAAGGATTGGGGCTTTCAGGTAGAAAGTGGTATGATTCCATGACTTGGATTTCATTATTTCTCATTTTCCCTGTCTAGAGAGATATCAGACCAATTGTGTCACTCTTTTCTGGGCCAGTGGTACCACTGCATGTAACTGATACCTACTGTCCCCACAAATCAGATCGTAGATGATTAACAACAGAGGTGCTGGCGAACAAGAAGGGTTAGTTTAGGTATCCGGGTGAACATGAACTCAGTTTTGACCATGGCTCCTAGGCTCCTGCAGAGTGCACTGGCAGGGTTATTTTGTTAGTAAAGAGCCCAGAGGACTGAGTGAGAATTGCTGATGCTTTGGGATCTGACGGGTGTCACCTGGTCACTTTTAATAGTGGAAACTGTGGACTTCGAATGGAAAACATTCTGCATAATTCCTCCTTCTCTTCTTTCTGTCCTTTTTTTTCCTTTTTTTTTTTTTTTGAGACATAGTCTTGCTCTGTTGCCCAGGCTGCAGTACAGTGGCATTGTCATACATCATAGCTCACTGCAGCCTTGAACTCGTGGGCTCAGGTGATCCTCCTGCCTCAGCCTCTCCAGTAGCTGGGACTACAGGTGCTTGCCACCACACCCAACTAATTTTTTTCTGTTTTTTGTGGAGATGGGGTCTTCCTGCATTCCAGGCTGGTCTCACACTGCTAGCCTCAAGCAACTCCCTCCCACTTCGGTCTCCAAAGTGCTGGGATTCCACCTCTCCTGGCCTCTCCTTTTTTTTTTTTTTCCTCTGCAAGAATATGAGAAGTAGCATCACTGTTCCTTATACGCTCATCAAGGAAATGGAACCTTGAGTGGCCACTGGAAGAGCAATCCAGAGGCAGCCAGAAAGCCAGACACAAACTGCCAGGGAGGCAGCTGAAGCCAGGCCAGAGGGGACAGTGACTGACACACACTTTCCAATCTGGGTCCTACCATGTCTACTCTCAGCATGACCTTCTAGGGCTACTTTCTTTTCAATTTATTGGGTGATACTTTCCAAATCTCACAGCAGGCTCATGTACATTTCGTTAGCATTCTGGTTTTTGCTGTATCAGCCAATCTGCTGGTGGGCCACAGCTTGCGTCATTGTTACTTATCACCCCACGTCCCTTCGGTGCAGTTCTCCCCCTCCCACCTTCCTCAGGGTTAGATGGGGCCACTCCTTGGTTCCTGCATTTGATCTGGAAGAGGTTCTGGCGAACCTCCTGCCTGACACATTCAAAGGCATTTTCCTCTCATCTCTGGCTGCCTGTGCTCAGGCCCTTCCAGTGGCCCCTTGGGTGTGACTGTCCCTTAAGGCTCCATTCCCTTCTGATTCCAAGATTATTCCAGGAAAACACCCCATTCTCCTAAGTATTGTTGAGCCTCTGGCTCGGGACCTGCCTCTGCAATTCCCCCAGGTCCAGGCAAGCCACCCTGACCTGAATGTCTTTTTTACAGCTCAGACCAGCCAGCCTTCCCCATTTCACTACTGACCATTGCTGTCTCAAGCATTGCATTTCAGCAGAGGCCTTCTAGTCACCTTTATTTTATTTTTGCTGGTATCTGTTATTTTTACTATATTGCTTCTCTGTACTATAAATTATTACAATGCCAATTTTCTAATTCAGTTTAGAAAAAGATTGTTCAGGGTATATTTAAATTGCCTTAGACATGCAAATAATTTTCTACGAGCTTTAAAAAAATTTTTGTTTTCAATTGCGGTAACCCTTATTTTAAACTGAAGATATTTTTATGAGCAAAATCTGCTACTTCCCCTTTGACTCATTCCCATCACTGTTGACAGTGAATTTTTTTTCCCCTTGATTATTCAGGTTTTACATCATCCTTTGCGAGATGATTGTCAATGTCACTCCTGAAGTCATTTGTCTTGGGCACGCTTCTGCCTCGCTCCAGCTGTTCTTGTCTGCTTGTCCATCCCACACGGCTCCCTGAGCCCACCTCGTTATCTGACCGCCTTGAAGCTCAAAGCCTTCTTCCGCTGCTAGAAAAAATAACAGCATTTAGTGCAGCCGTACCGAAGCCTGGTTCTCAGGCCCCACAAATGGTGCTGCTAAATAGTTAATATAGATAGCTACCACTTCCACTTTAGTTACGTCACTGTCTTCATATCTGCGTCGCTATCGCCACTCTCAAATTCTAATTCCCCAGAGCAGTAGTTCTAAACCGAGGGTGCTTAGTGGTTCTCAAGTCCCATCTCTAGAGATTGGGGTATGGTAGGTCTGGAGTGGCGCCTGCGAGGCTGCGTGATTCAGAAGCCCCTGAATGCGGTGGTGGGAGGCCAGGGCGTAGCCATCAGTCAAGGACTGATGAAGAGCCTCCTTGGGGCCCAGCAGAAACAGGGCTGATCTGGGACTGGGGAGTCGAATCAGGTTGCCAGATTTAGCAAATAAAAATACAGGATGCCCGGTTAAATTTGAATTTCAGATAAACAACGAATAATATTTTAATGTAAGTATTTCTCATGTAGCACTTGGGACATAGTTATATACTACAGAATTATTCATTGTTTATCTGAAATTTCATATTTAACCGGGCATCTTGTATTTTATCTGGCAGTCCTAGAATAAAATGCAGTTGCGACTGACTCTCCAACCATTGCCTCTGAATCGTGCTGTGTAGCGTTGTTCAAGTAAACGTCTAGGAAGTCCGGCGAAGGCAAGGCTTTTGGATATGAAAGAACCTAGTAAACTAGTTAGTACAAATCCGAGGCACACATACTTTGAATTTTATCTGACTGGCGTTGACATGCTCAGACTTCTGGGTTGGGAAGCAGGAGTGGTAACCGCACATATGTCCCAGATTCTTCCAGTCTAGGTTGAAAGATCCAACTGAGGTTAAAAGATGTAAAGAAATATCTCTATTAGGTAGTCTTGAGTCTAGGCAGTTTGGAAGACTGCTGTGCCCAGCGCTCTCATGCGCTTAGGGAGGGGAAAGCCACCTGCACACAATGCTAGCTGGCTTGCATTTTTAAAAAATGTGTGCACGTCGGGGTACTAGAAACATAACAGGCTTTGGAGTACAGCACACCTGGCTTGGAATTCTGGTTCCACCACTTTCTCTGCGACCTTAGGCCAGGTTCTTAACCTTTCAGTGCAAGCAGTGTTTCCATTCATAAAATGGAGATGGTGTCTATCATGAAGTGTTGTTGCTAGGGAAATTAAACGATGTATGATATTAAGGCGTCGTCTTTGGTACTTGATCTAAATGCCAGAGGAGTGATTTCACAAGGGAGGCAAGAATTTAACCCATTCTTTTTAGCCAGGTGGGGTTAGCAAAGTCTGTTTTGTATAAAGAAGGTCTGCTTTTGAAGTATCTTGGTTGACTGCCTTCCCACTAACGATTTTCTCTGTTTTTCTCTTCTCTTCCTGGTCTAGGATTAACACAGGTTCCTCAGATCCAAAAGACTGAAATTTCCTTTCGTCCTACTGATCCCAAGAGCTACGAGGCATATGTAGTAAACATAGTTAGGTTTCTGGAAAAGTACAAAGATTCAGCCCAGAAAGATGACATGATTTTTGAAGACTGTGGCAGTAAGTATACTCATTGTAGATGTTCATGGTTAGTTTTCTTTTTCTTTAATTCTTATTTCCCATTGTTATTTTTTATTTAAAGATTGAGTGAGAATCCCGAAATAATGAAAGATCGACCCCTGCCATATTGAAGACACTTTTTTTTTTTTAAAAGCAGGAGGATGCAGTGAAAGAAACAATGTAGCCTCAAGTATTATTATTTTCTGCATTTGAAAGGTGTCTTCCTTTAAATCACGTCTAGACATGTCTGCTTTTTACTATTCAGACTCAAAGACCACAGCCACTTTGGTTTCTCTTGCACCCATTGGAAAGTACAACTACTTATTTCCATATTCTCCCCGCAAAAGTTCTCCTGAAGAGTGCACAGGCCTTCTTCCAGCACAGTGACCCTTTGGTGTGATTAACTGTCACCACGCTGGTATTGACGAAGGAGGATTTATGGTCACAGTAGACTTTATAGATCCATGTTGGGATCGATAATGAAATATGTCTTAGGCAGCTGATCATTGTGGGTAAGAAAATGACTTCTGAAGGGGAAAGAGTGGCTCTTAGTTTCATTAAGTCGTTGCCCCCAGTCCTCCTCCCCGATACCTTGAGTGTGGATTTCCCAGCTCATGTTCTCATTCCTGCCCCCAAAAAAGGCTCCGAGTTAGTTATCCCTTCTGATTCAATTCCAGCACTTACCAACGCCAGGTCTTCATAAGGCAGACTGTGGTGTGGTCAGAGAATGGGGTGGATTGCCATTTAAGTAATTTTGGAAAGATTTAGTAATTTAAAAGAATCACTTTCACTGTGAATTTTTCTCATTAGAATTTAAATGAGGTTTTCATCTTACTTTGCAGTAATTAAAAAGGCCCGAATAATAACCGGGGTGAATCACTTCACAGGAGATGGATTAAATTGAGACACTTTACCATTCGAAGGGAAAATAGTTAATTTGCAAACTTAACATATATAAATGGTGGTATTTGCATCATTTTCCTGCAGATACTATGTGTTAACTTTGAATTCTATATTCCTTTAGTCTTTCTCTGGCTTTTATATGAGGTATGAATTAAAAATGCTAGAATAAAATTTCTCAGTTGAACAAATGCTTATAAGAAGTCACAGCTTTAAAAGGCAAAAACTCAGATCAATTTTTTTTTTTTTTTTAAAATAGAGGGGTGGTTGAAAAGGAAAATTATTTCCTATTCCTTCTTTACTGTTTAACATGCTAATTAGAGGCATAGCTCCAGGAAATTCTGACAGAAAAACCTTTCAGTTCTGAACATTATTGACAGTCCTTTTCATTTGTGTTCGAATTATAATATCCCTGTTGCAGAGCTAAGCCAATGTTGACCTGTGTAAACGATGCTACTTACGCAGCATGATCCAGTTTCCTTTCAGTCTTCTAAATAGGGGAGTAATCCGTTACTTAAAGGAACAGAAATATTGCCAGAGACCAAATATCACGTGCTGATCAAGTATTACGAAACTTTAGTGTTGGGTCGTGTACCAGCTATTGCTTTTGGTAAAATCTCTCTTTAGTGTCAGTGAAGAGAGAGATGGCTTGCTGGAAAAGCTTGCTTGATTCGGACCATGCATTAAATGCAGAACAGTCCTGTCTTATCCTAGGTAATTGTGACAAGAAAGAAAGTTCCTTTTCCTTTCTCAGCAGTGCTAAGGGAATTGCTGATACAACATAAAAATGGCGTTGGTATTTTTAGATGTGCCCAGTGAACCCAAAGAACGAGGAGACTTTAACCACGAACAAGGAGAGCGAAAGGTCTGCAGATTCAAGCTTGAATGGTTGGGAAATTGCTCTGGAATAAATGATGAAAATTACGGCTACAAAGAGGGCAAACCATGCATCATTATAAAGCTCAACCGAGTTTTGGGCTTCAAACCTAAGGCAAGTAATATTTTAAATTATAGAATTTAGATGAACCATTCATATTTTTGATGAAGTCTTTAATTGATACAAGAAGACAATGTAATAAGTGCCAATTTTGAAGTCCGGTCAGTAGGGTTGATACCAAGAACTTCTGTGTCTATCCTGAAATTCCTGTAGTTAGAGCATTAATCTCATTTTCCAAAGTTAGTAAAATTCTGAGTGGCAAAACCAGATGCTGAAATGAGTCCTGTGGCCCTGTTCTTAATACTCCTGCTTGATAGCTAGATAAGTTTCTATAATATAAACTCTTTAAAAGTAAAAATAGAAAAATATATTTTTAAATTTAAAAATCACTTGCATGTGTAGTCTGCAAGTTTTGGTCTTCTCGGAGTCACAAGAGTATTTCCAAAGAATTGTCTGATAATCTGAAAAAAATAATATTTTTTTTCTGAGTGATTTCATTCCAGAAATAGAAGTTGAACACCATCTAGGCTGAACTTTGATAACCATGCTATTGGCTTTTTGTGTTGTTGCAACTTATGGTGGGTACATTACTCGAGATCACTGAAAAATGGCAAATTGGCACTGCTCACCATTTGGTGAGATTTTATTCTTTAAAAGAAGGAAAAATGTATTGGTGTTAACTCTGCTTTTGTAAAATTGATGGTTTCTTTCTCTCCCCCTTCCCCCCAGATCATGAACTAAACAATGTTTCCTTTCCCCTTAAGCATGGCTTTTCCCAGCAGGTTCCCCCCCAGTCACCCATATGAGTGTTGCCATTATGAGTATAGTTTTTAGTTTTTATAGGAATTGACTCATTTCATTTTTGAAAGCTGGCTCTTTTGTTCACTAATTTTCTATTGATGCTATTGATTTGTTTCTGTAATGCTTGTTACCCATGAATAATATTTTTAAAAGAAAATTAATGTAGAGATGAAAAGTTTTGTTAACTGAAAGATGCATGAAAGCTCCTTTTTTGCTACCAGAAGCAAAAACGAGTAAACGGGTGGATGGATGGTTGCCTGGCTGGCTGGCTTGATGGATTTCTGCAGAAATTAATGTACCTCTCAATAGAATTCAATCTTCTTTCCACTTAGACTAGGATATAATGGAAGAAAAATGGTGAGAACCATTATGCCATGATGTATTTGATATTCATATTGCTAGGAAACACTTGACCAAGATCAATCAGCTGTTTAGCGATAAAAGGAATTGGTGTGGCGTGGCTGCAAGAAAACTAATCTTAATACCTGCTCGCTGAGTACCTAGATTTTGATGTTCTCATCATAGACACTGAGTGGCATTTGTACCCCACAGAGGCAGTCTATTCATATCTCTTCCCACGTCTACAGAGAGAGATTCTGTTAAGTGATGAATTCAGCTCTTTCTTTTCAACCCTTTTTTTCTTTTTTCTCTGGTCTCCACTTGCTGGTTATCCATTTTCACTTCCTTATTCGTCGTCCCCACCCAAATCTGCAACGAGTCAGCCACCGGAATTATTTTTGGCAGAGAGCACAGTACCCCAGCATCTCGCTTGGTGTTCCGCCTTCCTTACCCTTTGAGGATAGATTCTGGCAACTTCCTTTTTCAATCAATAAGCATTTTCTCTTATTTTTATGGTAAATATATTGCTGGCAGAAAGTTCCAAAAGAGTCAAATCCAGGGAATCATTTTCTTGTATTAAAAAAATAGTAGTACAGACATAGGAGTTCCCTGCTGATGGAGAGAACTGCCCATTTTATCTTTGACTTCGGTTAGATGATGTATGTGTTACATCTCAAGATTCGCATGTTATGCTGACATGGGGAAGCAAGTGGCTGTCTTCCTGCCATGTGTATTCATCACATTTCTTCTAAGGTAGATTTGAACCAGGGATGCAGGAGGGAAGGTTCTGGATATTTCACTACAGTAGTAATTTTCAATCTGTACTCTGGGTCCTTTCAGTGGATTGATTCACTCTTTCAAGACAACTCTCGCTTCAGGGCAGTGCTCCCTTCACCTCTTTGGCACATTGGACTTTCCTAACAGAAATGGAAAGAAACTCCTTCAGTGGCAGTCCCTGACCCCTATCCGCTGGAGATTTAAAAAAAAAAAGGAAAGCTTGAAGAAGGCATTCTTGAAGGAAAAGGATGGCATTATTTATTCCTGGCTTGGGAAAAAAGCCTAAGTTTTATAAAAACAGAAATGTCAATCAACTTTCCCATGTAATACAATCTTAGCAAATAATGAGCACTATTTTTTGGGTTGGCTCTTACTTTTCAGTGTCCTTTAAGCAAAGCTCATAATGGGTCACCATTAGAAGCTCCCTTTAGCACTGGACTGCGGCACGGCTTAATATTGTGGTTACTTAGGCACTTATTTTCATTTCAACAAAATCACCGCCACAACGTTTCCTAGACTGGTTAGGGGAGTCATTCATTCTGCCATCCTGAAGTGTTTCGTTATTTCGGTTGACATATCGTGACCAATATGTAGTTGTTTGGGCTACAAACCTGTTTTATTTTTCAGAAATTTAAAAAAGTATTTACAATCCTACTGACCAACATGAGTTTTGTTTTTAGCCTCCCAAGAATGAGTCCTTGGAGTCTTACCCAGTGACGAACTATAATCCGTATGTCCTGCCCGTTCAGTGCACTGGCAAGGTAAGGACACATTTAAGGTTACAGAGGGTGGGGCAGGGCAAGAGGGAGGGAGTGAGTGAGATCTTGTAAGTTAGAGGTAAAATCTTAGTGTAGGAAACAAGAAGCATTGCTTCCAGGTATTAGTCTCAGTAGGCTGAATTTCAGCTGTACTAGGTAAAACTTCTTTGAAAGACAGAAAGATATAATAAGAATTAAACTGTCAGTTTCTGCATTGGCACCAGAAACTCAAATATCTGAATTTAATCCATTGGAATATTTGTTTATAGAACTGAGAGGTGAACTAGTTCACAGACATGCTTCTCTGGACCACAGCAAATGCTGAAAATTTGAGGCCAACATTTTTTTAAAATTAATGACACATAAAAATTTGTGGTTTGGGTTTCTCTTTTTAAAATATTGAAAGATTAAACAGTCAGTACGTGTTCCCTTTATATCTAAAAACTGATGGAAAGTTTAGAGACGGAGACAGAGAGAGGGCAGAATAAAGAAAGGGAACCCCCAAACAGTGCCATTTGATGTTGGCCCCAGGAAGGAAATGGACGAGAAAATGAGAGGCAAACAGTTACATCTTTGGTGATAACGTCACCAGAAATGGCATCTGCTGGGCCAACACCAAGGAGTTTCTGACTTTCAATGTTGGCCCTGTTTCTAGGAGGCTGTTGTTGGAGAAATGCTTATTTGGCCCCTGCCTCCGATTCCCCATTTGTATAATGAGAATAGCCTCCTGAGCATTTCTCAAGGCTCCTGTGGATTAGGCCGAGTGGATGTTCTTTCCTCTCACAGTAGTTTGCAGACTGCTCTGTTGGGTTGAGAGCCTTGTTGGTATGTGAGCACGAGTAGTGATCTATGATGTGTGAGCCATTAATACTGCATTTCATTCTGGTTTGTAGCGAGATGAAGATAAGGAAAAAATTGGAACCGTGGAGTATTTTGGACTGGGCAACTACGCTGGTTTTCCTCTGCAGTATTACCCCTACTACGGTAAACTCCTGCAGCCCAAGTACCTGCAGCCCCTGCTGGCTGTACAGTTCACCAACCTCACCGTGGACACTGAAATTCGCATAGAGTGTAAGGCGTATGGTGAGAACATTGGGTACAGTGAGAAAGACCGTTTTCAGGGACGCTTTGATGTAAAAATTGAAGTTAAGAGCTGATCACAAGCACAAAATCTTTCCCACTAGCCATTTACTAAGTTAAAAAAGATACAAAAACAAACCTACTAGTCTTGAACAAACTGTCATACGTATGGGACCTACACTTAATCTATATGCTTTACACTAGCTTTCTGCATTTAATAGGTTAGAATGTAAATTTAAAGTGTAGCAATAGCAACAAAATATTTATTCTACTGTAAATGACAAAAGAAAAATAAAAATTGAGCCTTGGGACGTGCCCATTTTTACTGTAAATTATGATTCCATAACTGACTTGTAGTAAGCAGTGTTTCTGGCCCCTAAGTATTGCTGCCTTGTGTATTTTATTTAGTGTACAGTACTATAGGTGCATACTCTGGTCATTTTTCAAGCCATGTTTTATTGTATCTGTTTTCTACTTTATGTGATGAGCAAGGTTTGCTGTCCAAGGTGTAAATATTCAATGGGAATAAAACTGGCATGGTACTTTTTTTTTTTTGGTTGGCTCTTTCAAAGATAATGGCCCATCAATGAGCATTTTTAACACACTCCATAGTCTTTTCCTGTGGTGTTAGGTCTTACTTTTTTTTTTTTTTCCTGGGGCTGGGGGCGGGGGGCTGTCATGGGGGAACTGCCCATTAAATTTTAAGTGACACTACAGAAAACACAAAAAGGTGATGGGTTGTGTTGTGCTTCGTATTGAATGCTGTCTTGACATCTCTTCCCTTGTCCTCCAGTATGTTCTAGAGCTGTGTCTGAGATCTGGATCTGCCCATCACTTTAGCTAGTGACAGGGCTAATTAATTTGCTTTGTACATTTTCTTTTACTTTGCTTTTTTTCCTTTCTCTGGAGGCATCACATGCTGGTGCTGTGTCTTTATGAATGTTTTAACCATTTTCATGGTGGAAGAATTTTATATTTATGCAGTTGTACAATTTTATTTTTTCTGCAAGAAAAGTGTAATGTATGAAATAAACCAAAGTCACTTGTTTGAAAATAAATCTTTATTTTGAACTTTATAAGAAGCAATGCAGTACCCCATAGACTGGTGTTAAATGTTGTCTACAGTGCAAAATCCATGTTCTAACATATGTAATAATTGCCAGGAGTACAGTGCTCTTGTTGATCTTGTATTCAGTCAGGTTAAAACAATGGACAATAAAAGAATGAACACACTCCTCATGTCCGTGATTCACTCTCGTCTTGCCCCAACCTGTGACTTCTTTGCTTCTATGCTGCTAATTATCCAAGATCTTGAAGAAATACTGAACCTGAAAGACAAACACATGATTTTATTAGTCCATATGGGAGTTTGGCCTTTTCCACCTAACAGTGTCCAAGAGACGACTAAGTTAATCAGGCAGAGAATCAATGAAGCTTGCATCTAAAGTTCAATTTTAGAAATATTTTGCAGTGCTACTTCACCCAATTTAGAACACATAAAATTTTGGTTCCTAGTAGTTCTGCACTAGGTATGTCTGTTTTAAAAAAATAAAGTTGGACTTACTAGCAATTTGGTTAAAAAAATTAGCCTCATTTATGAAAGACGACAAAAGTCAGGTTTCTGAAAAACATTTTCCCGGTTTCATTGATCTGAAGGTTTGGTATTACTTAACCAATGTGGGAAATACTGAAACTACAGTCACGGCATCGTATTTCTGAAACGGAAACCCTTCCCACAGCCCGTGCGGCCGCAGCACGAGCAAATCCCTGCGGCTGCGCTGGGGCTCCAGGCCTGCTCCCCTCCGTGAGGCAGACCCGGGGCGGTCTCCATGAAAGCACAGCCTCCATTCTCACCTGCTGCTCCCCAGTCATAATCCTGCCGGTTTGTTTCTGTTTCTTCTTTAAAAATATTACCCGAGACTCTGCTGCAGTGTCTAGAGCAACAAACTGTCATGACCAGTGAATACCAGAGGAACAATGATTCCATTTAACAAAAAATAGCAAAGGGAACTGCAGAAAATGGCACAACTGCTTAACTTTAAAGTTTTTAGTAGCCCTTGACAACTGTTGAAGAAAAAGAGCAAAATCCTTAAACTAACAACATACCTACGTGAAACTTTCTCAAAAAGTGATGCGCATTTATGGAAACAAGTTATATAATAGAACATGGTTTGTCTTGCTGAAACGGGTTGGTTTTGTAGGATGTATATGAGTCTTCAATCTGTGATGTTCATGAGCAAGAAGGGGAATGGGGGCTTTAGGTCTGAGGAAAGGGGAGCATTTATTCAAATTGGAGGGTGGTTTGCATTTTTGAGGCTGTACTAAGATCACGACCTTGGTGAGACAAACCTAACCTACTGTTCCGAGCCATTGTGTGTGTCTGCCTGTCACTTTCTCCAAGATTCTCTTCAAATCTTGCTGCTTTTAACCTCTCCAGATTGTGCTGACCTGTTTCCCCCCCCAACGATCCTTAGGGGTATGTCACCACTAGGAGACTGGAGAATGTGGTTTGTATTCTTCGACTCACTAGATACTATGTGCCAAGCACTCTTCTAAGAGCTAGGGAGAGACAGACGAGCCAGTTGACAAAACAGACAAAACTCCATCTTCTTTCCTTTGCAGCTCATGTTCTAGTGTTAAGTACTTGCATATTTCTGATATTTTTGCTTCTATACATTTATCGTGTCTGTATTATCAGCTTATTCTGACCCTTCGTAGATGACACATTTCTTGGGCATAGGGACAGTGCTGTTTACCCTCCTTGGGGTGTTCTTACTTCTAAGAAAGGGGTTTTCACACAGGCCCAGTCAATCAAATACTCATTCCTCACACAGAATAGAAAGGGATTTTTCCAAGGCAGTGTTTCTCAAAGGTGGGCTGAGTACTGCTCGGAATCAAAAGCATTGAAGAGAGAAAAGGATCCTCTTTTCAATCCATCATATTCCCTAAGGTAAGTTGCAATGTGGTGTTGGTATGTCTTCAACTCAGGTTAATCTCTCTTTCCAATAAAGGGAGACAGGCCTTGGGCTCAGAACCTCTGGCAAACAATATTATCTAGTTAGAATTTAATAAATTTTATTTTCATTGTATTTATTTCATTACCTTTGATTAAGGACAAGTAATTGAAATAGTTTAAAACAAGTTGTTTGCCACTTACGGCGGTCAAACAAATTTATTCAAGTATAGCAGTGAATGGATTTAAAGAAAAATAATAAATAAAATTTCAGGTTGTACTTAAAAATGATAATCATGAAAGGGATAAATGGCCGACTAAAATTTAGGGCTGTTTGTTTGAAAGTATGGCATTAACAGAAGCCAAGGTTTTCGGTTCTATACCTGTCTGGGCAAAATCTAATTTGAACCCAATCTATGTTAGAACAATAGCATGCCCTGTTTGCTCACGCTGCACCTATTACCAGAGGGAACAGCTCCAACTCCAAATTAAAAACATTATCAGTGATCAGAGACGAAAGTGAGTTATCAAAATCTTTCAAAGCTCAATTATAGTTCAAACTCGCGGCTCCTTAAAGGATTAGTAACACTCTGATATCTGTGTATATTTGGCACATAGAGGACAGGTTACCAGATGAGGTTACCTTGCAAATCTAGGACTGAGGACATTATGAACACAGAGGGAACCTATCCAAAAACATTCAAAGAACAGTTTTAATTGAGTAACGTGATCTTGGTTTCAAATTCAACATAGAAAATGTGACTCTCTCTTTTCTTCTTTAAGAGGGAGCTAGCATTAACCAGATGTGTTATCTGTAGCCCTCCTGGGCTCTATACCGGGATAGATGACCAGGAAATAGGGAGATAAGCCTGTTATTCTCCCAACCAGTGGTTCTGATTAGCACACATATCCTAGCATGTGAAACAAAGAGGACTGGGTCAAGGCAAGTATCTCGGTTCATGCTTTCACTCCGAGGGACTTCAGCATTAGTCTGTTCTGAGAGATTAAGTATCTTACTAAGATAGTGACTGTTACTGACTACAGACTCCAGCTATTTAGCCACAAGTGAATCCCATGCCCTAAGAAAATGCCCATATTATAATAAAACTGTAACATGCTATCTCTAGCTATGTTTACCACAAAGCCTTTAAAAAACTTGGATTTCATAAAATCAGAAATCTTACACATAGCTTATAAGGGGTTATCTTTTCCAAGGAAACACATATACAACACACCTTCCCCTCCAGTATTGGCCCTATACAGACCAGGTAGGAGGTGGCAAAGGGTGATTTGAAACCCACTTATTCAGCCAGCCACCATGACTGATGTAGTCATTATGGGGTCTGTCTTTTGGTTTAAGTGCTGCAGGAATCAAATATTCTATTCCTGTGAATGAAACATCTCATTACTTGTAAGAGGTGGCCCTTTAATGCCTATAACTTATTATAGAAATTTGCGGTTATTAAATTAGCAAATAATGGAGGAGCACGGAATGGTCCTGCAGGAATGGGATATAGGACCCATCCCTTTTGATAAGGAGCAGGCATTCTAAAATGACCAGTCGGGGAGGATCAGGCCCTGGGGAGGTTCTAATGATTCTGCATCAGCGTGTCTGGGCATTAAGGGAATAGTACTGAAAGCCAGCAGGCATTCTGGGGTTGTACTTCAGAAAACGAAACATGGCAGAAGCCCATGCCTGACAAAACCTTTGCCTAGAGCTGGCATTTCTTCTTTTCTTTAATTTGCAATTTCTCCTGAGCCTCCTACTGTGTACCCAGCACTGGTAAGAACTGAGGAGGGAGTGTCCAGACGCACAAGGTCCTCATGAAATTTTTGCCTTTGCTAAATGTCTTAAATGGTCTAAACTGCTCACATCTATACCGCTTCCTTCTCCTCTTTCTTCTGCCGATCATTGATTTAACTAACATTTTGAACACATCCCATCCATGATCATTTAAAGATGGGAGAGACTTAGTTCTTAAAGCTCATAGCCTGGAAAGAAGAAAACCCATGTAATCAAATAAAATCACTATAATGTGCTAAAATAGAAGTGGAAATAATTAACTACTAGTGGGGACACAAAATATTTCATAAAGGGGTTAACATTTAACTTGAGTTCTGAGGATGAGTGAGATTTGACATAGATGAAAGAACAGCAAATTTTAGCTTAATATACAATTGATAGGCCAATGGGCAATTGTAAGATTAACTGGAAGGCTTGCTCTTTCGCTATCACTATTAGATTTAAGTAAGAAGAATGGCTTACATTTACTTACTACTTCATAGTGTACCGTCTAATTTCATACATCAGTCTCATCTTCTCAACAGCTCTGTGAAGCTGGTCCCCTCATCTCCAGGTACAGAAGAGATCCTGGGACTCAGAGGTCCCATGACTTCCCATATAATGAGATGGGGACCTTGCTAAGTTGGTAGGGCTGGGAACTAAACCTGTATCTTCCCACTCAAAGCCACACTGGCTCTGTAATCTCTCCCGGAGTAGTCTCTGCATTTGCTGATGACTATCCAAATCATCACAAATTCTAGAACAGTGAAATGTTTAAAGTGTAAATTTCTGTAATAGCTTCAAGTATAGACTCAAAAGATTCCAGAGAATCTCTCATCCTTTCCCTGAGTAGCAGGGCCTAGAGTTTCTACCAGTGATTCTACTCCTGCCACCGCTCTCACAAAGGCAGTTCTAGTATATGGAGCTGGCATGAAATTTCTTTGCACATTTTAATAACTATGGCTTCAGAGTCTGCAGTGGAGCTTCACTCTCCTGATACCCAGGCTCCGCCACAAACGACAGCATTAGACACTTTACAGATAGAGTGTAAGCATCTATTTTCCAATGGTTCTTAATGTTGGTTGAGTATCAGAAATACCTGTGGAGTTATATTTTGTTTTTAAATAAAAATACAGATGTGCCTGAACACTTAAAGAACCTCTCTCTCCCACTGTTGTGGAGTTCCAGCACCAAATTACAGTATGTGCTAATAATAGCCTGTGCTGTTATGCTAGATAGATCTTCAGATAAAAGCTAGTCAATCTGAATTTGATTGAAGTGCAGTTTTGTTAGCATTCCAATAATATGACATTGAGTTTTAAAAATATCAGTGTATTCAGTACAGAATAAACTTTCAACTCACTTGGGCCCCTTAGAGTCAGGGCTGGCTTCATGAGCCTGCAGCCTGTGCACAGGGCCACACTCTTAGAAGAGCCCCTGCTTGGTTTAATGCTCTACTGTCGCTGTCTTGAAATTCTCAATTTTGAACGAAGGCCCTGACATTTTCATTCTGTACGAGTTGTGCTTGTAGTCAAGGGCCTCTATGCTGGAGCTACTTCAGCATGGTTGTCCTGTTAGCTGAATGGAAAATGTGGTTGAAAGGACTGCTTTGAAAAGAAGCAGTGAACAGATCTATGGTGAGAGCTGAGCAGCTCAGAGAAGGTGCAGGGTGAGGACCACGGAAGATTTGCCCCGGGAGGGCACCCACAGGCTTGTGCTGGGGGAATGGTTGGAGGCAGCTACCAGCAGGCCATGCGCATGTGAGCCTTGAATTCTTCTTGAACCTTTGCTGGGCTCCCTTTCCTTCTGTGTCTTCCCTCTCCAGGTCAACACTTACTTTCAGCTCCCAAAATATGGAGCGCAGAAGTGGACAGTCATGAGGAAAGACGTGTAGCTGAAGAAGTCTACGGTTCTCCAGATGGAAGGACTCAGAGGAAACATTTAAGCCTCGATATAGAGAAGATGAAAAATCCCTCCTTGCCTACTACTGTAACTATAGAGCCCCCAGAGCCCTTGGGCTGCAGGTCTATACGCCACAAATCTATTTACAGACTATAAAAAAAGGCAATTGAGCTTAGTAATAAGAGTATCTCCTTCACATATGCTTACCTTCTCCGTAGGTCCAGAGGCCATGTTTGAGTTTCACATTAAAGTTACTATACATTTCAGTAATTCTAAAAGCCCAATGTCCTCACAGTCCTCTTTTAAAGAACTGTTGATTCATCTGACCGCCATCCACTAATGAAAACAAATCCCTTTTTAAAACTGTAATAGAAGATAACTATTCCAAAACCTAGAGTAGAATGCTACTGATCTTTCTCTTTATGGAAAATCTATACCTTCCTTTCTAATATAACTAAAGATGCAGGAGTTCTTTCTGTAAAGTCATTCTAAAATTATGTTTTTAACGACTCATAATTATCTGGCCTCTTTTGCCTTGAAGATGGTTTTGGATGTAACTGGTCCTTCCCCAGTCCCTTAAAATATGAACAGATGTTTGTCGCTTCTGTTCCCTTCTCCCCACCTGCAATGATTAAAAAGTATTCTCTGTGAGTGACCACATCTCAGTGTGAGTCATGAACTGAAAAATATTTACATTTTAAATTTTACTCTTAAAAATAGAGTTCTTGTTAAATACTAAGTGCTTTAACAGATTATTTTGTACAATCCTTACAACTACTTTTTGAAGTAGGTATTATTAGTCCCATTTTTCAGTTGATTAGATGGTTTTTTGAGCTATTAATTAATAACCTGCCCAAGGACATATTACTCTATTTAAAGTCTCTGGTTCAACCTGTGATGGCTAAGAGCTAACACTAGGGGTGGGCCTGGCTGCTGGAGTTTACTGGCCTTGCCGTTTCCTGGCCAGATGACCTTGAACAAGTTACTTCTCTGTTGCTCAGAGTCTGCATCTATAATACCTACTACGTAGGGTTGTTGTGAAGATTAAATGAATTACATGGAAGGCATTTAAAATAGTGCCCAGCATATAGTAATTACTGCATAAGAAATACCATTATTATTGGTTCTCAGATATTCTCACAATGTTATGGCCGATCCTGCTCAGTGAGGCCATGTGTTTCTAAGTAACTCCATCATTCTCTGAGAGCCAAAGCTACTGGGGAAATTCGTGCTCATCAGAGGATAGCATGCTTAATTAATCAGGTAATGAATGGCAAAAGCAGTGTCAAGAAACTTTGAAGACTCAGATAATGGGGAGATGTGAGGACCAAATGCAACAAGTGATCCTTCATTGGATCCTGGACCAGAAACAATTTTTTTTTTTTTTTTTGCTACAAAAGACATTTGTGGGTAAAATCTGAATATCAGTACATAGATAATAGTACTATATTAATGTTAATTTCCTGATTTCTAATCATTGTTCTGCAGTGATGGAAGAGAATATGTTTTTAGGAAATATCCACTGAAGTACTGAGAGATAAAGGGGAATCATATCTATAATATACTGTGAAATACAAATAAGTAATTAAATACACACACGTGAGCAAGAAGAGAGAGAATAAAGGATGTTTAATATGGTAAAATGTTAACATTTGGGGAATATGGGAAAAGGGTTTATGGAAAGTCTTTGTATCATCTTTTTAAACTTTTCTATAAGTCTGAAATTATTTCAAAATAAAATGATAAATATATTAATCAGTAGGAAGACTAGAAAGAGTACTGGACTTGGATTTGGAAGAACCGAGTTTGATGTAGCCACTATTCCTAGTGCTTTAGGCAAGTCATTTAAACTCTCTGAGTGTGTTTCCTCATCTAAAAATAGAAGATAATAAGACCTACCACGTTGGGCTGAGTGTGTATGTAAGCTTATGGGTGGATTTATAAAGTTGAAGCACATTATACAAATAATAAATTTTCAAAAAGTATGTGTGACCCAACATTCCTATTCTGAAACTAGTAGCTCAGGATGGGTTCTGCTACAGGCCAGCTACAGTGAGGCTTAAGGGATGGGTTTTTGCAGCTGGGAATGTCAGGCAAGCAGGGGAGAAAACTCAGGCGAACTTGACACTACCACTAGAAATTCACTTCTGAGGACTTCCCACGGAAAAAAGGTTTTTCACAGGGAACATATTCTGTCCTAAAAAAATAACCAGTAAAACAAAACACAGATATAATGACTAATTCTTGAGATTAGTGATTTTCAACCTGGCTATACATCAGAATCACCCTATAAAGCTTTAAAAAAACTCAACACAGAAGCTTGGACTCCAACCCTGAAGAGTCTGATTCATTAGGTATGGGGTGTGTCCTGAACATCCACGATTTCAAACAGGTCCGTGGAAACTTCTGATGTCCACTGGGGTTGCAAATCATGCCCTAGATAGTTGGTCAAAGTAGGTGCCCCAGAAGTCAGGGCTGGAACCAAGCCCATCTGATATCATCACAAGTGATTTGAAAGAAAGAATGAAATCCTCCATTTAATTTGGCTTTTACTAGTATCCACAGTACTTTGGAGGCTCTTATGCCAAGGAGATGGGCCTTCTTGGGTATTTACAAGGAAAGAAATTAAAGCAGGTTTACAGGATGAATTCTATAAACAGTGACTCAGAGGAAAGGCATCTTGGAGGGTGTCCTGGTAATTCCCTAAATACTGGGCCCAAGGGGCAACTGCTGTCTGGGAGGCCATCACTGCTGAGCGTCCTCATAAAAAATACTGGAAATTAAACCCAGGGAATTATAGTACTCTTTAAAAAAAACCTACATAACATTTTATTGTTTTTTATTTATAGTTCTTACTGCTATACTTCAGACACATTTCAGTTAGAAAAGCTCCAAAATGAAAATAATAGAATTAGAAAATAGCAACTAAAATTATTTAGAAGACGGAATACCTTTTTTATAAGAACAGATGAGAAAAATAAACAAGCCCTTAAATTAGATCAGATAATATCTGAGAGAATATATAATCGGAGTTCATTAGATAATGAGGGGAAAGGCTGAGATGGACTTTTTCACTTAAAACCAGAAAGAAATTTCAAGAGCAAATGCTGAGGTAATTTACGACTTAAGAGAAAATTACTTTATATACTGCCTCATTTATCCTCACTGTGAAATATCATTATTTCTATTATGCAAGTAGGTAAAATGAGTCTGAGAAAGGTAATTTTTCCTAAGTCACAAAGTTGGTAGGTGGAGATGCTGGGGATTTGTACTCAGGTCAACCTGACTCCAGAGCCTGTGCGCAGAGTCACACTCCTGGACCTCCCTCAGACTAGATTTTAGTGAAGGCGAAGGGAAGCCCATGTGATACGGTAAGATTCAAGTTTAACTTTAAACTTTTGATTTACCTTTGAACTCAAGTCCAAGTCAAGTAAAAGTTATTAAGAGCTCAGCTAACCTCCCCTCCTACTCACCACTTCCGTATGCTTACAGACTTTGGACTGCCTTAGAAACAGAAATGCTAGTCTCGCAATATTTGCAGCTTAGCCAGAATAAGATAAGAAGTCTTGTTCTACTGGGAATTCATTTCTCAGTTTTTAATCTTCAAGTGTTAGTAAAAAGATGCTTGATAACTTAGAGTAATAAATTTTTATCAGTCATCAAAAAAGAATAAAATGTACTTCTATTCATAAATTAAAATAAAAAAAGGAAAACAGAAGCACCTGCTTCCTGACAATTATAATAGTAACCAATTATACTGATCACAAAGGACATAGAAACAGTACGGCGTACTAGAAAAACCCAAGGTTGCTGGCTAGGAAACTAACGTTCTGTACACTGGGCCATGTGATCTCAGGTGAGCTGCTCTCCTTTGGGCCACACTATCCTCGCTGGTAAAAACAAGGGCGTTGGATTAGAATTTGATTTGCTCAAAACCTAGAATCATGAAATGTTAGTGCAGAAAAGGAGTTTAGAGGAGAGCTTCTCAACCTTTGTCACCTCATGGAAACCTAGAAAACATTAATTCCTGTATGACACGCAGGAGCCAACAAAAGAAGCAGTTCCGGATTGCAGCTGCTGCCTCTGGGTGTCAGAGGGTCAATTTCTCAGCTCATTTGTGGGGAAGTCTGAGCTTAGACAATCCCAAATTTGGTCTTGTCATTTTCCGTATGGAAAAACTAATGCACGGATACATTTTATGAATTTAAAACAACCCATAAAGTACATGCTATCGACATACTTTCAGTTGTTACACTAGTATATTAATTATTTCACAGATCTTTCCCAACTTGTCCCCCTTCAGGTCATTTTCCACATGTTAACCAGAAAGATCTCTTACAAAATAAATATAAATCTGATCATGTCGGAACCCGTTTCTCCTAAGGATTATTTCCTGCTGTTTTTAGGAAAAAGATCCACAGTTTTAACACAGCCCGCAAAGTGCCGCATGGCCCGGTCTCTATTTCTCCAGGGTCATCCCATGCTGTTCTTCCTTTGCACTTCGAGTTCCTTCTTTCCCCTCCTAAAACACACCAAGCACTTCCCTGCATCAGGGCTGTGCCATGTGCTATTCTCTCGGTCTGGGGTCTACTACCTTCTTCCCCAGCTGACAAGCATTCCTTCAGGTCTCAGCTCAAATGTCATTTGTTCCAGAAACCCTTCCCTAATCCCCCATCTACACCAGGTTCGCCTGTTACATCTGGTCCTGTTTTTTTACTACACAGCACTAATCAGAGTTTGTACTTGTTCATTCCTTTTTGTGATGACCTGATTAGCATCTGCCTTCCTCGTTAGGCTATGAGCGCTGCACAGGGATGTGTCTCTTGTTCACTGCTGTCTCCTCAGTGCCTCGCCGTGGCTGGTGTATAGTAAAGGCTCAATGAATTTATGGTTTTGTTTTGGTTACAGAAGTCTTCCTGGCCACTTCACTTCATTGAAACGCTATTGTTCTATACACTAAATTTCTTGTGATATGAAATATGGATATGCTAATGCTTTACTGCATTCTAATTAGTGAATAGTTTGGCAATTCATTTACAACTTTTCACTGCAAATATTCTTAGCAATTTTTTAATTGTGGGCTACTTTGAGATCTAATAAAAACTATGGGACATTTCCCCCCCAAAATGAATATATTCACTTTTTGCAAACGATTTTAGGGAGTCAGTCCATGAACTAACCCTATGAAAAAATTTAAAATTCCTAAACAGGGCATAAAACAATCGCATGACTTGAGCTTTAGCTACCTTTCCATGCTCACCTGCCATTCTCTAATGTTACTTTAAACTCTAATGTATCAAATTCCACGTAGTTTCCCAGCATGCACGCTATTTGCTCTGCCTGGAATGCCATTGTTTTTATCTTTAACGTATCCTCCAATACTCGGAGCAGATCTCACATCTTCCAGGAGCCTCGCCTGACTCCCGTACTGCAAACTGGGTACCTCGCAGGGGCTTCCATGAAACCCAGTGAAGATCAATCTCCTAGCACTGTCAAAATGACCTATTTTAATGGCAATCTCTCCTAGAGAACGTTAAATTCTTTGAGCAGGGAATGTATTTTATTCACCCCCAGTGCCTGGAACAGTGAATGGCACAAACAGGCCTTCAATAAATGTATGTTAATCTGAAAGGACCAAAATTAACAACTGTAGAAGTTGGGCATGGTGGTGCGCACCTACAGTCCCAGCTACTCAGGAGGCTGAGGCAGGAGGATTGCTTGGGGCCAGCAGCTCAAGGCTATGGTGTACCATGATCATACCTGTGAATAACCTGGGAAACACAGTGAGATCTTCTCTCTTAAAAACAAACAAATGAAAAAAACAATGGTAGAAGAGCTGAGCTAAGGGAGTGCACAGATAATATCCCTCAAAGAGAAGATAAACTGGAATAACAGTAAATAAAATTGAATACTTGCAATGTGAAATTACCTACAAAGGCTGTTAAAAGAGCAGAACATGCAACAAAGTTACTTTTCACCTCTAGTAAAATGACTAAAAAATACCTTAGCTTAAGATATCAATATCAATATGGGATTTTAATACAGAATATCGTCATGTAACCAACAGAACAACGGATTCTTTATTAAAATAATGTGAAGGCAATACTCAGAAAATGTACCATTGGGATGACCTTATGGAGAGGTTCAAAGCTGTGCTGTGTGCTGCTGCCGTAAATGTCTAAATTCTCTTTGCCCTGTGAATAGTAAGCAGCAGATCTTAGCTCTCGGATAGTGGTTGAAGAGTAACTGGAAAGTTAATACATAACAAGCAAAGGGGAGAACTTTGCTCGGAAAGTTATGTACACTGATATTCCAAGCAAAGAAATTATTTTTGCTATTTTAAACCTGTAGTTATTCATTTACCCAGCAGATTAAGTTGTATGTAATTCTAAGGTTGATGCCAAAAGGGATCAGTATTTTCATTATAGGAATTACCATGCGTTACGAAACACACCGTAAGCATAGTGGACTTCTACAGTGTGACCGGGTAGAATCCAACGAGATGGCCAGTGCACACGTTTCTGTTTCACTTACTCTGATGCTCTTCTCTCTCATGCCAGATTCGTTTGTTGTCATACTGTCAGTTAATAGCAGCGCAGTGGGAAGTGGGGTGGAGGCGGAAGCAGAAACATTATCAGAAGTTTCCATGGAAGGACAATTTTTTAAACTGCTTGCAGAGAACCCATGCACAGCCTCACTCCAGCCCCCACAGTGGGAATGAGAGACGTCGCTGATGGAGTGGACGGTGGGCTCTCTGTGTAAAACAGCAGAGACGGTAAAACCAACAAACAAGAGCATGCTTATGAAATATCATCTTAAAATATATTTCAAAAGTCTCGAAGATGGAATTTGCTATATATGTTGGCCTGAATTTAAAAACAAAAAATAGAATTATGTAGGAAAATGGAAATTTTAAAACCCCCTAGAAACAAAAATGGTGTCCAGCACAATTGCGGACACCTGGGAGAAAAGGGGAGTAGGAAGTGGAGAGATACAGCATTTAATATTATTGGAGGTGGAAGAACTTTGTACTGCACATTCATCTCAAATAATAAATGAATTTGTGATTTTTCAAAGAATCAACCTAATTTCCAAAGCAGATTTCCTAGTCTGTATTTACACTGTAAGATGGAAATTTGGATGCTCCAGTGATCTGACACTCCCAACGTAGACATTCGGTATAAATTAAGCAAAAATAAATGTGCTTATCAATAATTACAGATAAACTCTCCAGGAGTACAGCTAAAGCCCTTTGGAGTATGACATAATTACGCAATAAAATCAGGTAGTGTACCTAGGCAACAGACTACTGATATCATGCACACACTGTTTTGATTCCCAGTGGCTTTTTCCTAGGGGATAAATCACAGGAGCAGTAACAAATCCATGGAATATCACCTTAAAATATACTTCAAAAGTCTCAAATGATTAAACAAAATGACCTCTTCCTAAATGTAAAATAGATACACAGGGATATCAGCTCTATGTCTGACTGCCTCATTCTTTTCCTTCCTTCCAAAACTATTTGTCAATAATCAGTTTATTGATAACCAGATGCTAGGTTCTTGGGATACAAGGGTAAGACATGGTATCTGCCCTCGAGGAGCCCACACTAAAGGGAGAATAACACAGAAACAAATAATTATTTTACAATATGACAAATACTTTAAGAGAATTATGTATTAGGAACACCGGGAACAAAGAGAAGAAAGCACTTGTGTTTTACTAGTCACGTGATGCCCTACCATTAAAATGGGCAATGAGAATTACGTACCTAGTCATTTAACAAATATTGATTGTCCCCTTATTATGGGAAAGCACAGTGAAATCACAGCGAAATCCAAAGAATCCTTTGGGATTCCAGAGGCCCCTACACTTCCCTCATCCCCCTCAGGAGCTCAAGGGCCTCCTGTTGCTGACAATCTGGCAGCATCGAGAATTTTTTGAGGGATAAATAATTTTATATTTTTTATCTAAAGCTGAGGGGGACAAGTTTATGAATGAAAATATAAGATAACAGGGATAATGCGTAAGCAAATGCCCAATCGTTTTAACTATTTTTGAGGGAGGCCACATATTCTGGCTCAGTTTCTGTAACATTGTCCCCATGCGTAATTTTTCTACTCTCGCTTCCCATTCTGTCATGGTCTCTAGAGAAGTAACACTCGTTACATTTAATATTATACAGAAAGGCAATGTGGTTAGAGAATATAAATTATGGACCCAGACTGCCTGAGTTCAAGTCTGTATTCTGCTCTGTTCTAGCTGTATAGCTTTGGGAAACTCCTTGTGTTTTAGTTACTAATCTATAGTTATATTATTGGGTTCTTATAAGAGTTACACAAGTTAATGTACATAAAATACTTAGAACAGTACTTAACATGTGGTAAGGACTCCCTATAAGCTAGCTGATATTGCTACCATACACATAAAAATAAAAAATCAATAAGTAAATGATATGGAAGAGTTAACATAATTTCAAAGCAGGGCTATCTTTTAAACTTAGCCAGAAACATGACTGTATCAAGTTTATAACTATATCGAGTAAACATGTGTCCAAGCTGAGACATACGTAGTTAAAAGTAGTAACGACAGTGGTTTGGATTTCACCTATACTTAAATGAAGAAAAGAAAGTGTAACTTTGCTATAGATAAGATACTTTCAAGGTGTGGTCTAGTTGCTACCTTTATGGCTAAATGAATGTTCAGGTTAAAGGACTGAAGGATATAGCAACTGTTATAATTTCTTTCACAACTATCTCACAGAAAACTGCTTACACAATATTAGCATCCACATGGCAGTGGAGGTATTTGTCATTTGAAGACTAAAGTCCTTTCAAGTTTCTTCAAAAGCTTCACATAATCTGCAAAACCTTCTAGCACATTTATTCTTAAAAACATTGAGCCTAATATTTTCCTTCTGTTAGACTATTCCTGTTTTCTCTTGTTAAAACAGAAATGCTCATAACTGTCTAATGGACAGAGAACGGTAGTGGGTTTAACAATTTTCCCTCTGAAACCAAAGTGGGAGTAGCAGTAATACTTTATGAATAAAAAAGCGGATGAATTGGATTAGGTTAACAATATTTTAGGCTCTTTTCTAAGTCCTCGCTTAAAATTTTTAATCAGTCACCTGAGAGTTACTTATTACCTCAGAAAATGTTGAGTCACTGGCTAAAAAATGAAGCAGTATACAGACCAAAATCAAGAGTTCAAGGTCAAACTGCAGAGAGCAAAGGACAATGTGAGTAGATTGGTTTCATCTTCCTCCTCACTCTTTGAGAGCCAGGAAAATGAAGGAATTGGACAGCCGTGGCAGTTGGTAACATGAATGCAGTATCCGCATTCAAAAACCTCAGGTTAAAAGGGGCACTTTGGCACTCTTACTTGTTATCTGGACCAAAGCCATGTACCCATACATGTGCTGTGCCTGGTACCTTTTCTCAGTTGTCCTCTTTTACAGGATGCCCAGACACACAACAAATCCTATACCAATGCTATTCTGGAAGTTCTTTCAACTTCGGGATTATTGGAAATAAGAGCACTAGGCAGGGCGTGTGGCTCACGCCTGTAATCCTGGCACTCTGGGAGGCCGAGGCAGGAGGATTGCTTGAGGTCAGGAGTTTAAGACCAACCTAAGCAAGAGCAAGACGCTGTCTCTACAAAAAATAAAAAAATTAGCTGGGTGAGGTGGCGTGCACTGTAGTCCCAGGTACTTGGGAGGCTGAGGCAGGAGGATTGTTGGAGCTTAGGAGTTAGAGGTTGCAGTGAGCTATGATGACGCTACAGTACTCTAGCCGGTGTGACAGAACAAGACTCTGTCTCAAAAAAAAAAAAAAAAAACAGAAAAGGAAAAAGAAATAAGAGCACTTGTGAGCTTATTTATTATTTTTAATTACTATTTAACTCAGAGAGGTTAACATTTTATTTATACATTTCTGTCTATTGCTAGAGGATTATGCTTGGCTACACAGTAATCCCCCCTTATTCACGGGAGATACATCCAGTGGATGCCTGAAACCTCAGGTAGTTCCAAACGCTATATATACTATGTTTTTTTCTTATACATATCTATGATAAAGTTTAATTTATAAATTAGACACAGTTAAAAGATCAACAATAACATAGAACATTTATAACAATATACTGTAAATGTAGTCTCTCTGTCTCTCGAAATATCTTATTGTACTGTATTCACCCTTCTTGTGCTCATGGTGAAGAAGAGACAGAGCAAGACGGCACAAGATTTCATCATGCTACTCGGAATGGCGTGTAATTTAAAACTTATGAATTGTTTATTTCTGCAATTTTCCATTGAACGTTTTTAAAAATTTATTATTTTTTTCTAGAGCTACCCATCATGAACTACCATTAAATACTTTTGAGCCATGGTTGATCACAGGTAACTAAAACCATGGAAAGCAAAACTGTAGACAAGGAGAGCCTATTGCAATATAGTCTTATGCAATTTAGATTATATAGTTCTGGTGTGAGTTAGTCTTTTATCTTCATTCTAGTTTATGATTTTGGGTACCTTCATGATGTTTAATCACCTTCATTCAATTATAAAATATTTATTTTAAAACCATAACAAATATTTTTGTGCTCTATAAGAACATAGCTAAGAAAAACAAATTTAAGAGTCTAAGAGCAAACTAATCTATTTGGATACTTGTCAAAAAAGGAAGATGTATCTTGGAGAATAGGTTGCAATTAATGGACAAATGATTCCTGGTATCTCTCTGGATTTCAGGGGCCCTTGCTAACCCCTGATTTCTCCATTATGGTAAAAGATCAAAAATTGACCGTATGCATTTAAATTAATGTTAGCATTATTGAAGATCATCAGAGTAAAGGCCTAAAAAATAGAGACAAGCATGACCCAGTCGGGACAGAATAACATTTGATTTTATCTGTTTTCAATGAACAATAGGAAAGTGATGTTTTGTTTGTCTAGATAAAACATGTATTCTCACTCCCTATTAGCTCAGCTAGATTTTGCCTCTCAAACCTCAGCTAAAAAAGGGAATCACCATGAATTTCATTTTACCGCCAGGTGACAGACAACAGAGCTTACACGATGAGAAGAGAGGATGGAAAGAAAACAACAAGAGGAGTAAGTTTAGCTTGCTATGGCTCCGAGGCTGGCACCTGGGTGCTGACCTTTGGACTTCTTACAAGGGAATATAATTTGCTCTTCAATCATAAAAGGCTACACTAAAAGAATAAAAGACTCTTTTATTTATTTTGAAAAACATACTATTTGAAACCAGATCTGTGTTGGCTTTATATTTTGTGAAAACAGAATTGAACAGCTTCTGATAGTGAAACTATACTTAGAGTTTTAACTTAGCTGGGATATCATTTATGAAAGAGCCTAACAGGCCTGACACAGAACAGGCACACCACAGAAGTTATAGCCTTTCCTTTGACACTACTTTATTTATTTTCCAATGGCCAAATTAAGTACATAATGGCAAAGATTATGATAATAACTACTATCTAATTGAATATTTTCTATTCTTATTGATTTACATATATCGACTAATTTAGTTCTTGCCACTACCCTCTGGGATAAGTACTGTTATTATCTCCATCTTAACATGAGGGAACTGAGACACGAGCATTTAACCAACTTGCTTAAACAGCCAGTAAGTGGCAGAGTTAGCATTCAAACCCAGGTGATCTAGTTACAAATGCATTTGCTATACATTGTGTATACGGCAAATGTATGTAACCCAGTGTGCCTGGCACTAAGTGAGTGCTTATTATTATTATCATTGCTTTTAATAACACTGGATTTAAGAAAAGTGAATTTAAAGCCCAGGCACTGGGGAATTAAGCAATGAACTAAAAATACGAAGTCACTGTCTCATATAGCATAGAGGTTAGTGGAAGAGATGGATATTACTCAAAGAATTGTACCTCTATAGTAGAAACGGATTACTTGATGTACAAGAATATTTATAACTAGTCTCATTTTAGACCTCAAGGGCCTTAAGATTTTTCACTAGATGATTAGAGACTATGCTTCCATTACTTCTATTATCTATTCACCTAAATTCTGCTGCTTGGTTAGGTTGTGGGCTTAGAATCTTACCAATAAATCAAGAGTTGGCACTTGAACTGAAATCTTTTTGTCAGCCCTGACCCAGTTTGCTGGATAAAAACATAGGTTTTGGACTTAGACTTAGGTTTGAATTTCAGCTATGTACCACTTACTGGTGGTATGATCCTGGCCAAGTCATTTCACCTATGGGAGCCTCATTCTCCTTAGGTATAACATGGAGATAATAGGAGCTTACCCAATAGAGTTTTTAGGTAATGCAGATAAACTATTTAGCATAGTGCCTGGTATACATTCCTTAGTAAAATGTAGTTATTCTTATCTCCATTATCCTAATGTTTATCATTGCTATCAAAAAGAAGCCTCCATAATCTAGCTGTAATGTACATTTTCAAATTTATCTCCCATATTCTACTGAAAGAACTCCCCACTTCAACCAGAACTGGATAACTCAGTGTCTCCTAAAACTAGCCTGCCGTGTTCTCTTCCTCTGTGTATAAAAGGTCTATCTTATTCTTAAAGGTCCTTCTCAAGTGCTGTTTCATTAATGAAATTTCCCTTACCCCTTCAGCCACAGTTGCACGGCTCTCCATTAAACTCTTAGACTTACACTTCATCATATACACTGTCTGGCAACATTCTCTTACACTGGTGTTTAATGTTATGTTACAACTTAACTTTACATATGTATTTATTTTGTTTTCCAATCTAAACTCTCAGTTCTTTAAAGGGTAAGACTATATAATACCTGTACCCTCAAAACAACATCTAGTGAAATGATTGCACATTCTTATCAATGAATGAAATTTAAATAATGTATGCATAGTGCTGAAATTAACTTAAAATATAGTCATTGATTAAGAAGATAAAAATAATTTTCAATTCTTCATATTATATTGAAGAACGCAATGTTATGAAAAAATCTGGCTTTTTACTTTGAATTTGAAAATTAGAATATTCTACCTTTGTCAATTGGTCATAGTTAAATTTTTTTAAATATTCACACCCATGATATCATATTTGAGCCTAGGTAGTATAAGTGTTAATGAAGACTCTACCTCACCAATAATTAGAATGATTTTTGTTCTTTGTTTTTTATATGTTTTTTAAATATGTACAATTTTCTTTAGCATGGATAAAATCACCATTCTCAGGACTAAAGAAGTCTCAAATATTTTACATTCCTCTTTGACCTATAAAACATGATACATGCTTTCCATGTCAGGTTTGAATAAAAATAAGGATCCAAAGACCCCATAATCCCATGTAATTTAGCCAATGGCTCCCGACGGCCATTCCACAGATGCTGATGGTCTAGGCTGACATTTCACCACTTTCTGGCAAAATGGGGAAAATCGGGGCAATGAAGCAATGGCGAACCAAGGGTTGGCAGGAGTGGTCCACCCAGGGGAGGGGCAGTATTTTCTCACTGACATTGTTCGGACCTGTGCATGGTGATAATAAAAAGCAAACAAACTTTTAGTGGATTCTGTCATTATTATAAAATGATCCACAAAAATGCAACTTTGTTTTGCCTGTACCTGCAGCAGACTGTTTCAACCATTGTGCCCTTGACATGGCATAGAAATCAAGTAAGCTTTGGGTAAAGCTGAAATTATTCAATTGAAGCAACAGTCCATTCTATAATTAAATGTCATTGGTGATTACATGTCCTTTTAAAACAAAATGATGGGAGACAATTTTTTTCTAATGTCCTTATTTGGCAAATTTTAAAAAAATTGAGCATCATGTCTATCCCCAATGTGCATTTTATTAGTATTGTTTATTGCTTAGTTTGATTTTGGAAATGTTCCAGGTCTGTGAAATTCCAAATCTGAGAACTATTAATCAAGAGAACAACTTGACTTCACAGCGTGAGTGTGCAGTGTCTTTTGGCTCAGGGCAGTGGTTCTCCCAGTGTGGAACTCTGGACCAATGGCATCAACATTAATTGGGAACTTGTTAGAAATGCAAATTCTCAGGCCAGCAATCCCTGTTTTTAAAAAGCCCTCCAGGGGATTCCACTGCTGCTAGAGTTTGAAAACCATTGCCTCGGGAATAGGTAGGAAAGGTGAAAAAAGTGCTGAGACAAAATGCCTGAAGATTTTTAAATGTCCCTTTAAGGTCACTTTTAAGTCCAGTGATTCTGTATCTATTTATTTTATATGGATTTTCCATAGCTGTTAATTAATCTTTAAAAAAAAATTAATCTAAATTTATTTCCTAGAGCCTTCAGTGGATGTTATAGGTGCCTATATAAAGTGGGATAAATCATATTAAATACAGTCCTTTGGCTTGTTAGTCCATCAGGCTTCTTACTTTTGAGATTGAGAAGACAGCCCATCTAAAGAAAGCCGGAGTGAGGGCTGCACTTGAGAAACTGAAAGACCTTTGAACCTGTAACTCCCTTTGTGGAATATGGTTTCGGTCATTATAATGACTGCTTAAATATTATATTTAATGGTATTAATAGTATAGTAATAATATACAATATTAGCATATTACAGAAATTTCCATGAAATAAACAGGTATTTGGGATAAATTATTCTAATGTTTTATTAATAGAGGTCCACTATTGTCTTAAATAAAAAATCAAACTCCTACCTCTGCTAAATGAGGGAAATATTAGAGATACATTTATTACTGAGATACTCTCTAGGGTAAAAGTAACAGACCTAATCTAGCCAGGAACATGAGCTCCACTCATGACAGGATACAGGAGGGAACATGAAATCGTTCCTTGGTCCAAGATTCCTTTATCTGAGAAGATAATCAATGCTGGTGAAATACTAACTGGACCATAAAAAATTATGATTTGATAGCCTAATGCCTTTTATATTTTCAGAATGTTTTTAAGGTTAACATAGAGATTTTTGAAATACCAGGTTTGAGAAGGAAGAAAAAAAATCTGTGTGAACCATTGGCTTTCTACATACACATATTTCGGGTTTTGCTTTAATAAACAGCAATGAAAGCAGATGCTGGCAGCTGAGGACTTTTTTATTAATGCATAATACATGTACGTATTTTCAGGATACTGCAGTGGACTTTCCCAGCATCTGGTAAGTGGAGAAAATGGTGAGATATGGTACTTGTCAGTGGAGCTCGCTCTCATCGGGGCACTGTGACGTCTCAGCCGTATGAAGAGAGGAATCGGAGGCGCACTGTCCCTGTTCGTGATATACTCCCCCGTGCATTTACTCAACAGACACTGACGAAATGTGGCATGCTAGACAGGGGCCAGACACAAAATCTATGACAGGCCCAGGCCCTCAAGACACTTACACGATCGGCTTGGGAGCACACCTGTGAGCCAGCCACATGCCCAATGCTAAATGGTGAGTACAAATTTGAAACACCTGAGGAGAAGATTTTCAGCTATAAGAGTCCCAGGGCCTCTGTCCTTGTTAGCCTCAGTATCTATGCAATGTAGCACACAGCACATACCCCAGGCCTCTAGTCACTCCCTGGGAGGGCGCATGGCAGCCTCAACACTGAGACTTCCCCCAAGAGATCCGGGTAATCAACCAGGTAGTGGCTGGCTCCTTGCAGAGAAGCCAAAGACTCCCCCATTCAGAGACTGGAACTGTCTTGGAAGTGTACTAACACTTGGCTGCAGCTGAATCCATTTAGAGAGGCTATAGATCCCTTCAAATTTAAGAGGCTGCTGCTGTTTCCAACTCTGAGTCCTGAAAGCAAAATAATCTTTTTTTTTCCTCGTTCACAATATCTTTAAAAAAGCACATACAATGTAAAAATGTTATTTTTAAAGAGAGATAAACAAGTTAAGAAATTTTTTAAAAATGCAAAACAAAAATAAGATGTGCAAGGTCTACATAGTAATACTGCTGGCTATGTGGGTGGTGTCTTTCTATGTACCCAACATGGGGTAAGCTTACGAGATCATTAATTGAAAAATCATTCAGCACAGGCAACTTTTGCCCTCTCCAGCCTGTGTCGCTAAAACTCAGAAATAATGGTATTTCTAACTATTTTATGAGAAGAATAGTTGAACTCTTAACATCTTTTCCAAACAGAAAACTAAATTTAAAAACTTAACACTCAAAAAACTCTTCTACTTACCTTTGGACAGATTTTTACCTAGTTATTATTTAAGCCATATTTTCTATTTAAGTTTCATAGACTCAAGGGTGAAATACTTAGGATTGAAAAAAAAAGCATAAAATTCTCTAAGAATACAAATGTGACAAATTTTATGTGAGGCCCAAAGTAATATAAATCTATTAGCAGATATTAGTCACAAAGCATTACTTTGGGCCACTGCTAAAATTTACGATGCCTCAAGAGTTTACAACATCTAACACAGAGCTTTTGTCAAGTGTCATTTTTTGTTAAAATTCTAAGGCATCTTACCTTCAATTTTTTTTAATTCAATGCATTAGAATTAAATGCATTATTGCAGAGAAGAACTTTCACAAAACTGGTCAATTACTGACAAAATATGGTTTCATGTCAGAAACCTATAGTAAGTTTTCAGAAAAATGTCTTGGTATGTTTATGGTAAGATGCACAAGGAATAAAGTTTTGATACCTAAATTCCCAGAATCTCAAACTTTCACCTTTATCCCTCTTAACATTTTTTTGTAGGACTTAGAAAACAAATAATAAAAAATAACTCTGGCATCATGCACATTGAACACTGTGAAAGAAAATATCCTGATGAAATAGCAATACATCACCTTGATAAAAATCACCTGTGACTAAAAGGGCTAATCCAATTAACTTGGAAAAAGATCTAATTATTGTACAATCTTCTCAGAAAAGTTTATGTTGGGATTATAGTTCTCTACTAAGCAGAGCTGTGGTCCAACAATGAATTCATATAGAAAGCTAAACTTTAACCCCAGTTAGAAACAACCATGTTTTCTGGAGCATACTTTTAAAAGTGTCTGGCAAATGAACACTCAGCCTTTGTACCTCCTGCAGGAATGAATGCAAAATAATCTCTTTGCTGGCTGGCACTCATTTTCCTTAAAAGCAGAACCAAGGCCAACTTCTGAAAAGTCTGATATGCCTCCACTCACTAAGACAGTGGTTTCTAAATGCTAGTTTGACTATTAGCTACATCAGAATCACCTGCAACATAAAAAAAAATATAGTAACTCCCCTTTATCAGTGGGGGATACATTCTAAGACCCCTATGGATGTGTGAAACCATGGATAGTTCTGAACCCTATATATACTATGTTTTTTCCCAGTCATACATACTTCTGATAAAATTTAATTTATAAAATAGGCACAGTAAGAGATTAACAAAAATAAAATATAATTATAATATACTGTAATAATTCATCACACTACTTAAAACGGTACACGATTTGAAACTTACGAATACTTTATTTCTGGAATTTTTCTTTTCATATTTTCAGACCTCAGTTGACCACAGGTAACTGAAACCATGGGAAGTGAACCCACGGATAAGAGAGGACTGCTGTACAGATTCAGGAAGCCCGTCCCAAACCTACTTAACCAGAATCTTCTATAATAGGGCTCCAGGTTTATGAGTTTTAAAAGACTTCATGACTTCATAGATGATTTTGATGCATGCCACTGACTGGAAACCATTGCGCCAGGACAGTTCTCGAAATTTCTGGATGTTAAAAGCACCTGGAGGACTTGTTGAAGAACAGATTCCTGGAATCAACCCCCAGAGTTTCTGAGTCAGTTGGCCTAGCGTAGGACCTGAAAATTTCATTTCCCCAAGTTCTCAGGTGATAGAGATGCTCCTGAGAAGGGGAGGACGCTTGAGAACCACCACACTAGGGATCAGCTGGGGCCAATTCTATTGGAAACCCGTTTACTAGCTAAATATCCCTTGTTGACCACCTGTGGAAGATACTGCTTTTTACCTACCACAATTCATTCTCTCTTTCTTCCTTCTAACAGGATCTTGACTTTTTTTCTAGAGGGAGCAATGTTCCCAACTAACATAACTACATTTACCCACTTCCCTCCTAAAAACAGGTGGGCCTGGGACTAAATCCCAACAAAAACAAAAAAATCATAACAAGAAGCTGTTGGGTGGGGTTTCTGGCTCTGGAAAGGCTTAAAGGTGGTGGTATGGGTGGTGGGTGGTGGGTTGACTCAGCTGGCATTTCTCATCTTTTGCCCTCACTCTTCCCTTTCTTTCTGCCTGGAACACAGAAGTGATAACAGGAGTTCTGGCAACCATTCTGTGACAACAAGACAAAAAGCACAAGCTAAGGATGGATGAGAGGGAGAAGGAAGAGGAGCTTGGGTTCTTGACGGTATTATGGAGCTGCAATACCAGCCCCACATACCTACCTGCCTACCTTCAGATCTCAAGTTATGGGGCAGGAAAATAAAAGTTCTAGTTTTTAAAGACATCATTTTAAAGGTCTCTATTACTAGTGACCAGAAAATTATTTGTAATACCCATGCCCACCAAAATGGAGGCCATTCTATTCACCTATTTTTCTTCCATCCTGCTACTCTCACATGGCTGTGGGATTCCTCTTTCCTCCCCTAATTTCAAACTGTTCTTGCCTCCTCTGGAACTCAGTACCAAAGTAAACTCCCTTGAACCTTTTTACTAGGCCTCCTAGTCTTAAATGAAGCTTGTACATCCCAGAAGGGGGTCAATTCCTTGGAGTCTTCAGGTGAAGCTTCTCTGGCCAAGAGGGTAGAAGTAGTTCTATTTTTCTTACCTGTCCCTACCTCCTTGCTACTTTAAGACTTCCTCCTTTCATGCACGAGCCCCTGACGCTTTGAGGCTTATGCCATCCGCCTACCTCCTTTCTTCTACTTGTTGTCATACTTTGGTTCAATTTCTTCCTTTGCAAAAGACTTCAGACCCTGGATCACCATTTTCCCCTCCACTCTGCCTCCCGGCCATGATCCTGGGTGACTTCAATGCCACTTACCACTAGGCCTCTCTCAGTTCCTGGAATTAAATATCTGTAGTGATGGAGAGTGATCTCCACTCCACACTGACTACCTCTTCCGTGACAACACCCTGAACATTATCGTCACTATGAAAAGCTCTATCTCTCATATTTTAAATTTAGACAAGTCTACCCTGACCACAGCTCTCTCCCTCAGGTATCCCAGGGATAACCTCCATTATCTTTCCTCATTGTACCCACCTGTAAAAACTTCACCACTGGGCCAATTCAACTGTTCATCAGAAAAATAATAAAGCCATGATACATGTAATCTCTCAGATCAACTGGCTCATAAATACCACCCATAAATCTATATTCCGTGATCAGCACTTTCTCCATAGCTATTTCAAACCTTCTCTACTATCCCTTATTTAAAACTCCTGGTAAACCTGGTGTTGTGTGGTGCACTTGTGGTCCCACCTACTTGGGAGGCTGAGGTGAGAGGACCACTTGAGCCCAGGAGTTTGAGACCAGCCTAGGCAACATAGCAAGACATTGTCTCAAAACAACAACAACAAAAACCTACTGTTGCCAGATGTTTGGGAATCTCCAATAGTAATACTGAATACATACCATATATTATATAATACTCTGGGGAGTCTGAGAAATTACCATAATCTAATACATTAACATTCCTGCAACAGTGTGAGTAGTCACACTAAATGGGTTAAATAAAAATGATACACGGTCTGATGTAAAATGAGGTTAGGCTTTGCCATCAAACTTACTTTAAAAACTTTGGTCTTCAGAAACTTTAGATTTTGGTATCACAGGGATAGGAGTTAACCCTGATTCATCCCCATAGGTTATCCTGCACAACCAATTAGTTTCTGAGGCCGTTGGTTCTACCCCGCTAAATGCCTTTTGAAGCTCACTGCTTCTGGCTATCCCTTCTGCCATATCCATTCAGGCGACCAGAATTTTCTCCTGAATTACCTTACTAACCTTCTACCTGGTCTCTCTCCCTCCTGACTCCACTTCCTTGTCCCCCTGCCCTCCCACAGGCCCCTCTGACCTGGTGTCCTCGCTGCAGCCAGAGTGATCTCTATGACACTGATATGACTGTGCTAACTCACCTGGGTACAGCATTTATTTGGATCCCTAATGCCCTCTGGATAAAGTTCAGATGTTTTGAGATGACTTACGAGGCCCCTGCTGACTTTTCCAGCCTTATCTCTTGCCATTCCCCACAGCCTGGTCAAAGCCCCAGTCTTACTGAACTATTTTTAGATCTCTAAGAGAAAGCTGTTCATGCTCTTGCCTTTGTACAAGTGGTTTCCTCTTTGACAATGTACCAGTAAAAATCAAAACTCTTCTTCCTTCAAGACAGAAACTAAAACTAAAGATGAATGATGAGTAGCAGTATGTGCAGAGGCCTGCATTAGCCAGGGCCAGGAAATCAGGGCCTGCCCAATCATCTTAGTCACTCTAAACTTATGTCTATTTCTGGTTAATCCTTGATTCACTATTTTTCCCCCCAGAGTGTACCAGAACAAAAATCCATACAGAAGTAATTATATATCCTAATTCAGATTTGTTTTGATCAACTATTTATACATATGATATATTTTATATGCTTCCTAAAATGTTATTTTATGATCACAAAAGTGGTATAACCAAGTTATACAACATTTAGAAAGGAACAACAGAGGAAAGATCTATATTTTCATCATTCTGTGAAACAATTGCTATAATCACTCTCTCCTGGAAGGTGGTCGTCATGAGGACAGGGGCCAAACGCATCCTGTTTACTGCCATGTCTCCAGTGCAGTGTTTTAATGTTTAAAAAATACACATATCTGAATGAATACCTGAGCTATCATTTTGGTGTACAGAATTAAGATTCAAACAAACATACGTGAATTTTCTACCATTTACCCAGTCAACAACTTTCAGAATTTCAGTTTCAGTACATGCAAAGTTTTGGTTGTTCCTGCAGGAGAAAGTCAGAAAAAGAGAGTCCTGGGAAGAGATTACCTACAGGTATAGAAGTGAAGTGAAAGGCAGAGAAGTAGTTAGTTTTGTTTTGTTGTTTTCAAGGAAGCTGGGGAAAGATGGAGAAAGTGAAGAGAAAGTAAAACTTACTCTGACAAGTACCATCAGTGGCAGGGGTGAGATGAGGACTAACAATGAAGTGGAGAGGAGGAGAAGATATTATTCTGAGGGCGCTTCCCTGATCAGAGAGCTAGTCTTTGTGTCACTCTTATTTTTACTTTGAAGATCTATGAGCAGATAACTCTTTTGGCCTTTTAAGTGTTTTCATAATACTTTACCGTTAAAAGCCAAGCAACAATCTGCAAATAGTTAATCCCTAATTGAGAGAGCATCCTCCGCTATATCAATGCCGTTTATTCCATGTTACTGACAAGAGAAGTGAGTCATGGAAAGAAAAAGTGATCTACCCACGGTCACACCAAGTAAGAATCATCAGCCATAATCGAGGAGCTGCTAAAGCTCCAAATTCTGGTTTTTGATTAATTCTCTAAACCACACGGTCACTAACGGGCAATGAAATCTCCAAGGCAGTTAGATCAGAAAGATTTTAATCCTGAAGTAAATGGCTTTGTAAACTGTGGGCATTAATAATCTATTTCAAATTATAAAGAAAAATCATGGCATACTTTGGGTAATATTTTTTAATGGGTCTAAATTTCACGGTTAATAATATTTCCATTTCACTGAGTAAAAGTCTCTATTCGAACCTAGTATATAGGTCTATCAGAAATTGAAGGGAATATTTATAAAACAGGTGAAAACGTAAACATTTAATCCTTTTGGTAATTAAAAAATAAAGCTTCTTACATTTTTATATTTCACAAGTATGTCTAAATTTCATACTAAGATGCACATTTTAGATAACATTTTAGTAGACTAACATCTTGGATTACAGCAAAAAAATCTTAATGGAGCTAATAAAGTCATTCTCCTCACTGAGATCCCCAACCCCGGGGTTGTGGCCCAGTACCGGACTGCGGCCTGTTAGGAAATTGGCCTCATATCACCGCCTGACCTCCGCACCACCTCCCCTGCAATCCCTGGTCTGTGGAAAAACTGTCTTTCATGAAACCAGTCCTTAGTGCCAAAAAGGTTGGGGACCGCTGCACTGATGGAATAAATTTAATAGACTATGTTCGAGAACCATATGAAAAAAAATGACCCTCCCGCTTGCATAAAAGGAAAGGCACACCACATAGGAAGTTGGAGAGATGACAATTAAAGATGTATCATCCCCACGTAATTTATAAACATATTGCAATGTCAGTCAGGGTCCCATTTTTATTTTCTGGAGGGGAAGTAAAGAACTTGGTAAATTCATGTGAAATTCATTCGGAGGAATAAATTTAAGAGACTAACCAAGAAAGCTTTTGTGAAGTATAAATAAACTACAATAATAAAAACAGTGCTTTGTTGGCACAGACCAATGGAATAAAATTGAAAGTTCAGAAATAGGCACAGGTATATAGAAGCATTCAATAAATGAGAAAGAACAATGAAAGGATGGAAAGATTTAATAAACAATGTTGTGACGGCTGGCTAGATTCATACCTCATACCATAGTCAAATGAGTTCCAACTAGACTGAACGTTTCAACGTGAGTAAATGAAAACAAAATGTTTGGGGAAGACTTTTCTATATAAACTTCAGAGATACAAATTTTTAAAAAAGACTAGTAGATTTGATTACATAAAACATAAATAATACTCAAGTAAATATTAAGAGTATCAACCATTTTTCTGTCATTTATAACATTTAAATTTAGCATTTGTTTTTTAATTTCATTTAGTTTATTTTGACAAAATTTTTTCAACTATAAAAAGCTAAAAATGTCTATCTTTTCTTTCTTTGATTTTGGCCTAGAAATGACTTTCTTAAACCCAAAGTAGACCAATTTTCACTTACATTTTCTTAGAATTCTTTCATTGTTTCTTATTTTATGTTAATGAATGAGAGGTCAAAATATGGCTTTGGTTGTTTGATTTGGGGATGTTATTTAACCTCTCTGACTCTCGATTTCATGTTCTTGAAATAACAGACATAATAATACCAGCCTTTTAGAGTTGATGTGACAATTAAAAGAAATAATTTACACAAAGCATTTTTCATGGTAGAACCTGGTTCATAAAAATTCCCAATAAATGGTAGCTATTACTTTTAATGCTATCACACTGTGTGTTGGACTTCTTAACTTCACTGGCATATTTTCATGACTAGCAACTTATGGTACTGGTATTGTCAACTGATTTAATAACAAATATCACATAATTTAATCAATATTGTAGTTTTTTAACTTTTTACCATAATATGTGCAAATCAGATAAAATATCCTAATTCTTTGAAGACTACCCAGTTATATACAGCATTCTATACTTTTAAAGATGTAGTCTGAAGTCATCTGATGGCCAAGTAACAGTGTAATCCAAAAATATGAAAAGTTTTCTTACACATCAGAACTGAGATTATTTATGAGCTTGAAATATAAATAGGATGTTTACTCTTCTTTATCTTACCTCTAATAGGCCGTCCTCTGGCAGATCAGTACAGTGAACAGCATTCTGGATCTTAGTTTTACCAAAGATTGCTCTGAGGGTTCCAGGGCGTAAATGCCGGGCAATTTCCTATTAAATACACATATAAAGTTAGTCATATGATGTTAATAAGAAAAACACCAGCTATGTAAAACACTTGAATTATTTTATTTATGAAATACATGTTATGTATTGAGGGTATTGATTTTTCCTGGAAACAACATTAATGTTTAAAATTTGAACACTGAAAATTTTCAGTTCACTCATAAGGCCTTTACTGTGGCCTGATGTGGCCAATATAAAGTCCACTGTAAACTATGTCAGAGGGAAAACAATAATTACATTTCTTTTTATCGTGGGAATCACAGAAAATATGAACCCAGTTCATTACTGTGAAAGACTGTGTTTTATAAAAACAGTAGAGATCCTAACAACTTGATTTAAAATGAACCAGTTTGATGTACTTATTTCAAAATATTTTTAAAATGTTACAGTTGTGTAACCTTAGTACTAGCTTATCTTTAGGGGGAAAAATGGTCACCAATAACCCTGAATTTAATGATGAACACTTGAAATGACTCCATTTGAGTAAACCGTTTATAAGAACCTATTGTCTCTCAAATTTTATTTTACTTGCACCAAGTTCATTAAAATATTACTTTCATGTAAGTGCCTGCTACATGCACAGCACTTCAAATCTACAGTGATTCACGTGTGTATGAATATAAATTTGGGGGAGGTTGGTGATTGGTTAGGTTATTGTTAGTATCTAATTCTGTGGTCAGAGAATGTGGTCTCTTTGGTCTTTCTTTGAAGGAACTTTGTATCCTAATACATAGTCAATCTTATTGAGTGTCCCATGGGTATTTGAAAAGAATATTGTCACAGGTTGCATTCCCTGGGAAACCAACTCCGATGGAGATTTGCTTGCAAGAATTTTACTGGGGTGTGGCCTCAGGGTCTATACTTATAAGGAAAACAGGATGTGGCAGGAGAAGTTGACCTATAACACAGTAACAGCGGCCTCAGACAATCCTACAGAGAGCTCTGGAGCTGCAATGACCCTTCAGAGTTGTCCTGAATTGAGGCAAAGGGGTCAGGCCTTTATCCTGGATGTGGGCTGCTCCAGGCAAGGGGACATGGCCTTGGCAAGGTGACTTTCTTTAGCAGAGGGCAATTCCTGGAGAGGGATTTACTAGATTATCATTAGTTGCCAACATTCCTAGCAGCTGGAAAATAAGCCTTTCAGTTCTAAAGAGCAGAGGGGGACCTGGGTGGCCCTCCACAGCAGCACTGCATATACACGTACACACATATATGTTATGTATCATATATGACAAATATGGCGCTTCGGGCTGTTGCAATCTGATTACTACTCCTTTTTGGTAACTAATTTTTATTTTTCTTTCTGGATGATTTTGCATTATCTCTTCAACTAGGCATGGGTCCTTTATCAGTCATTCCGCTCCGTACTCAACGGACCAATTCAATCTGAAGATACACATCTTCAGTCAGCTTCTACTATTTCTCTTATTATTTTCTATTCTCCATTTTATCTCTTCTTGCCTTCAACTATTTCTATCAGCAAGATGTTGAGATTTCTGGTTCTTTCTCTTTTCTACTTTCCTTGTAGTTATCTCTTTGTGTTATTCTTGGAGAATTCCTCCGTTTGATCTGCCCCCCACTAATTTGCTTTTAAACTAGGTCCACTGTATCATTCTATTACTTTACTGAGCATTTTTAAAATCTCAAGAATTATGTATGCTTTTTTTTTAATGGATCTAATGTTCTCTTAGGTCTTTCTGAGGAAATTGACTCTCTTATTTTAAAGTCTTTTATTTTGTTAGCTCTGGTGATTTGTTTTCTTTAGGTTCAAACTCTGTTGAGTTTGGTGTCTTCTTTATGGCATTGATAAACTTCAAATGGTTGGTAATTTCTGGCTCTTTATCTTTCCTTTTTGAATTCTCTACTTGCTTTTTATAAATACCAGGGACATGCTGCTACATGCTGGTTGCCTTTCTTTCAGAAGGGGGTGCTCTGCAGTTTTCCTGGGTGTCATTAGCTACCTTCCCACCACTTTGTCCCTAGCTAAAGCCTCATATTCACTGTCATAGGCTGTGGCTAAAAGTATCAACTGCTTTCTGCTCAAAATAAGCAAAGGAGAAGGGGCTGATTTACTCTGCTGTTCTTCATACAGCCTCCCAAATAATTACCCTGCTCACGGCTCCAGACGCCTCCTCAGCCTTGCATCTGTATGTCTGATGTGCAGCCCAGCCAGAGCCCCTCCTCCTTCTGAAGCAGTCCTCTCCTACATCTTTTTGTTTTTGTTTTTGTTTAGAGATGCGGTCTCACTCTGTCCCCCAGGCTGGAGTGCAGTGGTGTGACCATAGCTTATTGCTGCCTTGAACTCCTTAGCTCAAGCAATCCTCCTGTCCTGCATGTTTTAGAGTGTGATTTTCCTCGACAGTCCCATCCGATCTGCTATCTATCTGCTTTGTGTCGTTCAAAGTTTATGGTCCGTTAATGGTAGGTACTCTTTCTTGTTTTCCAGCATTGCTAGAGATTTACTGTTTAAAATATAACAACACAAAGTAATACATATCTCCTGTAAATTTCTTGTAAGGATTTGAGATGCAAAGAGATGACTGGCAGATATGGTCATCTGCCATCTTGATGAAAGTTCATCTTACTGACATTCTCTATTTCCCCAAACCTCCAAAGCCATCTTTAATTCATTTTTCATGCTGCTACCATTTTGTACCTAAAACGCAATGTTACTTGCTTGAAAATCTTTGAAGGCTCATAGTTGCTTATGGCCAAATGCCTAAACTCCCTAGTGTGGCGTTCAAGGTCTTCCCCATTCTTGCCTAACTTAGCCTCATCCACACCTACCCTGAAAGCCTAAGTCCCAATGAAAACATTGCTTCCTTTATGAAACCAACTGAATTCCTCCCAATCAGTGAAATCTTTCCTTCTTCAATGTTCCTATAGGAATTTACGTTTCTAATATAGGCCTTCTGACTTGCAATTTATATAGGCTTCTTTTGTGAGCCTATTTTAGTAAGGTCCCATTCAATTCTCAACCCCTTAACACAATATAAAACTTCCTTGATAGTCCATATCTTACTAGCAAACAGGCAGTAAATGTTTCCTAAATATTTGTTGATTGACATAAAATGACAAAACTTCTGTCCAGAGAGCCAAGATGAAGTAGTAACAAGAACAGGGGCTGTGGAGGAAGGCTCACTGGATTTGAATTTTGCTTCTGCCACTTCCTAGTTGTGTGACCATGCCACGTTATTTAACATCTCTGTGCCTGCTTTAATGTTCTCATTTGTAAAATAGGTATAAAAATATGTGGTATATGTATACTATGGAGTACTGCGCAGCCATAAAAAAGGTGAACTAATACCTTTTGTAACAACCTGGATTGAACTAGAGACCATTCTTCTAAGCAGAGTATCGCAAGAATGGAAAAACAAATACCACATGTACTCACTATTAAGTTGGAACTAATCAATCAATACCTATGTGCACATATGGTAGTAAAACTCAATGGAAACCAAGTCAGTGGGAGGGGTGAGGAGGGAACGGGTAAATTTATACCTAACAGGTACAATGCACACTACCTTGGTGATGCACACACTTATAACTTTGACTCAAACTGCACAAAAGCAAAACAGGTAATCGAATTGTTTGTACCCCCATGAGATTCTGAAATAAATAAAAAAAAAAAATAGGACCTAACTCACAGTGTTCTTGTGAGAATTAAAGGAGTAAATTCAGATAAAAGCATTTAGAACAAACAATGCCTGGCACATGGTAAACACTGAACAGATGATGGCCATTAGTTTTATTAATATAACCTAAGAATTAAAAGGAAATTAAGATGTTACGATTCTTAAAGAGACAAAAACGTATATTTTGATAAGTATCAAAAATAATCTAACCAAATGTTCAAGTATCTCTTAATAAATATACAACATCTCTTGAGAGTTTTAATCATAGTTTTAGAATAAAGGTAAAAGTTTAAATAATCAAGTAGTAAGAACTTTAGATTAGATAATAATCTATAAACTAAACAACCTCAGAAAACATTATTTGTATTTACTAGTATAAAATGTTTCTATTTAGGTAAATGATAATGATGAAGCATAAAGATACACACCAGAAAGTATTTTGTTCATAGCTGCTCTTAAAATTTAGGCTTTTATGTTGGATCCTTTCAGCAAAGGTGTTGATAAATTGATTTTAGTCTTGATGACTATAAAATATCATATATATTTATGAAAATTAAAAAAACTAAAATACTAAAAATACTGAAATACTAAAAAAATCCCTAAAAAGTAAAAGTGAAATACAGTAGAATCCTTCATAGATCATATTCCCCCTCTATTTCCTGATAGATTTTCCCTAATTTTTTCTAACAGATTCATGTTCTTATACTCTGCAGTGAAAACCATAATACAATGCAGTCTCTCTCCCTTAAAGGAGCAGAAACGATTGTCAGACACATAAAAGCAATACAAAGTGCCAACGTACAATTTCATCTAATACCATAAAAAATTCTTAAAAAGTTATTGCAGTATTTATAAATGATAGGTAATGCTAAGAAAATGACGCTCTCTAAAGAGCAATATTTATTTGCACTTGGACATCAGTCTTTTAAACTCCACCAAATTCTGGGCATATTCATCCCCCACTACCACATTGCCTGCTCAGCACCAGCAAGTCAAATTCTTGGTTATGATACAGCTCATCATAAGCACTTAACATTCTGCTCAGATAATCTTGCAGCGGGAGGAAGAATTCTGGCTTATAGAATGACCTCTAAATCTAAGACATGGAAAATGCACCAAGTGGAATAGTGATTGGCAAAATATTGAAAACAAAGAAGAAACCATTTATTTAATTATTATATGGCTGTGTGAGTTATAAAAATGGCATTGTTTATTAAATAATAGGTCTATCAGATTGATAAAATATGTCTGGACAAAGAACAAATTGCTTCCACAGTAAGCCATTCTGTTTCAGTTCTCCACAATACAGACAAGATATGCAAGAATGAAAATGACCTTCCATTTAAGAAACAAATGGAAAGATATTTGTAACATTTACTAATTACAGAAGTTTGAAGAAAGAGAATTTTGTAATTTACTATAGAATATATGCATATTCAGTCAAATGTCACTTAACAGCAGAGATATGTTTGAAGAAATGAGTCTTAGGTGATTTCCTCGTTGTACGAACATCACAGAGTGCATTTACACAAGCCTAGACAGCATAGCCTGCTACACACCTAGGGCTATATGATTTGCTCCTAGGCTACTATCCTGTATAACGTGTTTTTGTACTGAATACAGTAGGCAATTGTAACACAATGGTAATTATTTGTATATCTAAACAGTGAAAAGATACAGTAAAAATATGGTATAAAAGATAAACAACGGTCCACCTGTAGAGGGCATTTACCAGGAATGGAGCTTGCAGGACTGGAGTTGCTCTGGGTCAGTCAGTGAGTGAGTGGTGAGTGAATGTGAGGGCCTAGGACACTACTGTACACTACTGTACAGTGTTATATAAACAGCGTACAGTGTTATATAAACACTGGACACGCTATACTAGATTTATTTTTAAAATTTGTCTTTCTTCAATAATAAATTAGCTTACTGTAACTTTTTTACTATAAACTGCCTCAAAGTCTTACTATAAAATAGGACATTAATGACAATATTTTAAGCTTTTAAAAAATTTAGTTAATTTATAATATAATTATATACACTAACAAATATTTTAATTATGATAGTGATATGTAACTACAGACACTTTTTGTTACAGGCACTCAATTAATGTTTAAAAACCATAGAATTGTCATTTTATGCACCAAATATTTCAATTTGTGAAAGAGTTACCTTCATGAAGTTATTTATCTATTTATCTATTGATTGATTGAGACAGAGTCTTGCTCTGTTGCCTTGGCTAGAGTGCTATGGCGTCAGCCTAGCTCACAGCAACCTCAAACTCCTGGGCTCAAGCGATCCTCCAGCCTCAGCCTCCCAAGTAGCTGGGACTACAGGTGCATGCCACGACGCCCGGCTAATTTTTCTATTCTTAGTAGAGACCGGGTCTCGCTCTTGGTCAGGCTGGTCTCGAACTCCTGAGCTCAAGTAATCCTCCTCCCTTGGCAGAGTGTTAGGATTGCAGGCATGAGCTACCACGTCCGGCGCACGAAGCTATTTAAACTCAGAAAATATTTGTATAAAATTTTGCTTTATTTATTTAACAAGTTATATTAAAGTAAGTCCTATTTTTAAAGCAGTGCTGTGGTACATGGGCTCATGTAATTCAGTTATTTTTAAAATATCATTGTTTTTATATTGAATTCTGCTTTTAAAACATGATACAAAGAGAGTTTTGAAATACAATAAACATACTGTCAAGATTTGTTAGCTCAGTACTCCTTAGACTAATAGAAGGAAATAAGTAACCAGCTTTCCTTTTCTTATATTCTTTTTGGTTGGTTCAGAGTAAAGTATGTTTAACAAATAAAATTCTCTGCGTAAGAGAAAAAAACTTAAAAGACAAATTTGTATTTTGGCAAACAGCCAGTCATTTTCAATTAAAATTCATGTGTGAGTTGCTTTATGTACCCGTTGGCACAATACAATGTCTCAAATGTGACAAGACCATAACAGAACTATGGCAGTGTAAGCTGGTAAGTCAACTGTTTATGATCTCCTCAGGTTAATTGCTGTTCCATATATTAAGTAACTCTTCTGTATACTAATGTGCTTCAGGAATCAACATAAGTTTTGCTATTCAGAGAGAATAATTTTCAAAGGAAGCCATGAAATCATTTAAGTCAAAGTCTATTAAATGACTACTATAGTTTTAGAACAGGCAAGAAAAAACAAATTATAAATGAACATCTTTTATCCTCTGACCCAGCAATTTCACCTCTAGAAATTAATTCTAAGATAATAAAAAAACTTGTGCAAACATTTATGTATAAGTATGATATTTGCAATGTCCATGTACATAAAATTTTGAAAAAAATCAACAGTGGGAGAATGGTTAATTAATCCATATGCCGGAACATTGTATAGCCATTAATAACAATATTTAATGATATCAGAGAAGACTATAACATGTTTTTTAATTAAATGAGGATGCTATAAAATATTAATAGTAATTATATGATCTTAATTTTATTTTTATAATATATATTTAAAAAACAATGGGTTGAGGCCAAAATGCTTACAGTGTTTACTTCTGGGAAGTAGACAAACAGCAGCAGTTATAAATTTTTGTTTTGTTAGGTCTTGGGTCTTTTCCATAATTTTCCCTTTTTTTTTTTTTTTGAGGGGTTGGGAAGTCGGGGGTAATAAATATGAACTTCAGTAATTTGGAAAAAAATAAAAATATTATTTTTAAAAACTTTTTTTAAACTTTAAGATGGGAGTCTTGCTATGTTGCCCAGGCTGGCCTTGAACTACTGGGATCAAGTGATCCTCCAGTTTCAGCCTCCCAAGTAGCTGGGACTACAGGTGAATAGACTGTGCCCACCTTAGCAATGTTTGCATATTGCAGAAAAATAAATCATTTAACGAAATTTAAATCTTTCATCCTTTTTCTGAAACAAATAGCATCATCAACAGACATTTGCTGAAAGTTTGCTAGAGAATTGTCACTCAATGTGTGCTGTTGACCAGCTGCCTCATGTCACCTGGAAGTCTGTCATAAATGCAGAATCTCAGGCCCCGCCTCACAGTTTTCAGTTCAACAAGATCCCCAGGTATTTCCTGTGCATAGTACATGCAAGTTTGAGAAGCACTGTGTCAGAGCATTTTATTAGTATTGGAGATACCAACAAGGTATAAAGCAGGTCCTCTAAGTAGTTTCTAGACTGAGAGGTGAAGAGCATGCATAAAAGATAAACTATACAAGGAGCATATGCCAACTGCCAGATGAGAGGTATAGACAATTAATGGCACAGGTGTTTGAAGGAAGTGAAAAGTCACTCAAGGTTGGGGTAGTTGGTGATATTCGGAAAGACGGTACAGTTGGCCCTTCATATATACAGGTTCCATGTCTGTGGATTCGACCAAACTTGGATCAAAAATATTTGAAAAAAAATTGCGTCTGTACTGAACATGTACAGACTTTTTTGTCATTATTCCCTAAACAACAACATTTATTTAGCATTGACATTGTATTGGGTATTATAAGTAATCTAGAGATGATTTAAAGTATATAGGAGGATGGGCAAAGGTTAGAGGCAAATACTATGCCATTTTATATCAGGGACTTGAGCAGCCTTGAATTTTTATATTTGAGAGAGGTCCTGGAACCGCCCCCCTTGGATACCAAGGGACAATCTACTTGGGAATAAGAATAAAGGGAATATGGTATACTCAGCCCTCCTTTACATTAGTTTACTCTAAGTTTTGTAAATTTTACATACCTAGAGCTCTGGGTAGGGTCATTGTACTGAGACAAACTATTTGGTCTGAACAACTTAGTTACAGTACATAAAACAGCATGTGTAACATATAAATGTACAGCCTTCTGTGAATGAGGGTAGGTTATTTTTCCCAAACATAACGTGTTTCACTTCTTACATTAAATGTGGTAAATTTAGGTTTTATTTAAAATATAAGGAAACTCCCTTTTGAAGCACTTCTGAAAGAGAGTGTATAGAAATTGGAAAGTATAGAATTCTTTTATGATGTGAATAGTCAATTCCTAAATCATATGTACTGTGAGTTAATATTTTCACTATATTTGAATTACGTGCTTTCCAAACGATCAAGCTTGTACATACTTAACTATATAGAACTAATGGTTAGTGCTTTGCTATCTGGTGTCACTAAGTAAAAGTCAACATACAAAAATAAAAGGATGGCACACGTCTGCATGGTTACACTTAAGGGCCCCTGAAGTTCGTCTCTTTGGCCTCCCATATGGTAGAACTGTCTCACCGAGATATAAATAAAATGTCTCACTAACAACATCCTGAGAACACCGTACTATTCATACCAACTGTAACTGATCCTGGACTCAACCCTGGCACTGATGTCAGTGGCTTTCACCTACTGATAGACTTGTAAGGTGACAGGCTCTTGCATATCCCAAAATGGTAACTTCCCAGAGTCTCAAGAAGGTTTAAAAATATTTTCTTTCCATCACAACACAAAGTCTACTGTCTTTAAGTAATGCCACTGAGGTTGACATTTGAAACTGACAAGTAGCACATGCATTAGGGAGATAAAGCCGGGCACGTGTTCTTGTGGCCTCCTGGGATTTGAAATGCCAGCAGCTCCAGCTGGTGGTGATGCCGCATCCTCAATGCACTGCTTTAGGGAAAGTTGAGCCCCTTCTTCTGACTGTGATGGGGGCATGTTTGATGGGAATATGGTTATGGTTATTTTTTTACGCTATTCAGAACAAACAATCTCCTCTATAAATAAGAAAGTGGAAAGAAAAAAGGTTAGATATTAAGCTAAGAGCTCTTAAAGGAAATAGTATCGTTTGGTAAAAAAATAGTTCATGCAGGTGAAGAGTGGTAAAAGAATCACTAGGGACAAACATTTTTTAAGAGAAAAAAGAAAATAAAAGACTGAAAGGCAAATATTTTGTGAGAATCATTCAGACAGACGTGTTGAAAAATAGTGGGGCAAAGGAGGCTGATATAAGGAGTGGGGAAATGAAAACCACTTAAGGACGGGGGAAATGAAAATCAGGTAAATGCCAAAATTAAAAAAGAAAAAGAAAAAGAAGAGGTACACTATAGAAGATACTTATGCAAATTCCTCAATCCCTGTGGGGGTCAAAGTGGCACCTACGGAATGAAAGGCAAAGGACAAGAAGGTGAGGGCAGAAGTAGAGGGGGGGACATAGCCCCGTTAAATAAAATTTATAGGAGGCCGTGGGTTTGGACTGAGCTCCTGCAACAGGCCCAACAGACCAAACCAAAATGGAGTCACTCATGGTAAAATTACATGTCACCAAGCCGAAGCTAAGTTGTTTATCTGACCTTTCAGGAAATCAGCAGAGTGAGAGATAACAGCCAAATCTCCACACACGCCTGTTTTAGGCAGCATGATAAGAAAATCCCTCTGCTTTAACCTTCTCAAGAAAAATAACTCTAAAACAATCATTCTGCTTTTTGTTTTCTGTTTCTGTTTTCCTCAGCCCTTTTCTGTCTATAAAACCGAACTCTTCTGCTCAGATCATGGGCGTACTCATTCTATTTTATAGAAGGAGGTGTTGCCTGATTTGAGAATTGCAAATAAAAGCCAATTAAGATTTTTCAACTAAATTTGTTATAATTTTCTCTTTTGATAGTCTTTAGCCTTAATAGAAGATGTTAAGGCCAGAGAAGCAGGCAAAGCTGAAACAAAATTCAAAATACTAGGAAAATCACAAAAAAGTACCAGATTCAAAAGGATACGTAGGCAATCGTCTTCAAAGAATTAAAATTCCATGGATGACAGTTTCATGATAGGTTATTGAAGTGAATCGGGATATCATATAACTAATCTTTTGAGGTTGGGACCTAGAGTATCACCACTCTCATCTACAAAATATCTATCGGTACTACTGTTACAAACAGAAATCATGCTGGAGAGACCAGAGACTAACCCAGCAGAAGAATTCTGTTCTTAAGTGCTTTGAGAGCATTTAAAACACGGTTCTTACATTACATGAAATTATAATTGGTAAAAACTATATTCTTGAGATTTTGAATCATAAAAATTCAAGATGGAACCATGCAGAACAAAGTTCAAATCCTGGCTTTAGTTTTTAATAAGACTATGTCTTTTGGAAAAAATAAAGGTAAATTTTTAAAAATTTTAAAATAAGCTTCTTTGGGCCTCAGTTTCTTCATCTGTAAGATGGGCACTAGAATAGTTTATGAGGTATATATTTAAATAATACATAATGGAAATTTAATTCATATCTTTCCCTGAACTAACATTCATTCATTCATTCCAAAAGGCATATATTGAGTTCCTACAATGTACCAGACACTCTTCTGAATATATCAGTGAAAAAACAAAGTCCTTCTCTTCCTGGAGTTTACATGCTAGTGGGAAGAAACAAAAAGTAAATGTGTTCAATAAGTAAATGGTATAGTATGTTTAGAGGCTAATATTTGTTACAGAAAGAAGTAACACAAAATAGGGTAGAAGCAGCAATTGAGAATGTCAGGGTGTACAACTATAAATGGAGGGCAGGCTAGATCTGTTTGAGAATGAGACTTTCAAGCACAAATACTATTAAGCACAAATAACTGAGATAACTAGGTACCAGTTTGAATTTCTGCAAATAAATTGTGGATGACATACGGTTGGTGTTTTATTGTCATTATTATTTAAAGGTTTAAAAAAAGCTAAATTTGCTGTAAGAAATGTTCTCACAACTATACGCCATTCTCCATGCTAATCATAATTTCTCTTTTGCCTATCAGAGAATGGTGTTTGTTTAAAGCACACCCATTTCTTTTCACTATGCAGCAACAGTACTTGTTAAGGCCACGTTCACTGTTGGTCTTCAGACAGGTTTCCTTCCCAAATCACTCTCCATCTGCCTTATTCTCCACAGTACCTATTTTACTTGTTTGTTGTCTGTCTCCCCATTAGAACAAAAACTCGGAGATATGAAATTTTTGTCTTTTTTATTTTTTTGCCATTGCAGTATCCCCATGGCCTAGGATTGCCTGACACATAAAAAGTACTTGATACATGGCTGAATGAATAAATAAAAGCAGTAATTAAGGATTATTTTTAGAAAGGAACCATGGTTTAGAAAATCATTAGGTTACTTCACAATTAATAAAGGCTTGGAATTCAGAGATTTAATATTTGCAGTTTCAACTTCTTAAGAAAACCTCTAAAGATACGTGATATGCACTAATTTGTAACGCTGCAGAGGCTGGTGAGTGGGAGCAAATCACTCAGCAAGTGAGTGCATCCTACAAGCTGCTCAGCCTCTCACGCGGCATGTGGCTGTGTCGTTCTCTACCGATGACTGAACGCATCTGTATGGAGCACGTTATTTGCTAGCATGGCATGAAAACTGCAGATTCGAGGTCTCAGAATGCAGTCCTCTTGCCTATAATGAGCCTTTAATACAACAAAATATTTATTCCTAATCTAACAGTACAGGGGCAGCCTGGAAGTAGTCAGAGTGCAGAAATGGGTCAGGAGATCTGTGCAGACTTGTCTTAAGCTGAGTGAGTGACCTGGATAGGTCACTTCATGTTTTCATGTTTCAATTTCCTTACAGATAAAATGGGGTTACAGTAACATAAGTAAGTAACAGTACCTGTCCTGTATCTCACCAAATTATTGTTAGGACCAAATTAGGTGCTCCACATTTAATTGCTTTATAAATTGAAAAAGAAGCTTGGAAGAATATATTACTTCTCAAAATTAAAAACTATGAATAATATTTAGAAAAATCCCAGATTTATACAATAACTGGAATTTCTATTCATATTCATATTATATTTAAGTGTGACATTCTGGATGAATCATTATTTCTGATATCTAGTTAGTTCTATAATCATGCCTAAAAATTGTATATTACTTAAAAACTAATATATATATATATATATTCTTGGATATCAACATTCTCTAAAAGAAAAACAAGACGAAAACAGTAAAATGCCTCAAAATCAAATGTATATCAGACTTTGGGAGGCCAAGGTGGGAGGATTGCTGTGAGCTATGATGGTGCCACTGTACTCTAGCCTGGGCAAGAAAGGGACACCTTGTCTCAAAAAAACAAAAGTGATAATCATAATAACCTCTACCATAGCAGTGATAATAATGTTAGCTAATATTTATTAAGTGTTAACTATGTAGGGAGTTTGCACGAATTATCTCATTTATTATTTACAATGATAATTCTATGAAGTAGATAATCATTATTATTACAGTTTCACAGATGAAGAAATTAAGGTTTTGAGAGTATACCTAACTTGACCAAGAGTACAGCTACTGAGTGGTAGAGGTAGGATTTGAACTTAGGCAGATAACAGAACTCTAGTTCTTAACTACCTTGCTATACTTCTGGGTTTCTATTGTGAATAAAAAATAAAAATCATGTAACATATTGCCCAGAGCTGTAACTTTTAAAACTATAAATTATATCTCTAAGCCATATAAAGGTAAAAAGAAAAGGGATAATTCACAAAAAGTATTAAAAAGTTTATTTTACTCAGCCCAAATTCAGAATTTTGGAGTTGGAAGGAGAAGCATAAATCATTTAGTTTGATGATGGTTTAGTGCAAATGATAAACAAGACTTGGCCTAACTCTTAAGGTTTTACAAAATAAAAGAAATTCAGTAATGATGACTTTCCCATAGGTATGACTGACATAGAACTCATTAATTCATTCATTAGTCATTAGTTCACTTATTAATTAGTCATTTTTCATGTCAGTCAACAAATACATACTGAAAGTCAACTGCGTGCCAAGCATTGCCCTAGGCTCGAGATTCTCTAAAGCCAAAAATGTAGACGACAGTCCCATTCCCCAAGGGGCTCACAGTCTGGACTGGGGGGTGAAGGAGGACATAAGTGTAAAATAATATTAATAATTGCAGTCCCAGATACTTGGGAGATCACTTGAGCCCAGGAGTTCAAGGCAGTGAGCAATGGTCCTCCCACTGCACCCCAGCCTGGGACTCTAAATAATTACAATATAATGTGATAAGCAACACCGAATGAACACAGCAAGGAGTTATAACTATGTTGGAAAAGTCAGGGAGGGCTTCACCAAGAACATCGTTAAATTAAGAGATAAGTAATTCTCCTGGAAAAGGGTAAGGGAATCTAGCATGGATTGATTAGAAACTCAAGTCCTTCAGAATTGTTTGGAGCATAGCCAGTGAGAGAGTGGATCAAGTAAGTCTTTTTATTCTGATGTTCAAGACACCTGTGGCCTTACTGACCCTGAGGAGACTGCCCATCCCAAGGCCAGCCAACTCCCGGAGACAGTAAAGTGCTCGCCTGTGAGATGGCCTTTAACGTGCTTATTAACCAGTCTAGAGCCCCTGCCCCCACCTCTTCTAGCTGGCTCCTAAAATCAGGTTCATTTTCCCCCACCCTAATCACCCCAGGGCCAGGTATCACACAACTTGGAACAGCTCTCTATACTGCAGAGCCCACTGAAATTATTCCGACCAGCCAATCCTAAACCTGTTTGCCCTGCCTCGCCCATTCCTTCCTAGGGGAACCACAATAAAAGCTCATGTCTACATTTCCCCCCACTCTCTTGTTGGCTGACCAACCTCGGTGCTTCCCCCTGTGGCCATGAACAGTGTGTTCTGTCCTCTCCTCTTGGGAGCTGTGAGTCGCTATCTTTTCAATGGCAATCGTCCCTGATCCTTGGCCCCACCGTAACTGAATGATAATAAAACCTCCATCTTATTTTATTTTTATTTTTCTTAGAAAGTTTGGCAAGTTAAAAACCTCCATTTTAAAGCAGAGATGGATGCAGTGAGTGCTGCTACATAGATAGGAGTAAGGCCATGTGGAGTGCTGTCTGCTTTGCTGAGGGGTTTTAGCTACTTGGTAGACATTGGAAGCCACAGCACAGTTTTAAGCAGGGGTATAACATGATCAGATTTACATTTTAAAAAGATTACTCAGGCAGCAGTGCAGTTACAGAATTAGAGGGAGGTAATTCTGAAGGGAAGGAGACTAGTTAGGAGGTATAAAAAGACAGTATAAAAGGCAAGAAGTGATGAAAGATCCTTTTGCAGGTCATAAGCATTATGATTGCATTTTCACGCTCGTGTGTGAGATGTGCCTCCCTCAAACCCTGTTAAGACTATCAGCACATTACTCATCTGATGTGAGAAAGAAAGAAAAAAAGGAAAAAGAAATGATGAACATTTCAATAACGTAGGGACACTAGAGATGGACAGAAAGGAATATTTATGAGATGCTGAGAAGGCATCTTCAAAAACTTGATTGACTATGACCAGTAGGGGAAAGGCAAGAGTTACGATGCACTTCAAGGTTTCTGGCTCAGCTGACTCTGTGGATGGAAATGTGTTTGCATAGATAAGAAAAAGAAGCAGAGAAGGAACGAAAATGAGATCCCCCTGACGTAATGTGTATTTGAAAGGCCTGTAGGGTTGTTCTTAGTAAAGCTGCTAATCGTCAGAGATATGAATCTGGTGCTTAAGAGGTGTTCCTGGATTGGAAATACAGATTTGAGACTTAGCAGCATACCGGTGGTTGTTGCGGTCACAGTGACAGGAGTGAATAGAATTACCAAAGGGCATACAGAAAAACATAAAAGATTTGAAAATAGAATCCCAGGGAACACCACAATTTTAAAAAATGGGAATAGGTGGAGGAAAGGTGTTAGCAAAGGAAAACGTAGGAGGTCGTAGAATTTGGAGAGTGTAGCATCAGCAATACGACGGCTAATATTTATTCAGTATTTACTATGTTTCAGGCATGATGCCAAGTAGTTTACACTCATTGTTCATTTGTTGCATACAGTAACTCAGTGAGATTTAAGACACGATGACATTGGTTTCCAGAAGTTAGGCCTATAGAATTTTTCTCATTTGCAACCTCTTTAAAGCATAGTTTCTTGAACTGCCTGTAATGCTTTTACTACTAAACTTTCACTCAACCCATCCTGTACATTGTTACATAACTCTTACTTTGATCACATGACAGTGCTGCTTTGTCAGTAACCTTCAGCGGTTTTTTTGTGTTTACTAAATAACAAAATTCCCAGCCTGGGATTCACTATGATCCCAATATTTCTCTAGCCTGCCTTATTATTTACTATTATACTCCATCCAATGCTTCCAACTAAATTATTCAATCTTGCCACCTCTCTGCCTATGCGACACAATCCCTCACCTTAAAAGTGCAGATCTCCATTTCAGCCTACAGAAATTTTATCCACTCTTCAGGGTTCACCTTCCTTTGCATATCACATTCTTGAAACCTTTTGCACTTCCTCCTTTCTTTGAAAACTCCCTTCACAACCCGTGCCTCTCCTAAAGCATTTATCTTACTCTCTGATTTATTTTACTACTGTCTGTAACTTCTCTTTTCTTTCCTACAATAGTTGGTAAGCAAAATCTAGCAATGCCTTGACTACAGCTGAATATCAGTAAGTATTTATTCAGTTGATTTTATTCAATTTGGAACTCTATACTTATCAAAGCAACCAAATTTGATATGTGTGTTCCTTAGGCAAATTTGCTATGATGGTATAATTCCACTGGAAGTTTCTTTTCCTTCTGAAAGATCATAAAACACAGATGGCCAAGACCTCACATTGAAAGCAATTTTCCTTCTAATTTTTTGATCAACTGTAAGATTATTCTATGCAACCAAAGTAGGAAACTTATGCCTATATATTTACTATTGTCACACTAATAATTAATCTAGCATAATGGCATGCATACATTATTGTTCTTTATGGTAACTAGACAAACAAGGTAATGCAATAAACTTTCAAAAATTACTATTACAACCACATTTTTAGTTTTTTCATTTATTAATTCCTACTTTCTATAATCAAATTCAGTGTTAATAGTTTGCCTGTGACCTCATGGAATTTTAGCTTTACCACCATCATGTCATCTATACATGAAAAGAATAAGGTTCCAGATCTAAATGCAGTATCTGGTGCTTCTTTTACTCAGCTCCTCTCCCATAGTCAAGACACAGGAACAAGGTCTCTCAAAACTCATTCAAGTCTTCCCATCCTGCCCACTGTCAAATAGCCGTGTGGTACCCTCATGGCATTTATCCTAGGCACTCTGAGGAAAGTAAAGAAAATTAACATTTAGTGAAGATTTACAGTGTGCCAGGCACTATTCTAAGAAGTTTACCCACATTAGCTATTTAATCTTTACATCGGGTTTATTCTTTCCATTTGAACGGTGAAGAAACAGATGGCCTTTTACAGATGAAGTACCCCAGGCAGCCAGGCTCCGAAGCCCCACTTTAAAGCACCTCGTGTCAAGTACTGTAACCACAGAACCAGTTCCAACTGGTTCAACTTTGTCAGTAAGAAAATGATGAGTTGTTTTTCACTTGCAAGGGACCCCAGGTTGCAAGTCAAGTTGTGAGCATGGGCAGATGAACCAAGCATGCCCGATTAGTGACCTTGGAATGAAAAAGTCAACTGCATACAGACTTAAGTACTTGGATCAAGGAGCATGGACCAAATTAAGAAGCCAAGGGTGCCCTGTTTTGTTGCCTTGAACTTAAGACCAAAGAACCTGGCACTGCATCTCTGCATAGCCCAATCAGATCGTGTCTCACTGCACTTTTCTATCTTCCCCATGGTTACTCTCTGCCTATAGAACCTGCCCACACAGCCCAGCTCTGGGAGACAGATTTCAGCATTGCCTCCTGTCTCCTTGTTGGTCAACCTTGCAATGAAGCTTTTTCTTTTCTCAAAAGCTCGTGCCATAGTATTGGTTTCTATGCATGTGGAACAGCGAGCCCATTGCTTGGTGACAGTACTGGCATTCTTTATTCATTCCTCCTGCTTCTGCTCTTGCCCTCCTTTGTCTATTCTCCACATGGAAGCCAGTGAGGGTCTCTTAACACATGTCAGATCACGTGCGTCCTCTGCTTCAACTCGCAATATCTCCCTTCTCACTCAGAGTAAAAGCCAGAGTCCTTTCAGTAGCTTGCAATGCTCTACCTGGTCTTCCTTCTGGTCCTTTACCTCCGTGACTCACCTCCTACTGTTCTCCCCACATTCGCTCCTGACTTCTTCCAGTACACTGGGCATACTCCAGCTGTGGCACTTGCTGTTCCCTCTGCCTGGATTGCTAAGTGACTCTGACTCTCACCTCCTTCAAGTCTGGGTCCAATGTTACCTTTTCAATGCAGCCTTCCCTGACCATTCTATTTGAAAACTACAAATCCCTCCCTTTCCTGGAAAACTCTGTTTCCCTTTCCTGCTTTATTTCCCCCCATAGCACTTACTATAATTAGGCATACTGTATAGTTTTACTTATTTATTCTGCTCATGGTCTGTTTCCCTCCACTAGAATGTAACCACTGTGAGGACAAGGTTTATCGCTTGCTTTTTTTCATTGCTATATGGTCACTATTTAAAATAGTACGTAGGGTGTAATAGGTCTCCACAAAATACTTGATGAATAAATAAATAAATGAATTCATCCAATATCTATATAGAAGTCAGGACACAGGCCAGGCACAGTGGCTCATGCCTGTAATTCCAGCACTTTGAGAGGTTGAGGTGGGAGGATCCCATGAGGCCAGGAGTTCGAGACTAGCCTGGGCAACATAGCAAGACCCCATCTCTAAAAAAAAAAAATTGTAGTAGTAGTTGGGACAGATGTTAAGAAAGTGAACAAGAAGAATGTGCTACAAGTCTTACAAGGAGGAATATCTCAGAGGCCTGAAACAGAGAAAAGTTAGGGAGGATTAATGTTGGGACAAGGAATAATGAGGAAGAAGCTGCCTTGGGCTATTGCTTTGTCTTCTAACTCCAGGGATCCTTATTTGACCTGTGTATATTTATATTTTCCTCTAGGACAGAGTTCTTTGTTTTCTTTAGACAGAGTCTCACTCTACTGCCTGGGCTAGAGTGCTATGGCATCAGCCTGACTCACAGCAACCTCAAACTCCTGGGCTCAAGCGATCCTCCTGCCTCAGTCTCCCAAATAGCTGGGACACTATGTGTGCTACCACACCTGGCTAATTTTTTTTTTTTTGTACAGACGGGGTCTCACTCTTGCTGGTCTCAAAATCCTGGCCTCAAGTGATCCACCCGCCTCCACCTCCCAAAGTGCTAGGATTAGAGGAGCGAGCTACCAAGTCTGGCCACATACACAGTTATATTTAAACAAAAATAATAGTGAAACCTTACTGAAGAAAAGGAAAGTATATTTCTATTCTAATCCTTTCTGTAGCTCTGAAACTAGAGAGATTATGCTGTTAATAATTCAAACAGCATTTCATTTGCATTCTGTATGGTGTTAAGTGTGGCATCTCAGTAGGTGTCATAATTCCTAGCAGTAAATTATGTTAATTAATAGGAAGGCTTAAAGGACTAAACTGGCAACAATCCCAAATAGTTTCTAAATGTAGCCTTTAATGATTTGGATCACATTTATAGGAGATAATAAAGTAATAAAAAGATCCATAGAGTTACGGGTTTGAAAAGAATATATATTAGTGAGATTTCAGTCTTATAAGGTCTTAAAGAATGTATTTTCATAGTCCATCTGTTTTAATCAACTAATTCCACCCACATATGAATCTCCAAAGCAGAACTAACAAGAAAGAAACATCTGCTGGTTCTAGCAGGGGGAAATATAGCATTTTTTGTTTTTACAAAACTTGAGTTGGAAAAAAAAAAATCGACAAAATTTAAAACATTGAAGGAGTTGTATGAGAACTCATTAGTACCAAGCCACTACTTTCTCTAAGAACAAAATAAGATAGATATATTCAAGAACTTTTTCATCAAAGACCAAGGGGTTCCACATTTATTAAAAGCTGCTAGGTGCCTAAGTAACGTAGTTTAAGCTCAAAATTGAATGTATTTTTTTCTATTTCTACCTCTTACTTTTGAAAGTAAAAGCTATGTACCTAAATTTAAATCTCAGAAAGAGCTCAGGAAAAACATTTAAATAATGAATAAATAGGCTTTGGTGTTTCGATCACTGTTTCTGTATCTATTCCAAAATACGATAGTCATTTATGTAAGAATTTCTTCATCTATAGCAGATAAGCTACATACTTGCTCATGCCCACCCAAATTATCAACAAGTTCTGCCAGTTCTCCTTCCAAAATAGTAACATATTTCAAAACCTTCCTCTGTCACCATCCAAGCCCAGGGTCCCCAAATTACTTTATTCTCCTCCAAACAATTTTCCACATAGTTATAGCACTCTTTTAAAATACAAATTTGATCACATCAATACCTTATTTAAGCTTTCTCGTGAAGCTTCCCATTGTACTTGCAATAAATACAAACTAGTTAATGTGGCCTTTCATACTCTGGCCTAGACAATCTCTTCAGTTGCACTGTGGACTACTCTCCTTTTTGCATTCTAAACTAGAGCCAAACTGGACTTCTTTGAATTCCTAGAATGTGCTAGGTCCTTCTGAGCTTTAGGGCCTCAACGCACAGCTATTCTTTACCCTTCAGGTTTCAGAGTGTGTGACAACGTTTCAGGAAGCCCTCCACCTCAGCTAAGCTACAGCCTCCTGCTATAAATTGTTACATAATTATCAGACTCCTTTCAAGCACTTAACATAGTTGTAATAAATACAACTAATAAGAAATTATGATCTGTGCAATGTGAAGCAAATACTGTCATTTATCTTCTTACTTTTGGATCAGCTTATAGCTAAGTCACTCAGAAAAAGATTATGCAATCTCTACTTTTAAAACTTTACAGAGAAGAAAATATTTCTGTATTTAATTTTCAGAAGTCATTAGATTTGCACATGTTTTATGCACTGGTAATACTGTGATAGGGTCTCATGGACGTATTATAAAACAACCTAATGTAACAGTTAAAGGCATGAACTTGAGAGCAACAATGTCAAAGTTTCAATCCCAATTCTGATACTTTATGGCTGGAACAACCAATAAAAAGAAAAAATATTTTTATTTTTAGTTGAAAAATCCACACATTACAGGAAAAGGATATATAAAAATCCAAACCTCTGACTTGCAAATTCACATCTTCTGCCTTTTCAGGAAAATGTTATTGATTCAGTAACAACGTATTTGAGTAAAATTTTGTTTTAATGTTCATTAAAAAATTATAAAATGCTTTATTCAGTAGTTTAATGTCAAATGCTTTTTTATTACTCTCCTTTGCCACATTGTTTCAACTTTTTGTATTTACAGAGAGTTACTATTTTTGAAAGTTTTAGAGTAAGACAAAAGATATCCAAGACAAACAGTTATTCTAAAATGTAGGTATTTTCCAGCTTGTATTTTGTACTTTTTCAAGCTAATTATATTAAACCCTTTAGAGCCACCTACTCTTCAAGAGAAAATTATTTTTTTTTAGCCAGGATATTTTGTTAAGCAGGCATTGCTGTTTTTTTCAAATTTTTTTTCTTTATAAGTCATTTAAATTCATGTTTAAAAAAATGTACAAAATATAGTCAATCCTCGTTGTTTGTGGATTCCATATTTGCAAATTTACCTACTCGCTAAAACTTATTTGTAACCCCAAAATTGACTCTAGCAGCACCTTCGTGACCATTGGCAGACATGTGTAGAGCAGCAAAAACCGGAGTTACCCAATGCTCAAGTTACCAGGTGAAAGTGAACAAGGTGCCACTGCCTTCTTGCTCATACTTTAAACAGACATCCTCTTTGCAGTGTACTTAGTGCCACATTTTTCACATTTTTGTGCTTTTTGTTGGTGATTCTACTATTGAAAACAGTCCTCAAGCATAGTGCTGAAGAGCTCTCAAGAGTCCTAAGTGCAAGAATGCTATGAAGGGCTTTATGGAGAAAGTACATGTATGAATCTAAGCATCATCAGGCATGACTTATAGTAATATAGGCCACGAGTTCAATGTTACTGAATCAATCTATGTTAAATAAGGTGTCTTTAAACAGAAGCACACATAAAATGAGGCCATGTATTGATTGTTTCGTCAACACATATGTTGTGAGCAGAGGCTCACAGAAACCCAATGCTGTATTTCCTCCAGGAGCAATAGCTCAGTATTCACCAATTCGGTGTTTCACGGTGACTTCACAGAACATGACTACTGTCAACAATGAATCACTTGTGTAAGAATGAAAAAAACTCACCCATAGTACTACAACCAAGCACCTTTTCCACCACGTGGTTGACAACACTGGATTTTATCTATCTTTTAAATTTTTGCCAGTGTCACCAGTTTAAAAAATTGTATCATTCTGTTTTAACATGCATTTCCCTGACCAGTAAGGCTGAACATATGTTATGTGAAACGGGAAGCTTTTCTGTGCATTGTTCCCTGTCAATTTTTTTTCCCTTTTTTGTCTTCCTCGAGTACGGAATCATAACCAACTGATCTTTAAATATGTTAAATGCTAAAGAAAGGAAGAGAACAAGAACTGAAGAAATGTTCCTGGTCTTTAGTTTGCTGACTGTCCAAAGAGAATAAAGTTTAGCTCTTGCCAAAAGAGGCCCATCCTGGTCTGACAGCATGTCAGTTTTTATGTTGTCTCATAAAAACCGCAAAATTTTCTTGAAAGAAAATATATACACATACAGTGTAAACTCGGTTAACTAACCTCCAGTTAATAGACTCTCCAGATTATCCAGTGTCATACATTCACTCCCTTTGCAACATATCGATTAGTGGTAGTGAGCACAAGGACGTCCACAGCAACAAGCGTCTTCCTACTATGCACGAGCATATTTTTTGAAGATCTGTATGGCCAGTTTTACTGACCTGAGAATTTTAAAAGTGAATTATGAGGTAAGAGAAACTTTATCCTCACCAGGTTTTGCAATTTTGGAGACAAACCAAGTATACAGGATTTCAATGAGAAAGTATTCTTCAAGGTGAAACTTAGTAAGTTGGCTAGAATCAAGTGGTTGAAGAAAGAACATATATCATGGAATAAAAGATAGGATAGAATATAAAGAGAGAGAGAGAGAGAGAGAGAGAGAGAGAGAGAGAGAGAGGAGAGAGAGAGTGTGAGTTTAAGGAAAGTTATGTAAACTATAAAAAAAAACAAACATAAACTTGAGGACTAAAAATATCTGATATTAAAAACTGAATGAAAGAGAAGATCCATAAATTTGAAGATAGGAAAATGGAAACCATCTAAACTGAAGCACAGAGTAAAAAAAGATTAAGAAAAATGCATAGGCCCTCAATGGCCTTTATCATTATGGTCAAACATGAATCAGAGTTACAGGAAGGGCGAAAATAGGAAGGCTAAAAATCTGAAAAATTATTGGATGAAATTTTTCCACTTTGATCAGAAACAGCACCTAAAGATACAGGAATCTCAGTGAATACCAAGCAGAGTAAGTACAAAGAAAACCACAACCAGGCACATAACAGTCAAACTGTAGAAAACCTAATATAAAGCCATGCTAAATAAGATTGTATGGAATTGACAAAGATTTGATATATGGATTAATGTAATTTAGCAACCTAGAAGATATCATAAATCAATAGGAATAAAAAGAGAATTCAATAAATGATGCTACAACAATACGTGAAACTTTGGAAAGTGAGGGGATAAAATCTACGCCTTGGACCATAAGCAACAACAAAAAAATTCAAATGTATCGAATAATTAAATGTAAAAAGCAGAACTATGAAACTACTAGAAGACAACAGAGTTTTCCAATTAGGCTGTATCATTGAAGCTTTTATAAAAGCAACCAAAAATGAAAAGACTGATAAATTTTTCTATATATTAGAATCTTCTCTATGTAAGGTGAATTAAAAGTTAAATGGGGAAAATATTTATAATACAAAATACAACTTGAACATATAAAGAGCACATAAAAATGATGAAGAGAGTAAAGAACTGATCAAAGGACATTGATCATACATTTTATAAGCCAAGACATATAAATAATCCACAAATATGAAGAATGTTCATCCTTACAAATAATTAATATTAAAACAATGAAATAGCCATTGCACTTATTAAATTAGAAATATTTTAGCTTAATAATCCCTAACCTTGAAAACTATATACTCTTATATAGTTTTATATAGTTACGTTGCTGGCAGAAACATAAATTGGAACATGCTTTCTGGAAAATAGTTTAATGATATATGCTAAGAGCTTTAAAATATCTACACTCTCTGACTCGGAATTATGGGCCACATTTTCTTTACAAAACTGTATTCAATTTCTATATTTTCTATCATGGCCATATATTATTTTTATAACCAAAAGAAAAGAACAGTTAAAAAATTAAATTCCAAAAAATAGAGGAAGGTCTTGAAGGAAAGAGAGGAGAAGAAGAATAAAGAACAGACAGGAAGTCTTAAAAGAGAAGGAATATACATTCCTCTGGAAATAGAGCGAGAAGGTGAGCATGACTTCAGAAATAAATTGTGTGAAGGCAGAAAGTCAAGAGACCATGAAGTAGGAGATAATGCTATCTTTTGAGTGGAGAGAAGGATGAAGTCATTGTAAAAGGGTTGAGGAAAATCATGAGGAATTAAAATAATCATTGTGAAAATCAGTAGAAAGAGAAGACTAGGAGCTGGGTGCATTGGCTCACCCCTATAATCCTAGCAGTTTGGGAAGCTGGGGTGGGAGGACTACTGAGGCCAGGAGTTCAAGACCAGCCTGAGCAACATAGCAACACCATCTCTACAAAAAACAGAAAAATTATCCAGGCGTTGGTTGTGTATGCCTATAGTCCCAGCTACTTGGGAGGCTGACGCAGGCAGATCACTTGAGCCCAAGAGTTTGAGGTTGCAGTGAGCTATGATGATGCCACCGTACTCTAGTCCAGCGAGAGAGTGAAACCCTGTATCAAAAAAAAAAAAAAAAAAAAAAAGACTAGGGGCACATAAAAACAGATTTCTAGGGGTCAGTACTGACCCCACTTCATTTGGAGATCATAACTTGTATCAAGGTGAATCTATACTACAATAATGTAACTATCATCTAGTAGAACCTTTCAGTCTATGCATGGGAACGTAGTAGACAGATGGTTGAATTGATCTAAGGTTGGAGTTGTCAGGGTATAGCCAAAGAGAGAAAAAAGAATGTTGAGAATGTCATAAGAAAGGTGATCAAATAGATGTCTAATGGAGTCTAGGTGGGATAGAAAAGAAAGTTAGAAAGTGGTAGTAGTGTCAGAAAAGGGAAAGGTCCAAACTCCAAAGCCTGGGAGTCTTAATCAAGTCAAAGGTACACTGTCAGGAGGATCAAGAGACCAGGGGACCAGGAAACTGTGACAGACTTTACTATATTAGAGATCAGGTTTCTGAGGTGACTCTCCTCTGGATGTCAACAAGTAAGAGTTTGGCTGTGGAGGAAAATTGAGAATCATAATGATTACAGATTAATGACAGAAGTCGTCTAATTGTACCCAAGTTGATAGTAGAAATTGGGATGAAGAGAAAGCACACGACCAGGGTTTCAAAGCCTTCAGTGAATAACGGAATGCAACCAGAATGTCAACAGATGACAGAAATAACAGACGTCAGCTCCCAAGCATTTCTCTTCCAAGTTTACCCCACTTCCTACATATTAAGGAAAAAAACTTGCATTTCCAAAACATTATGATACTTCTACTTTAATTCTGAAATTGGTAAAGGCGATACTAGTAATAGAGAAAATACTACTTTGACAGTCAAATGAATGAGAAACTTCATTAAAATTTATAAAGTCACACTTTGTGTATGAAAATATTTGATCAACTCAATCTCATGAGGGGGTAAAGGTTTTCAAAGCATGACAGCAGAAGAGGGTGAATATTAGCTTTACAAAAATATTCAGATTCCATTAAATAAGATCCTTTACATTTTAAATACTGTAATTTATATAAAATGTTTCAGGAACACATTTTTCATAAAACAAGGCATATCTATGTTAGATTATTTTGGCTTGTCAGATCCACCAGTCCAGGAACAAATGTGTTTTGCACAATTATTCCAGACAATTTAGCACTTCTTTGGTGACGCTCTGAGTTTCCCAATGGCTCAGCAGGAAAACTGCCAACCTACTCAACAGTGAAATTCTTCAGCAGGTGCAATCAAAACCTCTTCCAGAGGCAAATCTGGAGTGAGTTTTCTGCCTAGGTGGATTTATTTTCTGCAGGTGATGGTGTGCTGAGTGAATGCATTTCTAATTGTAAGTAAATGTGAAAATTTTTTCCATTCTATGCAGTGGGCCTCCAAAAGTTTTCAGTCACCCTTATCAGTAAAATATGTAATTATATCAATATATACATATATTTCAATAGATTATAAAAATGTACTTTCATCAGTTCACACAGGATATTTTATTACAACTTAATCTCTTTCTTACTTTTTCAATAGTAAGTAAATAGAAATTGAAAGTCTAATATTTTCCCCCACCCTAACGAACTGTCTTGTATACTATTCTCTTTGAACACCTCTTCCAGAGAGACTGAAAGAAATTTTCTTCATACATGAGTGTTCTTTCCAGCTATAAGACCATGGAGAAGGAATATTTATTACATGGCCATTAGGTACCTGGCAAGCTTCCAAGCACTAATTATATTTACACCTACTGTAACTCTGAGTCTTTCTTTAGATATGGAAATGACTAGGCAATGAAGAAATGAATTTCTAAATTATGTTAAGATAATATAATACATGAATAGATTGGAACACCTATAGTTTAAAGTGAGATTGCTACTTAATTAGCAATTCTATTTCCTGTTAGAGCTAGAACATAAGTTTCTCAAAGAAAAAGACTATATTTGTTCGATCATTAATATAAACCTAGTAGCAGCTAGCATAGTGGGCGGCATTTAATAAGCATTCAATACCTGCTTGTTGGATGGGCAGGGAGAGAAGAGGGAAAGAAAGGGAGGGAGAAAAGGAATAAATTAGCCAAAGGAAGCCGGAGACCAAATGGAAAGTGACATTTTACTGTCCTCAAGCACTGTTTGACTATAACTACTATGTTATTGCTTCTGATTTGAAACCACTCATCAAAGGTGTATGGTCCTGCTTGACATCCTGGCTCTGTGCTTAGAAATAGTATATAATTCAGGACCCTGAGACTCAAGAGGAGAATCAGTTCTAGTAAGTACATGCCTCCTTCTTTAAAACTTCATTAACTTTAAGATTTTATGATAAAATAAAAAGTATTTTTCTAATTATAAAAGTAATATAAGCACTTTAAAGAAAATCTGTAAAATATAGGCACATAGAACTAAAATATTATCATAATTCTACCTCCCAAAGACAACCATTGTTAACATTTTACATGTTAAATTAGTTCCAAATTTTAAAATTCCTGTGATGTGACTTTCACAATGCTCTCAGGGGCTCATAAAAAACTAGAATGAAAAAAAAAAAAAACCCACAGTGGAATAATTCCAACCATGCTTAATGAGGTGAGACACAGGGCTCTGAAAGAGTTTGCAAATTGAGCTATCATGAGGTTATAAGTTACATAAGGAAAGAGAACTTATTCTAGGCCTCTCTATTACGCCCCAGCCATAGGACCTAGCAGTGAGCTTTGCACATACTATTTACTTGTAAATGTTCATTAAATAAATACCTACAAAAAAAAACAATCAACATTTTTTTGTTTTCAGAATTCTTCCTTCAATGATAACTTCTCTGCTCACTCCCCAGCTCCTCCCCAATGACCTCGTCCTCTGTCGTTCCCTGCCCTATACTTCAGCTCCATCAATAATAAAGAGCTTGCTGCAGCCCCAAAGTGAGGCTGTTTAGGCATCCATAACTTTAACCGTATCATTTCCCACCTTCCTCACTAAGTTCTACTCATTCCTCACAATTTAGCTCAAATGTCATGCTCTTTAAGAAGTCTTCCCTGACCCTTGTCACCTATCTTAGTCTGTTTTGTGTTGCTTTAACTGAATATCTGAGGCTGGGTAATTTATAAAGAAAAGAAATTTATTTCTTAACAGTACTGGAGGCTGCCAAGTCCAGGACTGGCATTTGGTGAGGGCCTTCTTACTGTGTCATACCATGACGGAGGCTGTCACAAAGCAGGAAGGCAAGAGTGTGCCTATCCTGCTCAGGTCTTTCTTCCCCTTCTTAGAAAGCCACCAGTACCACCATGGGGAACTCACCCTGATGATCTTATTTAATCCTAATTACCTCCCAAAGGCTCCACCTCCAAATATTATCAACATACAAATTTGGGGATTAAGTTTCCAACACATGAAATTTTGAGGAACACTTCAAACCATAGCATGACCCATCCACAGCTGTAATTCTGGGCTTCCACAGTACCTGCAAATACCCAACAATGCAACTGCCATAGTACATGAAAATTAGCCACTTACAGTTGTCCATTTATAGACTATAAGCTCTTTGAGGCTTCTTTCTGTCTGTCGATTCACAGATACTTGCCCAGGCTCAGTGAGTATTCATTAAATTTATTAAATAAATGAGAGAACAAACATCTCATTCCTTTTTTGTTCTACTTTTTATCTCTTTAATTTACCCCTGTTTGGCCAGCTGATCACTCAAGATTTTAATTATCTTTACATTTAAAAAAATTCCTCTTGGCCATCGAACAAAAATCAGAAATTTAAAATGTCAAAAATGGCAAAAACTGAGTTCAACTTACTCACTAGCCAGAAAGTATCCCTTCATAAATTCTTGTGTGATTAATATTCAATAAACACTCAGCATCACCACCACCTTCTCCCAATGTCCTCTATAACACAACCGCATTGTAATCATCACTCTTTCACAACCACATGTATTATTCATATCTGTTCTTCTTTCTCCCTGAATACACATAAGGGAGGTCCTGCTGACTTTCACTATTGATGTGACCAGGGGTGCCCCTTCCTATTTCTACAGCCTGTCTTTAATCTCCTCCAATTTAGTTTGCTCTAGTTGCATTAAAGAAATAATTCGGTATGGTCAAAATTAAGCTGCATATAGGGAATTCCTATTTCCTACTATGTAAGATTCAAATTCTATAATTCTTTGCCTGGTTTTTAAGGCTATCCATCTCACACTTATCTCCAGTAGACTCTCCAGCTTATTTCCTCTATTTAAAACAACATATTTCCTTGTGCTTTCAGGTGTGCATTTCCCATTGAAGCCAAAGAAATATTTTTTCTGTTTACCATAATAAATTTGCAAATCCCTTCATTGTTGTCTTTGTACACGTTAGAGCTTTTCCCATTCTCTTTATGCCCTGATTCATCTTTCAAATCCTTGTTTGCATCTCTCTTTCTGAGTTTTCTTAATTATCTTCAGGCCGTATTTATTGCTCCTTTACTATACAATCCTTCGACATTTGGATTTTACCTGAAATAACAATATTTTGGTTCTTATTTGTATGTTGCTCTGTAAATAGTGTAAAAAATCTTCATGTGTGTACTCTCGGATCATTGACAGCAGGTGTATTGTTCTCTTCTACTGGGCATAATCCAGCAGCACTTCCACACAAGGTAATTTCTTAACAGGTGCTGTTGACTTAGTGTCTTGCATCTAAGCATACCCAATAAATGCTCTGAATTAAATTATTAATAAATTGAATCGGCTACTCATTTTCAATAGACTATTTTCAATTGATAGTGAAATAAAGGAACCAGTAAATTTAAATTAGAGTTAGTCTTTAAAACCAGTAATAGTTCCCATAATCCTACTCAGCTTCTAACATTTGCATGGGGCTTTGCCATGTGTATTCTAAGGCTGCTTCTACTTTTCAACGCCCCACCTCTACTCTCTCTCACCAACACACACACCACCAAACGTCCACAGGAAGAAACCCCAAAGCAAATTGAAAGGTATACTAGAGAATATCAAGTTTCATATAAGTCTCACTGCTCGTATTTATTCATGCATTGGTATGATGCCACCATGTTAGTATTCTTCACATTTAGACCTTTATTTATAGAGCCTCCCTATGTCACAAGATAATACCTTAGATAATTTCTATTACAAAATTTGCAAAATTAACTTACCTAGATAATTTAGCAAGAAGAAATAACAAAAGAAAATGCCATAATAAATGTTTCTGCCATTCTATATTGTCATTAGATTAATAAAAAAATTCTTTTTATTGAAATATTATATAAAAATAATGTAAAATGCTATTTTGAATAAAAATTTATATATTATATTCACTTTTATATTATATTTTTAAAAGGAACAAACTAAAAATTTCAAACCTATTCAAATAATTAGTTAATGGATAACACAAATTAGATTAATATTTTAAACAATAACTTACAGGATCAGCAGGTCCACAGAATTCTCGAAATGTCTTTGTAGGATTATTCTGTTGAATCTCCATTGCTACGCAAGGGCCAGAATACATTTCTGTCACCATCTCCTATGATATATAATATAAAAGAAACAAAAGAATTTAATAAACTTTTACCCCTTGTCTTTTAATTATGTAACTATTCCACCAATCTTGTTAAAGCCATCTTTAACTTCTCCCCATCTGTATCCCACACACCAAGCAAATTCCAAATTCTGTCCATTTTCCCTGCAAAAATATTTTTTAGATATGTTCCCTCACCTCCGTTCCTACCAATATTCCTACCACCATTTTTTAATGTAATGCTTTACCACCTGACACTTTCATTATTTGAAATTATTTTCCAATATATCTTCTTCTCAAAGGCCTTCCTCTCCTTGAACACAGTGTTCTCAAATTAACATTCTTAAAAATATAAATTTCAAAGTTTGTCTCCTGAAGAACCTTTTAAAATCATAATGTGTTCTGGCAACAAGGAATAACAAGAACGAGATTTATTTTCCCACATTAAACATCTAGGAACTAGACAAAAATACGTGAAACAATAGTTTTCATATACTGGATGACAGGCAGCACAGGACTATAACCCCTGAGAGTAGGGAAACAAATGGGGTCAGTTCTATAATTGGTCCATCTTATTGCCTGGAGGCAGTTTCCAGACCATAGACCAGGTAGAAGAAACACAACAGAGCTCAACATTTTCAACTCTCAATGAGTTGAAGAGACAAAGAATAGAGTTCAAGGAGGCCAATGTAGCTAGAATTTTCAGAGCAGAATACTGGAGAGATGAGGGGAGCTATACAGAGTGTAAGCTACAGGATCTGCAGAGAAGGTCACATGAATCTTTGGTAAGAGTCTGTGGAAAGCATCAAGGACACTACCTGAGGCTAGGGGAAGAATCACCAGAAAGCAGTAGATCAAACAACTCACAGAGACAGCACAAGGCTGCAAAGAGTTTGTGCCTCTACCAGCCAGAGCAGAAAGTCCTCATAAGATACATGGAACATCAGGTGCAGTCCTCAGAAGGGTATTGTTCCATATCAGTTGGCCTAAATTAGCCTTAGATTATGAGATGCTCTGTACCCATACTACAAAGCTTAAAATCAAGCCTCAAAAGAATCACTGATCTCAAGTAACTTAACTAAGTGCCAGAATAAAGTCAAACACTCTTTAAAGGAATACAACAAAATCTACCATGTAACACTATAAATTTCACACTATCCAGTATCCAACAATTACCAGGCATGTAAATAAGTAGAAAAATATGAACCATCACCGCAAGCAAACACAATATAAATAGACATAAACCCGGTCATGACAGAAATGATGTAATTAACAAAAGAATGCTAAAACAGCTGTTATAAATAAGCTTCACATGTGCAAGTTACAGAAAGAAATATGGACATGATGAGGAGAAACTCAAAGATATTAAAAAGACCCAAAAGGAACTTCCAGAGATGAAATCCAAGACATCTAAATTGAAAAATACACTGGATGGGGTGAACAGGATAAGACACTATAGAAGAACAATGAACTTGAAGATATGCAATAGAAATTATTCCAAAGTAAGCACGGAGAGAAAAAACAATGAATAAAAATAAAATATAAAAAAAATCTGTATGACAATGTCAAGTTTTCTATTATATGTGTAATTAGAGTTCCAGAAGAGAAGGTGATGAACAGAAAAATATTTTAAGAAATAATCGCTAAAAGCTTTCCAAATTTACTGAAACCCATAAACCTAGAGATCCAACAAAAACCAAGGAGAATAAATGTAAAGAAAAGTACAATACGGCACATCATAATCAAATTAGTGAAAGACAAAAACAAAAATCCTTGTAAACAACCCAGACAATAAAAAGGCACATTACATAACAGCAGAACAAAAATAAAATGGCAATGATGCAAACAAACAAAAACCTATCAATGTAGAATTCTATACCCAGGTGAAAAAATATATTTCAAAAATGAAGAGAAAATAAATACTTTTTCATGCCAACAAGAGCTGAGAGAATTCACTATCAGCAGCTTTATACCATGAGAAATCTTAAAGGATGTTCTTTAGGCAAAAGGAAAAAAACACCAGACAAAAATATGGATCTAAATAAAAATAAACATGGGTAAGTATAAAATACACTGTCTATTTTTAGTTGCTTTGAAAGAATTTATTGCTTAAAGCAAAAATATTGACAGTGTACTGTAGGGTTTATAACATATATAGAAGTAAAATGTATGAGTACACCACCATGTAGGATAGTAGGGGAAAAGAGAAGATTTTGTTTTAAGATTGTTAACTCTACATATGATGTGGTATAATTAAAAAAGATTGATCAAAAAAAGTGCCTCTCACAGTGCTAGAACACTCAATAAATCTTTTTTTCTCCCCCTTAAATAAGGAAGAATACTTTAGGCAGGAGTGAAAATAAAGGTTTTGGGGCAGAAGTACAAGAGCTGAGTGAGACTACAGGAAAGTAGTAAGAGGGGAGACCAGATCACGCAGGGCCATGTAAACCTTATAAACCATTTTAGCAACTTCGGGCCATTTATGATACACGACACCAAAGTAAGGTTATTTATTATAGAACATATTTAAATATTAATCCAAACTCACTCATCTTACCTAACAGAAATGACAGAAGCTAAAAAAGGACGAAAAGGACTTCATAATTAATATGGTGCACATAACTCCACTCATTAGAATCCCTAAATATATCCCCCAAAGTCAGTTTGCTAATTCGCAAAGGTCATATGTCATTGATTTTTTATGGATAATTATGTTGAGCCTGATTTCTACCTCCTGATATTGAAGTACTTACTGCCTATACATAAATGTCAAGAGCTTTCTTTCTTTGTGTCTGTCCCTCTCACTCTCTTTCCGTGTTGATAACAGACACCATCAAAAACACAGACATACGAGGCTGCTCAAAATGTATAAAATGGAAATAAAAATTCACGTTGAACGAAGAACTTCATCAAAAGCATAACACATCCCTTAAAAAAATTGACTTAAGTCACCCTCATTTTTAATTAAGCAGTAATTTTTTAAACAAAAAAACCTTGTTTGTTTGCCTTATAGTGCTTTGACGTCTGTCCTTAGGTAGTTGTGTGTGGGATCATTCCATTTAATGTCTATCCTCACCAGAACATAAGCTCCATGAATGTAGGTAGTATGCTTTTTTGTTCATCACTGACTGTCTGGCATTATAGCAGATACTTAATATAAATGTGGTGAATAAATGAATCGTGATAACACTTTGAGATAGGAATTAACATCTTTTTATGACTGCAAATGTTGAAATATAGGTATAAATGATCAACGTGAAATCTACAACCAAAGAATCATATCAGATTAAATAACAAAAACAATAACATCAGCTAATATTTACTAAGTACTCTTAATATGCGAGGCTGTTTTACATAATTTGTTTTATTTAATTCTCACAACAATCTCATAAGGTAGCATTATTCTTGTTTTATACATGGGTTAATCAAGGCTTAAAGAAGGTAAATAAATTGTCCATGGTCACACAACTGGAGGATTCGGGATTTGAACCTAGCATCTGACTCCACAGCAAACAAAAAAAAAAGGGAATTGAATTTAGAAGCTGTGGGCTGGTTGCAATTAATTTTGGGAGACACGAAAAATATATAGTTTGAAGGAAGTAATGTGGGAAAACCTAAAAGGGCAGAGTAACAAAAACAATCTGGTACAATAATGTACTGTTATTGTTTGACCCTATAAACTCTACACTTAAGTAGTTCATTTCATGCCCCTGTACCAACACATCTTAAATTTAAAACCACTAATGTGACTTTCAAGAACTTCAAAAACATCAGAGATTACATACCATTCCTAAGAATATTATTTACTTTGGAAAAATATTACCGGGGAAAGTTTTCAAGTAGTTTTTTTAGTTTAAATAAAATTTTATAACATATAAACACAGTAAATTCTCATAAAGACATCTGGATATTGATATGTGCTGATTCATATACTCCAGTGCATTCTCTCATTAACAGACCACTACAAACCAATAATGATTTGATACATTCGTTTTAAGCTAAAAAAGGCTGTTTCAAGCTGAATATATAATCATAAATAGTACTAAAAATTACTCACAAATAATTTCTCTGAAATAAGGTAGTTTTTTCTTCCCCAACAGTGCATATTTTCTTTATTCTAGTAGGCATTTTTATTATTATTACAAGATTTAAATATTAAGTATATTAAATATCTTACTGAGAAGATTATGCAGAAGAAAGGATATAAACACCAATTAAGAGAAATGATACACCCACCCAGCTACACTCTTATCTTGACCTTCAGAATCCCAAGATCGAAAAATACTAAGAGTAAATGTCTATTACATAAGCAGAAGATACATATATGGTATTTTAAAGCACAATATAGCAAACATTAAAAGTCAGAGACGGGTTTTTTAAAAAAGTGTTTTTCCAAAGGGACATATGGGCCACCTCAAGTATATACATGAAACATTAGTGCTCTCAACTGCTATTTGTTACCACATTCAATACTTCATGATATTATATGAGAATATAAATGGGAATCAAGGCTGCTGTGGGATATGCTTCCATCGGTGTCTTTACCTTACACATAATTAAAGTATAATATAATATAAATTAAAGAAGGTAGTTGCCTTTAACTATGTTTTTTAAAAGTCAAACTGAACAAATAAAAGGAGAATAAATACAAAAGATTTAAAAAATGGAAAACAGTTGTCACTGGTTAAATAAATAATTTTAAGATAAGAATACATTTTAAGATCTCTTTAAGAAAAGAATGGCCATAACTCTAAAATGAAGGATCTGATAAAACTGAACTTTGATAAGCTACAACAAAAGGGAGGGAAAAAAACCTGCTCTGGTCTTTCTAAAGAAGGGTGGAATACAATCAGTATACCAGACCCAAAATAAAATATTTCATAATTGGCTTTTATTATATAGGGTTAAATAAGAGAAAGGCTCTTGGACTAGCACATTTTTCTGTTTTTAAGGTAGGCTTAAAGGAAAGGGCATAGAAAAGTGAGGAGAAGGAAATCTAGTCTCATTGTCATGAATAGTGAACTTTATGCCATAGTTTTGAAAAGCCAAAACAACACCTTGGGTGATAGGCAGTGTACCAGCACAAATATTTCTAAAATAATTTGATAAAGAGGAGGGAAAGGAAACTAACTTTTATTAAATATCTACTGTGTGCCATATTAAGGAATAAGATTTGGCTTATTTGAATATAGTCATTTGTTTTCAAGAACATATGTCACTGACCTTTGTATAAATCCCTTTAAGTCATTATTTCATCACTATCAGTTACACTTTCAGTTTATTACATCTGCATTTGCATCATTAAGGTAGATATTAAGTACTACTGTGGAGTGATACTATATTGTTAAGAACTATTTTTTTTTTCTATTTTTTGAGAGATGGGGTCTTGCTATGTTGCTCAGGCTGGTCTCCAACTCCTGGTGTCAAGCAATCCTCCCGCCTTGTATTCCCAAAGTGCTAGGATTATAGGCGTGAGCCATGGCACCTGGCCAAGAACTATTTACTTTTAACTTTCTAAAGCATTTTGGACAATCTTCTACTATGAGTAAACTAAGACTATTAGAAAATGTCAAAATGTGTCAATATCCCAGAAAAGTTTGTCCTTGCTGCCAATGCCTTTTCTTTTTTCTTTTTTCTTTTTTTCTGTTTTTTTCTCCTGTATGTTTTGATTTCGTAAATGAAACAATATTATATTTTCCACTGGCTCTCAGGGATAAAGTATGCCCCAGTCACTGGATATGATCACCTAGCAACTAGCAGAAAGAATACTTTAAGGAATACTTTCATGATTATAAATTATACTGAGATCCTCAAGATCTGAAATACACAAATTGTTTTCAGTACTGTCAAAGGAAAAAATTATAACAAATTTAGCTTAAAGATCTCAATTGGCTTTATTCATGATTCTAGAATCAGACAACACTTCATTCCATAAAATAGAATAAGTTGTTCCAATGAGCTGAGCAGATGGGGTTGGTTTTACAGAAAAGTGCTTAATAAAAGAAAAACAAAGAACAAAAAATGAATTGGTCATTTCAAAGTTACCTTCCTTGCAAGAATGGAACAGAAAAACGGAACAGTAGAAAAATAACTAATTGGTTAACATCGGGTTACTTCCAGTTACTTTTTGTTTTAAGGATTAGAGGCAGAGGGAAACTTCATTATTATGCCCATTGACACTGGCATATTTAGGAAATGTGCCTGTTATCTCTCTCTCTCTGGATTTCTCAGCAAAAAGTCAGGTAACAACTTAGTTTCAGTTTGGTGGCATGGAACTTTAGCACAAGAGACTCCATTTTGACTTATAGTCTGATCTACTGGGGCCTAGTATAGCTTAGTCTAAAAAAATGGCCTACTATAATTTTTATTTAACAAATATTTTTACCTTTGCCTTGATACTTACATTATACTCAGACACTACTCCTTTATAAACTTCATAGAACTCTTCAACGTTAACCCGATCCATATTGAACTATATTAAAAAATAAAGCAAAACAAAACCATAAGCCAACCGACAAAAAAAAAAAAATAAGTGAGTCACACTTAGCACTCGACATTTATGATTTCTTGGATATATTTTCTTTACTTTAAAATGTAAACCTAGGATGAATTAGTCTTTGAAGAAAAGGCGTTAGTAAAGATCAGCTCATCAATAATAATACTGGATAACATTTATTGAGTACTTAATGTGTCAAGCATTGTTCTAAGTTCTGTACATGCATCATCTCATTTAATACTCAACAACCCTACCACAGAGGTAGTATTAATAGCTCCAATTTACAGATGACGCTACTAAGACTATGGGGGGTGATATAACTAAGAGGGGTTATATAACCTCCCCAAACTGGTGTTCTATTCAAAGCAGTCTGATCCTATTGATCGTGTTCTTCATTACCACACTACACCTCTCTCCGAATAAAACCTCATTCCTGATAACAAAAAAAGACTTACATGCAATGTTAATTGCACTATCACAGATTTAGTGGCACAAGAAAGAAATATCACTAAAGAAAAGTACTTCAGATTTTGTAGAGGGGGCAGAAAAAAATACCACTTTCCTCCCAAGCACTCAGAAAAATCCCTAGTCAGTCTGGTTCATAACAAAGTACTTACACAAGTCATTTGGACTTCCTAATAATCTTCATAAAGAATTGTAAGGGTGTGCTTACAAAATCAGTCTAGAAAGACTCATTCTTATCAATGCTGGGTTTAAATTTAGTTAGGAACAAAATTTCACTATGTTCTAGGGTCTTAAAACCTAACACCTTAATTTTTTTAAAAAAATAGCCTCAGAATTTGTAATTTTATTTTTAACCCTACTTTGCTTCTTTATTGCTACCATGACTGAAGATCACTGAAAAATTTCTACCTATACAGACAATAATCCAAGTTGGGAAGATTTGTCTTCATAGGCAACACTACTATTATAGGGAAGGAATTCTGTTTGATTTCAGTGTTTTTATATCCTACATTCACACTTTAGTTATTAATGCAACAGAATATTAACAGAGATATAATTTATTAAATAGTAATTTGAGCTGGAAATGGTTATTTCATTTAATCTGCAGAATAACCCATTTAAGCAAATAATAATGTCCTCATTGCCTAGATGAGAAAACTGTGAATAAGAATGTTTGACATTTGACCAAGGTTGCATGCTTAGAAAGCAGCTGACCCCAATTCAGAAATAGATCTTTCTGACTCCAAAAGTTGACCGTCCTTGCCCCTACACTACCATGCCCCCTTATAGGATCAATTAACCATTTATTTATTTATTTTTTTTTTTTTCACTGAGTACCAACTGTAGCCAATCATTGTGCTGGGTTATAGGCTTCAAGTTAGGACAATGTTCCAAACTAAAATTTCTACAGTTATTATTTTTGAAGTAGGCTTAGGTACCATCCTATAATCTCATTAAAACATCACTAAGCTAACACTTTTAGAAAGTTTTCGCTAACAATTTCTTTATAATCATAGGTAAGATTCTTCAAATATCAGTTTTCTGATCAGTCTACAAGTTTTGCTTGATGACTTTGCAAGCTAGTTGATATTTCTAACTTTTTATTTTGTTCGTTTAGGTTTATTGGCACAAAATAGGCAGAGCCCCAACTTATGACCTGACCCCTGATTTTAAGTGTCCTAACACTTTATAGAGATCAAAAGCAGTTTCTGTTCAGAAAAAGAGGATATAAATAATATTGGCAAGAAAATTACCAGCTTCAAAATGAGTATTTTGGTATTTCACTATCAAAAAGGCATAAACTTGATGGGCTTCAAACATTGTAAAAACCAAATTGTTTATCTGATTCATATAATAATTTGGTACCCAAATTATTTCTTTTCAAATGCACCACTGAGTACAGCAGGAAGGTATGACCTCTGCCAGAGCAGATGCTGTTTCTTCACTGAAGGGTTTTCCAGGAATGCGTAAGCGAAGCAATTTTGAACAAACGTGGGCTCTGGAGGGAGGTCCGGTGGTACAAGTGCCAACAGAGGGGCTGAAATACACTAACTTCCAAGAAGGTCCTGAGAGAAAGTCCAGAAACCAACAAAAGGCACTGGTCAGGGAAGAAATCCGAACTGATTCTCTTCCTTCATTATCTACTTAGGAATCCAGAAGACAGAAAAATGACTGCTCACTTTGATTCTATTTTTTGTTTATAGGAACTAAACACATTTTTGGGGTCTTTATTTATTTTGTAACTAAAGTTCGATAATTGTATAAACTTACTTTATAAGCTTAAGTTAAATATATCAATTGAATATTAATTTTCTCAGTAAAAGATTATATGGGTAAAACCATATAACTATGGTAAGAAGGTTATTGAGTTCAGTAAATGTTTTGTTTTTAACATGTTGAGTTCATGACTGCACAGAGAACATTCAATGGAAAACATTTCAAAGCTTATTTAAAAAAAAAAATTCCCCAATACATTTTGGCTTATTGTGAACCACCTACCATCTGCATAGCTGAGATTTCAAAACCTGCATCTCGGATAGCCATCACAATCTTTCCCAACAGTCCTGAAAATGAAGAACAAACAGGTGCAAAAATACAACATTTTAAGGCATTTTAGTTTCTTAGAAATGCAAATTTTCTACATCAAAGTACTTTTCTTATATTCTATTTTAAGAAAACACATATTTTTGCAAAAGAAACCAAATCCCTAATACTGAGCATTACATTTAATCGTTTGATTCCCTTAATAAGCACTTCAAGAATATCAACAATAGTCTTGAGAATTATGCAAAAAACTTTTAAGATACTATTCTGCCTTTAAGGGCCCTGAAATTTAGTGAAGCAGTGAACATAAAAATCAAACAATTAAAAATAACATCACAAAAAAACGAAATTTCAAAGTACTAGATACAGAAGCAATTCGAAGACTTCAAAGAAGGAGAAAAATCAAATTATAACTGAAAAGGCAGGCAGAAGCTTCAAGGGTAAATGAAGGCATGAATGGTTCTTAAAGGCTATAGACAGATGGGCTTACATAGGTATGGGAGAGAAGGCACATATCTGGGAAAGTGTGAGCATGTTCACACAACAGTGAGAAAAAACAAAAACAAAATTGAAAAGAAAAAGAGATTTAATCCAAATTGATGAAGGCCTTGGATGTCAACATAAGGAATACGGTCTTTACCCCACCGATGAATGATTTTTATAATGGGGTCTATAGATTCTGGGTGCAGGGACTGCTACTTGCTTTCTATAAAAATCTTGTAAGATTCTTTTTTTAAAAAGGCAACTAAAACTCTGTCTCGCTCTGTCTCTTAAACAAACACAACATATACCAGATCATCTGGATGCTCACCTGGTAACCTCAAATCACCAAGCAGTATCAGTGCCTGAATGTGCAGTTTAATTTACTATTTCACCGTGGCCAAGCAGCACTACTATAATTGTAGCAGCTTGAGGTATGAGAAAAGATAGAAGTGGATCTATTTCTCAAATGATACATTTGTACCAAGTGAAAGCCAAATGATGTCATAGCATGCTATAGAAACAAAGGCTTCTCAGAAGTTTGAAGACAGAAAAGTGTTGGGCTAATTGAGTGATCACAGTAGAACAGGCCCATGCCTAACTCAGAGTCTGTACCATATTCATGTTAAGCTTGGTTCTGGCAAACAACATCCTTTGTCACATTAATATTATTAACTTAAATTTTATTCATTTATAGTTTTGTTTGTAATGAATTTGTAAATTATTTTAGTTATATAGTTGTATGTGCAAAACTTTATATTTAGTTTTACATTTTTGGACATAAGTTGCATCACTAAAAATTAAAATAATTTATGTCAACACTAAAAGTCTACGATAATAATTTTCCTGCAAAGAGAAACACTGCCAAAAGAAATGGGGAGTCACTAAAAATGTGAGCAAAAGAATACAAAATAAAAGTAGTATTTTAGGAAGATTACTAATGTAATAGTGATGAGCATGCTGGTCTGAAGAACAGAATAAGGGATAGAAGGAATAGCAAAGGCTTCTGAAATCATCTAGCATGCCAATTGGAAAAAGGTCAGCCATTGTATCTTTAAATATTTTCTCTTATTTTGAACTGTAAAACTTGGATGGCAGTGGTAGCAAAAGAAGGAGGTAATGGTAAGACATTTCCAAATAAGAAGTAACAGAACAAACTGGATACAGAGTGTGAAGATGAAAGAAGGGTAAAAGATGACTTCAAGATTTTGAATCCAAGTGACTGGAAGAATGAGAGCATCTTTAAGAATAAAACAAGTAATTAAACCAAATTAATAACAGGAAAAGACGTTGAATTATTTTGGGCATAGAAACCCCAAATATGCTGTATGCAGCATATATACAGTAGAAAACTCATCAGAATTTGGAGACACAGCATATCCAATGGCTGAATGAATAAAGAAACTCCCTACACGAAATTAGTGATATGGGGTTGCATTTCAATTATAGAGTTACAAGGATATAATGAGGGAAGCAGAGAAGTTAGAGCTCAAATGAGAATAGATGACACATTGCATATAGAGAATAACAATTTCAATGACTGCTGACTTCTCATCAGAAACAATGGAGGCCAATGGACAACTGAAATTTTTAATGTGCTATAAGAAAAAAACTAAAACTTTCAACTTGAAATTCTATACTAGCACAAAATCCTTCAGTAATGATAGTAAAATAAAGACATTTTCAGAGAGAAGAAATCTAAAGGAATTTGTTGCCAGCAAGCCAATACTAAGATAAATGTTAAAGGAAGTTATTCAAACTGAGGGGAAATGAAATGAAATGGAAACAGGATCTTCAGGAAGAAATAATGAGCATAAAGATAAATATATGGATAAATACAAAAGACTAGTTTTTCCTATTAATCTCTTTAAAATATACATGACTGATTAAAGCAAAAATTTTAACTTTGTATTGTGGGTCTTAAAATATCTATATTTGTAATACATGTTAGAAACATAGCATAAACCTGGGTAAAGGTGATAGATGAACCTATACCATTGAAAGATTTCTACATTTTAAGTGAAGTAGTTTTGGTACAATATTATTAACTCTAAGTAGACTGTGAAAATTGAGGACGTATATTTTATTCCTTAGAACAGTGATTATCTACTAATAGTTCCTAAACCGGCAGCATCAACATCGCCTGGGAACTTGTTAGAAATACAAATTTTCAGGACCAACCCTAGATGCATTAAATCACAAACTCAGGAAGTGGAGCCCCAAAATTATTGTTTTGACAGGACTTCCAGGTCATTCTGTCACACACTCGTTTGAGAACCACATAATTTGAGTAACCACTTAAAAAGATAAAAGAAATAAAAAGAAGAAAAGGAAAGATATTTACCTAAAAGGCCAATGAATAAATTAAAATGGGATTCTAAGAAATATTCAGTTAATCTAATAGAAGGAAGGAAAAGATAAAATTCAAAATAAAAAGGGAAGGGGGAATAGAAAACAAATAGTAAAATAAATATAAAATAGTATACCTAAAACCAATCCCAATTACATTAAATGTTAGTGCACTAAAAATTCCCATTAAAAGGCAGAGATTTTAGATGGCTTAATAAAACAAGATCTAATTATATGCTGTATACAAGAAACCAATTTTAAATATAAAGACACAGGTTAAAAGAAAATGGATGGAAAAAACAGTCTACCATGTAAACAATAAGTATAAGAATGTGGGAGTCATTATATTAAGTTCAGATAAAGTAGAATTTATGATAAAAGAATATTGCCAGAGATAAAACTCCAAAAAGGCATCTGCAGCCAGTGCTTTATACAGAGAGCTGGAGGAGGATAAATATTCATGGAAAAAGGAGCATTAAGCAAAGGTGCAGAGGTGTAAAATAGCATGGTTCTCTTGGAATAAAAATATTTTCATCTCACTGAATCAGAGGGTAGAGGGGAAAAGGGTAGGAAAAAAGGTAGGAGAAGTGACAGGAGTCATGATAACCATACACTGAGGTTTGAATTTTATCCTGCAGGACAGAAGTTCTCAAACTTTATCGTCTTATGGCCCTTTTAGCTCTTAGTTATTTAGAAGACTCTAAATAACTTTTCTTTATATAGATTATATCAATATTTATTATATTATAAATTTAAAAATTTTAATATTAATTTAAATATAACAAAATCCTTTATATGTTGTCATAAATACATTTATGAGGAAAAAATGACAATTTTTTTTAATCAATGAGAAGAGTGACATTGTTTCACATTTAAAAAAATCTCTTTAATATCTGATTTAATGGAAGGCAGCTCGATTCTCTCACCTACTTCAACTTTCAATCTGCTGTAATATGTTGTTTTGGTTGAAGTATTTTTAGTTTGAAAATGGTGGAATATTTTAACAGCCTTTTAGAATAAGCTTTATTTACTTGACAAATGGTAGTTTCTTAAAAATTCGTTTCAATGTATAATCTAAAAGCCGTATCAATAAACTTTTTTTTTACCCTGTTACATTAAAATCCAATGGTCTATCGTCTATGCACTTTGAATGACTCTTTGACCTATACATGATTTGTAACACCACACATTGATCATTTGGCAGATACTGGTTCACTGAGTTATACAGATTTTCCAAATGCTAACTTATTTTATTATACATCAAAAAAATCGCATTTGTCAATATCACCATCAATTCCATCAGAGTAGTCTTTCTATTCCCTTACACAATGTATTGGGAAGCTGTCAAGCTCAAGCTGGTAAATATAGTTTTCCAATGTTCTAATTTTTATTTTCATTTGTAATTATAACTATTGTCAATTGTTTTCTTTGAAATAATAGGTTTACTTCATTTTTTTAAACATGACTGTCATATACCCAAGTCTGAATAACCACCACTTGTCTGTTAGTCATTCTTTCAAGCAAAAATGGTATTCCATTTAAAAAAAAAAGCATGTAGTTTAGTCAAGCAATTGTACAAGTGCTTTTTCTAAAAACATCCATGATGTGGAATAAAAGTGCTATGTGCATTTTCCATTTCTTCACAGACAGTATTAAAAAGACCTATACTTGAGGGTCAAAAGTTAACAAAATTAATAATTTTTACTTCTTCATCAAAGATATTCTTAAATAAGAATGGCTTTTTTTATGCTGCACATACATGATGTTTTTAAAAATACAATAACTACTAGTACAGTTTGGTGCCACTGCCTTGATTCATTCTAAGGCAGTAGCATTTTTCCCACCATCGCTTTTGCACCATCAGTGCAAATGTCAACAGATTTTAAACAAGCAAACAAGCCGGGTATAGTGGTTCACACCTGCAATCCCAGTTACTGGGAGGCTCAAGCAAGATAACTCCTTGAGTCCAGAATTCAAGACCCGTCTCAAAAAAAATTAAATTAAAAAAATTTTTTTAAAGGCAAATGAGCTATTAGTATGATTATGAAAATAGTTTTGATCTCAGATTCCTAAAAGGGGTCATTTATGACAATAAAAAAACTTTACATGATTACATATAAATCCTGATCTATATATGAAAGCAATATTAAGCTCTATGCATTAAACAACATGAAGAGAAATCTATAATTTATATCTATTATAAATCTATATCTATTATAAATCTATAATCACATTAAACTATGACCTGTGTATGGAATGTATTATTTGAACAGAATAATTCTATTCACAGATAAACCAATAAAGAAATTATAGTCCAAGTAATGTTGCCATTCTGCCAAGGACAGTCAGAGACAAGTCAAATTCCTATTAGAAAATTACTATTTACTCAGTTTATGTGGCATTATCATATCCATACATGTTACCCAGCCTGTTAACTGTCCAAGGATATTGCTTTTCTAAATATTCAGTTGGTTATGTGTGGAGGTAAAATAGAAAGGCATTTAAGAAACCTGTTGTTTAACAGTTTGAAACAACAAACTGTCAATAACTCTATGTCCTTTACTCTGTTCTTAACAGAAAAATGTTCAACGTCTGAATAGCAATAACTACGTAAATGAAGCATATATACATACATATATAGCAAAAAAATAAAAAATAAAATTGCATACCATGCAGCAAAGTTCAAAAGAGTCAAGCAAAGCAGACTATTTGTTTTATTTGGTTGGTGTTTGCATAGCTAATTTGTTTTATAATGGTTTACTTATAATTCCATGAATGTTACCTCTTAAATTTTCTGAATGTCAGATCACCTCCTCTCCACCTCCACTCCCAGTGCCTTACTTCATATCCTTATACCTTTCACTTGGATTGTTCAAAATCCTCGTTATAAGTGGCCTCCTTGTATCCAATCATACACAGTATCAGGCATCTATTATTTTGCCTTTCTAAAATTTCTGGCTTCTCTTGGGATTAGCATTCATCCCTCCCCCTACCCCCATACTTAGGAAAACCAATCCCACTGGCCATGTGATTAGAAAGGGAGCTGTCATTTTCCTAGGTAACCCTATAACCACAGCCTCAGTGAGTGGTCAAGAGGTGGGCACCAAACCTAAGCAGGGCCAATCACAAGACTCCATTTCCTAGGCCAGAGTAATTTTATAGATGTTTAGCATCTATACTCAAGGATTAAACAACATACTCTAATAGCAAGTAAGTGATAAAATGAATTTTAAACCCAGTTCTGCTTGCTCCCAGAGCCTGTGATTATGTTATACTATAATGAAAAATCAGAATATGTAATTAGTTTATACATAGCATTCGATTAGATAATTTATGTACATGCAAAAATGCACATATATCTTTATGTGTATATATGTATACACACACCCATGAAATTTATCTTTTTTGATCTTGTGAATATATACTATAAAATCTACAGTGTGTCACAAGTCACCATACATAGGGAAAATGAGCAAATCATTTGCTCATTTGGGATACCCTGTATAACAGAGATGAATATGGAATGTATACCTTATAAATTCTGAATTGTTCAGACCATCATCATGTAATTTAATTTACCGATTTTTTAGACTTTATGATTTTCTTCCTCTTCACTATTTTCATGCTTATCAAATTTGACAGAAAAGAGAGAGAAAAAAATGACTTTGTTATTCATCAATAACTCTAGAAAACTGCTATACAGAGAGAAAATCATTCAAAGTTGTTAACAAAGTAGATGGATAGTAGTTTTCTGAATTATAACAAAATTGGTTTTCATAGTTAATAATCTAATAGTTTCACTTTGCTTCAATTCTTCCATATAAAAAATATTTCCTATGGAAATAATTTATTCTGATGTTAAGGCGTTCCCTGGAGTCCATATTTTCCCTTGGTAACAGAATATCTACACTTTATAGCAACTTCTATACCTAAAAGAAACCTGGCAGCCAATGAAGCCACTCTCACACTGTGGAAACACTTGAAAAACACCTTTACCATGAATGTTATTACTCCTTGCTACAGAAAGATACAAATGACAATAAAACCCTGCTCAAGAGAATGAGAGTCCATGAAAAGGACACTTTGGTGAGCAAAACAACTTACAAAACTGACATGCAAAGAAGCAACCAGGCTGCTGTACAAGACAATTCACCATAGCCTGGATACTTTGCTCCACAATCTAGATAATAAATAGGGGTGGTGAGAAATGAAACTGAAGGATTAAAAAAAAAGGTAAAATGTCAACGAAGAAATCTTGCACTTTATTTTGGTAAGATCCTGTGAAAGAAAAGTTTTAATCCTGATATAGCCAAGAGTACACGAACTACCAAATTGATACATAAAATAGACACGTTTAATATTAATAATCAATTTAAATCAAGTGGAAGAGATTTGATTTCTTTTAAAGTATTCAACTCTAGTAAAATTAAAAAGTATTTTAATTAAAAAATAGGGCTAGTGTATCTTTAAAATGTGATTAGTATAAAGCCAAATCAAAATGAGAGATTACGAGAGTTTAGATTAATTTTTAATGCCAAAGTACAAAAGAAATCATAAGCATTACTGAATTCAACAGAGGAATTTAATACTAATCCTAGCAAACATGCACAACAAATAACTTCAGGAATAAAATCCAGGTGGAAAAGCTTTCTGTCTCCTGGACAGCAATATGTTACCAGGCAATACCACTTCACTGATAAACTTCCAGTAATTTTTAATTGAAACCCTTAGATGTCTTTTATGGTTTTCTGCCTTGCAATAAGCAAAAATATTGTAGAATCTCATTAAATCAGTTGCAGACAAAAATTTGGATTAAACAGAATTATTAAATTGAGAAATCACTTAGGTCTTAAAGGATCTCAAATTAATTCATTAGCTGATCACAAAATCCATGTTAGTAGCAAGTAGCCTTATAAAAGACAGACTTAATTCATCCAATAGCATTCTGATCCTCCACCTACACCACACACCCAGATCTAAAATACGGTTTTCCTTATCAATTTCCTAAGAAGTATAATTTGTAAATTCCTTACAAGGTTGTAAAAAGAGTAACCAATATAATAGCTTTATAGATGTACCCACAACATGGTGACTCTGTATTCTGAAATCCATCAAAATGCAATTAAGTGAATAGAAAATAGTAAAGACAGGCTCCACACCAACATATGGACAGCAGAGAGGATGTACAAGAAGAAAGATCTCCAGGAAGTGGTAGCCAAGTGTTCCTCCTTACTGTGAAGTCAAGGACAGGCTCGGCATGCAAAGGAAGCTAAGAACAGATACTTGGTTGAAATAAGATCATGGGTTTAAAACAAGGACGGTCTACGAAAAACCAAAATAAAATAGGGTCCTGGGTAGGCAGGCCAGAAACTGAAAGTTGTCAGACTGGGCAGATACATCATTATAAGTCCAAAGTCAAAGCCAGGTTATCAGAGAAAACAAGTTAACCACATGATCACAAAGCAAAACTAAGCTTTATAAAATACGGGACAGCTAGCTTTGGGTAGGGTGATGTCCTTCTAAATCTTAAGAAGCCAGTCCATATGTGGCTACAGTAAGCACAAGTCCCATTATAAGCTGATTCCGTGTTCCTAGGAGATTCTCATGAATATAATTACAGAAGTGCTGTACATGTTATAACTCATTGACGGAAATCTCTTAGTTTTATAGGCAAACACAATGAAAGAATATTGAACTAGTAATTCAAAACCATGGATCCATTAACTCTAACGTGAACAAAACAAAGTAAATAAATATTTTTCCTTACCTATGATTTGTTCTATTGTTTGTTTTCTTTTTTAAAAGACAAATAAAGAAAAAGCTTCTTGGCCTTCTTTGGGAGGCTAAGGCAGAAAAACTGCTTGAGGCCAGGAGTTCAAGACGAGCCTGGACAACATAGCAAAACCCTATCTCTACAAAAATTTAAAAATTAGCTGGGCATGGTGGCGCAAGCCTGTAGTCCTAGCTGTTAATACTTGGAAGGCTGAGCCAGGAGGATTGCTTGAGCCTGGGAGCTGGAGGTTGCAGTGGCTATGATCACACCACTGCGCTCTAGCAGTGCGTGGCAGAGCGAGACCCTGTCTCAAAGAAAAAAAAAAAAGAGAGAGAAAAAGAAAAAGAAAGAAGGAGAAAAACCTTCTTAAAGCCATTCGTTTGCACACTTATTTTTTAAATAGGTACACTGATTTTTGTTTATTCTAGCTTTCCAAAGTCAAAGTTAAGGAGGCTCATAAATTTAGGCATCTTATTTCAAGAACATTGTTTCTTCTGTTGCTTTTAAGTGCCTCTATCTGATTTCCTCAGCTTGGGCAAGCTATATTGCCACACATAGACAGACTTAAAAATAGATTTAATGCTACAAGATGGGCCACAAATTACCCAATTCTTGCTCCTTGTCCGTTGGAAGCACACACTATATACACTGGGTATGGGCCTCCATTATTTTCCACTATTTCCCAGCGCAGTCCTATTCATAGGGTCCAGCTTCTCTATCTAGTGGTTCTCGCAGTGTGGTCCCTGCATAAGCAGCATTCGCATGACCTGGGAACTGGTTAGAAATGCAAATGCAAATGCAAATTCTTGGGCTCTAAACCAGACATACCTAGACTCTCTCTGGAGACAGGGCTCAGGAATCTGTATTTAATCCAGGAGATCCTGATACACACTGAGTTTGAGAACTATTACTGTGATAAGGTCTCTGAGGACAACAGACCATCACAATAACCATTCCCCCAACCGTTAAAAAGGTAACATGATCTGAAAAGCCTATGCTTTTAATTTTCAGTCATAATTTTCCTTAATTCTATGACTCCAAACCTACATATTAAGAATTCTAACAAGGAAACCATGAAGGTGTCAAATTCTTAAATTTTGTCTTAATTTCCCCTACCCTTTATTATTTAATTTTTAAGACTATTCTAAATCAGGAAACACACAAAAATGAAAATAAAAGTGTATATTACTAAAGTAAGTCTCTCCCATGGCAGAATCTCAGTCTTTCTTTTAATTTTTAAGACTATTCTGAATCAGGAAACACACGAAAATGAAAATAAAGTCTATATTACTAAAGTAAGTCTCTCCCATGGCAGAATCTCAGTCTTTCTTTTAATTTTTAAGACTATTCTGAATCAGGAAACACACAAAAATGAAAATAAAAGTCTATATTACTAAAGTAAGTCTCTCCCATGGCAGAATCTCAGTCTTTCTTTTAATTTTTAAGACTATTCTGAATCAGGAAACACACAAAAATGAAAATAAAAGTGTATATTACTAAAGTAAGTCTCTCCCATGGCAGAATCTCAGTCTTTCTTAAAGGCAATCACTGTTAATCATTTCTTATACTATGTTCTTCTAGAAATATTCAATATATGTACAAATATACAGACATGGGCTTTTTGTTTTTAATCAAATGACAGCATACTATACCATTTGTCCTATGCCATACCCAATTTCCACATATTATAAAATATAAAAATATATTTTATTGTAAAATGTAAAAATATATTTTTAGGATAAAATATAAAACAGATATGGTCATTTTATGCCTTAATAAATAATTTTAAAGTAAACATCTGTGGTAATCACCACCCACACGAAACCTATCCCAGTCCAGAAGCCCTCTATATGTGCCTCCCCAGTAACAACCCTTTCTCCCCACAGAGGAGGAGACTGACTTTGGAATAGCCTTTTCTTTATACTTTGCCACCTATGTATGTATGGATGGATGGATGGATGGATTGACTGACAGGGTCTCACTCTATCACCCAGGCTGGAGTGCACTGGCATGATCACAGCTCACTGCAGCCTCGAACTCCTGGGCTCAAGTGAAGCAATCCTCCCACCTCCGCCTCCTGAGTAACTAGGGCTACAAGCATGTGCCACTACACCCCAGCTATTCTTAAAATATTTTTGTAGAGCCGAGGTCTTGCTATGTTGCCCAAACTGGGCTTGAACTCCTGGCCTCAAGAAATCCTCCCATCTCAGCCTTCCAAAGTACTGGGATTACAGGCATGTGCAACCATGCCCGCCCCATTCTTGAAATATATAATTGACTTTTGCCTGTATTTGAACTTTATGCGAATAGAAAAATATGGCATATATGCTTTTATGTCTTGTTCATTTTGATCAACTTTATGATTATGAAATTCACCCATGTTGTTGTGTTTGGCTCCAATGCAGAAGAAAAGGCCACACTGTAAATAGTTAGAGTCTCTGGATGGTAGGAATAAGTTATTTTAAAACACACGTTTGTTTGTATTTCTAAATTTTCTATAAGATGTATTCTATCACTATAAGTAAAATCTTACGAAAGTCTGCTAAGATAAATTCCTGGCTGAAACTTAGCATTTCCCACCTCTGTACTGAAGAATTTGAGGCACGTGTTTTGAATCACGTTAACAATTAGATTAAAGCAGCAATCAGATTAAATAAAACCTATGATGCAAAGACAAACCTTATAAAACCCATATTTGAAATTTTGTATTCTGATTGATCCTAATGCTTAAATAAGATTTGGCTTAAATGTTGCCTCCCCTCAAATCCAGGACACTCTAAAGAATGGAAAAAAAAAAAAAAAGCAAGGAAGAAAGTCTGTGGCAGAAATCTATGCCAAAAATTTCAAGAATGATTTCAAGCACACTAGAGTCATCTTAGTTCTTTCCAATATGCTTAAATCAAAACACTTAAGATTATCCTAGGAGATACTACAAACCATCCCTTTAATAACTAAGCTATTCTGCAATAACCACCATGAAAATAGCTCTAGAGAAATAACTGAGATGAATAACCCACTCCCTATTTTGTACACACAAAAGATATGCTAAGTGTCAAAATAGACATGTAGTGGCTATGAATTGGTAATAGGTTAGAAAAGAACAAACAACCAAAATAAGTGAGAGCTTTGAACCACAGGTTTTCTAGAGTAAGATTTATGAACATATAGAAAAGCAAAGAGAGTACCATTTATTAATCCACTCAAAAATCAATTACAGTGACCACATCCCTTCAACATCTTTCGTTAAGTATCTGCTCCTCCCAGCTTTTTACATGTCATTTGGAAACTGTAAAAGCTTTTCGGAGACCTTTCTGCAAGATACCATCTTTTCCTTAGATATTTTCCCTCTTCCTTCATCACAAGAATCAATTATAATTATATTGTCAGAATTTCAGCATTTATAATCTGCCATGTAAATTTAATCATCTTTTAAAGTCTTATAACATGCTACCTTGGGCTTTCATTTTTAAAACATTTCCTACTAAAATAACATCATGTGCCCTGAATTCCTGGATCTCAGATCCATAGGGACTGACTCAGTTTCTGGTTAGAAGAAAGCGGCAGCATGAAGAGCAGAACCACAACACGGGAGGAAGAAACTCTTGCCTTCTCTCTGACATTGTGCAATTACACAGGCATTTCTGCAGAGAAAAGGGTTAAAAGACACAGTTAAGCCAGTGCCAGAGGCTCTTCCAAGGGAGAGGAATGGGCACATTCTATCTTTGCTACAAACTCTTTGAGATATGTTTTCCTCAAGTCTAGATCATGTCTGACTATGCTCAGCATTACTTATCATGAGTTCTAAAATGACAGGGTCCTCTAACAGACAAGTGTATGAAAAATAGGTAAGAGGAGTGGCACTTTGTCATCAAAATTCTGCATAAAAACTTGGATTAATCCTGTTCCTTCCAGAAGTCTCTGTGTACACGTATAACCTAGTGGGCCAACAGATGAATATTCCAAAGGGAAGTGTGTCAGGTAGCTTCAATAACATCATCCTTGAATGGTGACTACTGAATCTTAAAGTACAAAAAAGTGAAAAAAGGAATTATTTAAATTTCTTTTACAGATGTTTAAAAACTTGAAATTAAATATTATTCAAAATACAAAAAAATTAATACGATATTCATTAAGTTTGTGATGTTTACACTTCTGGAATTATTAAAGCTTAGAACTGCGCTTAAGACTTTTGAGACACCGTGACATTACATTTCTACCAGTGCTATTTCTTTCCATGAAACTGCGTTTCATTCCAATCTCACTAGAGAAAAAGGTCAATCCAAGGACTGTCTAGACACAGATCAAACTTCACTATTATTTACATTGAACAACTGCTGTACAGAAGTAAAACGTATTTGAGAAGCTACTTAGGTAGAGCAGAGTGTCCTGGTTATCCAAATTTTCCAGTTCTCCAAGATATTCTCACCACCCTAAAATCCAGCATAGGAGACTACCCTTGAGTTAAGGAACAACTGAAAACCAAAAGGTGACTCTTCCCTACCCATCCCTTCGGTTGTTATTAGTCTGCCACAGAGAACAAAACACAAACCTTCCATCAAGTATCAGATTTCATAAGGCTTGCCTCTGATGAAGGCAGATTACCAGATGCAAGATGCTTCCTGACCTTAAAATTTTGGTAAGTGGTTCTCAAACTAGATTCATTAGGACAACCTGCGGTGACTTTAAAAATGCATATTCCTGGCTCTACTCCAGACTTACTAAAAAAAATTCTAAAGTTAGAGCCCAGGAATGTGCATTTTAAACAGTCTCCCCAAGTGGTTCTGGTGTACACTAAAGTTTGAGAAGCACTGTCTAGCATCGGAGTGGCACACCACTAGTTCACATTCCAGCGAACCATAATTCCTGGTATTCATGCATTTGTGTAATCTCTCCCGTACTGAGTCTGGACTTGGCCATGTGATTTTCTCTAGCCATTGGAACATTAAGGCATGATGCAAACAGAGCCTTCATGAGCACTTATCATTGGGACTGTCTTGGAATGCTCCTTGTGGAAGCCAGCAACCATGTCGAAAAGAAACTCAGGCTAGACTACTAAATGATGAGAGGCCACGTGGAGTCTCTGGAGGATGAAAAGCAATCTTGTACACTCCAGCTCCAGCACAGCTCCCAGCTAAATGAAGCAACATGAATGACTTCAGTCTCCACAGAAGACTCATCAACTGATAATCCATAAAATTGTGAGAAATAATATTATTAAATCATTGTTTTTAAGAAACTAAGCTTTAGGATGGTTTGTCATAGCAATATATAACAGAAACACTACTGATTCAGGTTTTTTTAAAATGTTGCATCATGTGATCTCTAAAACTATTATCAATAGCTACATTTTATTGACACTTGCAATGCAAACTGTTCTAAGTGCATCACATGTATTAACTTACTTATGAAGTAAATTCTATCACCTCCATTTTACAGATGAAAGAAACGAGGCAATAGGGAGATCAAGAATGTTTTCAAGGTCATACAATTAATAAGTGTCAAAGCCATAGATGTATAATAGTCATCCCAAACATTATATAGTGTAATCATCCTTGTTAAGTATAGTAGTATATTCACTGAATTCTTTGTCATTCCTCTACCTAGATTCTCATGTTTCTCTAATTGGAATAGATGAGTATAGATCTTCTGCTTGTACTGCACATCATTAAGCTCTGAAGAGACCCTAGGCTTCCTGATACAGACATCACAGTTGCAAAGTGCTGGTGCTTTGGCTGCCTAGCAACTGATGTTTCATTATTCCGGTCAGGTGTGAAGAGCAAGCCCTGACTTCAAAAGATAAAAGACAAAGTCACTTTCTATTGCTTTGTCATTGACAGAGAACCTATAATCATAAAGGCACATAATTAAGCCTGGAATGAATCTATTCAACTCTCCTGCTTTCACACAGTAACAATCAATCGAGCAGTCAAATACTTAAATAATCAAAACTATCTACCCATCCTCTAAATGTCTCCAAAAAGGAGACAGCAGACAGGACCAAGTTTATACAGTAAGGATTTCTTTCTTTTTTTCTTTTTTGAAATAGGCTCTCACTCTGTTGCCTGGGCTAGAGTGCAATGGCATCATCATAGCTCACCACAACTTCAAACTCCTGGGCTTGAGCGATCTTCCTGTCTCAGCCTACCTAGTAGATGGGACTACAGGTGTGTGTCATCATGCCTGGCTAATTTTTTTTTTTTTTTTTTTTTTTGGAGATGGGGGTCTCACTATGTTGCTCAGTCTGGTCTTGAACTCCTGGCCTCAAGCAGTCCTCCCACTTCAGCCTCCCAAAGTGCTAGGATTACAGGTGTGAGCCGCCACGCCTCGTTCCCATTAAGGACTTCTTGACTCTGAGAGTTTGAGACATTATAAAATATTGCCAGAATTTAGAATATGTGCATTTTATGTTATGTAAATTATACATCAATAAAGTGTTTAAAAAGGGTTAAGAAGAGGAGAATTATCATTCTCACTATAATAACAGAAAATGGGAGATTGCAGTAGCTGTTTAAAGCATTCTAAAATTTTTGCCTTATTCAGGACAAATCTAAAGAGAGTGAATAAATTTAAATTATATAAATAAAATTTAGAGTTAAGCACACAGGCTACAATTAAGCATAACCGATTAAAAACATACGATTTATGGCAGAGGTTACCAGATTTTTTCTGTAAAGGGTTACACAGATAGTTAATATTTTAGGCATTGTAGGCCATATAGTATCTGTTGCAACTACTCAGTTCTGCTTTTGTGGCATATAAACAGTCATAGACAATACATAAATGAATGAGTATGGCTGCGTTCCAATAAAACTTTATTTACAAAACCAGGTAGCTGGCGTGATATGGCCCAAGTGCTAACTCCTACAGCTTTCAAACCAGCAAATAAACAAAGGAGAAGGAGGATAACAAAGAAAACTATCCATCCAACAGAAAGCTGAAAAGAAAAAAAAGAAAAAAAGAAAGAAAAGCAAAGGGAAATGAGTGAAAAAAACTTTAAGATGAAATAGAGCAGCAATCACAATAAACAGTAATAATCTAACTACAACTATTATAAGATAAAACTACTATATTGGATTGAAAAAAAAATTTTTAAAAGAAACCAAACAAAAATCAGCCATAGTAAATATGAGATACATATTAGAAACAAAAGACTAAAAAAATGCAAAAAGATATGCCGCCCTTTAAGGGAGACAACAAAAACAATGGGAATAAAGTAAAATACTACATAATGAGCAAAAAGAAATAATCATACATAACAACAAAGACTGAGTATACGAAGCAAAAACAGTCAAAATTAAAGGAAAAATTCACATATTCATAATAATAAGTAATTTTAAAAAGGGAGAATTTAACACAGATTTTTCTAGAAGCTGATAACCAAGCAGACAAAAAAGTAGAAAGGCTATAGATTTGAACAACCTACTTGAAAAGATAGTTATTTACATATAAAGAGATGACACTGCAACAATTTTTTTTTTTTATTTAACCATGCACTACCTAACAAAGAAGATCCAAATTTCAAAAAAGCCAATTATCCCAGAGACGACATTCTCTGACAATGTTCTGACACAAAAAGAGACTCCTAAATAACACATGGACTAAAAAAAAATTACGAGAGTACAAAATATTTAGAAAAGTATGACAATCAGATACCGTTTCTGCAATCAGAGTTTGTATCCGGTGGGGGTGTCAGACAATGATCATTAGTCCAAAATCAATATATGATATATAATTTTATATATAGTCACAGTATGTAATGGCAAACGGTACTAAGTGCTCTGAAGAAACACGGCAAGAGAACACGTCACTTGGAAACCTGCCATACTCTGGGGGGTGTTAGGTTTACATGAGGAAATGACATTTTAGGGGTGGGGAAGATGATGCACATCCAGGCAAAGGGAAGAGTCATTAAAAAGGACCTAAGGATCAAGGGATATTTAGGCAACCGAAAGGTAGACAGTGGCGCTACAGTGCAAAAGCAAGGGAGAAAGTAAAAGGAAACAAATCTAAATAAATTACGCTTAGGAAAAGTAGATTCTTGTAAATATAAAAACAGAAGAAAACAAAGACTACTTTTAGTCAAATTAAATATCTTTGAAAATATAAAAAGTATATTCTCATTAAACTAGAGAAGTTTTAGGGAGGTACTCTAAGTTTATAATTCTCAAGAACTTGCTCATTATTCATCTCCTAACTGCCATTATCTTGGCCAACCAGTAGTAATTTCTCTAAACCTTACCATAAACTGTGAATATTTTTCACCCAATTAAGATGTTAGGTATTAATCACTATTTATACCAATTATTATATAACCTTCTACTAGGTAAGGTTTTGATCAAATGATCTTAGTATTCATGGAATAAGGCAAATAATCCCAGCTGTGGAATCAAATAGCTCTGGAGCCTGGATGGATGTAACCTATCCCGTCTAATACTTAGATTTCACATTCATAAAATGGAATTAATAATCAAACCTAATGATGGGCTTTTATAGGGTCTACGTGATAATCTACATAGAGGCAGAATGTTATAATGTAACAGAGTGAAGATATTTTGGTACAAATCCCAAACCCACTGTGTAAGAGCTGTGTGACTTTGAGCAAGTTATTTAATATCTCCACTACCCAAATTTTCTCCTCTGTGACATGGCTTTCAAATAAATAATACCTATCCTCACAGTTTTAAGAATTAAGTAATTCATATAAAGTACTTAATACTTCATAAATATGAACTGCAGTTAGTAATAAAAATAAAACTGTTTCTGTTGTTCTGCACCTGGGAAAAGCCATTCTAATAATCTCATTGATAAGATTTGGGATGGCTGCCTTTGAGGGCCTTCTGCCTTCACTCAAGTCATTACAATTATTAATAATTGATAATCCTAGGGACTCTCATATTCCTCTAATGGAAACATATTAGTAAACAAAAAATTTCACTATGTGTAAATGATTTTTTTAAAACTTAATATACACCTACCTCTTCAAGACCATAATCCTTCCTGAAAGTTAACGTTCTTTTGTAGGGACTAACAGAACTCTTGAGATTCCTTCTAAATCCATAAATCATTAATGTCATTTAATGTTCTCATAATTTACAAATTCATAGGATATTTTTACTGCCTATAATTTTATGTTTCTAAAATGCATGCTAAGCTCTATGCATTCAAAGTCAGGGTCCTGTATGTAGTTCAATGTACTTGCACATCTGTTATGAATCCATCTGTTTACTTTTTCAGATAGAACAAAAAAACCACAAAACTCCAAAACAGTGACATTCTAAGCAAAACTGGGCCCACTGCAGGAATTTTTGTTGAAACTGAATTAGATTTACAATGTTTAAATCCAATCTATTTACATAAAAATGTTTCACACCTCTTTTACAGTATCTCAGAAGCTGAACTGCATGAAGAAAATCTAATCCGAAAAAGCTGGGAACTTAACCGATTCAATCAGCCCAAATTGAGGAGGTTGTACTGGGTGGAACATGTCTATTATGGCTCTCAGCCCATCCAGTGTCAAAACTGCCATTAGGGTGGATATTAAAACTCTGAAAAAGGCTCTAAATAAAAATAACCCAATATTTCAAAGTGAAAAAGGCTAAATTGTTTGGCCATTACAAGTGCAAAAGCAGCTCTTCCAGATTCAGCTACCATCTCCTGCCCAGAGCCAACCATAATAGGCAATCAGAAAAATAGCTGCTAAATCAACCAGATGTAAGCAATAAATCTACTTCATGGACTTAAATCAGACCTAGACTTTAGGAAAAATAATTAAAGCACTTTGTTCCCTTAACAATGATGAGCTTCTCTTTTTTTCCTGTGGATGATAGATGTAGATGTTTGATTTTTGTTAACATTTTAAACTATTGTTTTATTACTACAGCGTCTTTCGACTTTACTTAAAAATTAAAAGGTAATGATATTAATAACAGCAGCAGCAGCAGTAGTAATAATCATAACAGTAACAATGTCTAACACTTATATAGCACTTAACTAAGTGCTGGGTACTATTCTAAGTGCCTTCTGTATACTAATACATTTAATTCTTAGTTATTCCATGAATAACTAAGAACATATAAGGACATAAGGTAGAAAGAGGTAAAGTAATTTATTCACTATCCCATGGCTAGTAGCAGAACCAGAATTCAAACCCACACAGCCTGATTTCAGAGTAAAAGTAATTCTTTTTATTGATGAGATTAAACTAACTACATATACATAATACTGGGGTCATAAAAACAAACTGCATAATTGTGAAATAAAAAAAGTAAAAAAAAACACAAGAACATTCACTTGTTTTTCTTCCCTTTTAAAACCTGAGTCCCAAGATGACAATATGCATTTCAATCTGCATATATAAAAAGCCACAAATGCCTCAAACACACCTTATTATTTTTCCCACCATTTAATCCACAAGCTAGGCATTCTTTTTTTCTAGCTGTCTTAGAAGTGAGAAGTAAAACCACTGTATCAATATAGATTAACTACAGGACTCAGAACTAAGGCCACCTACACACACATGACTACTATTTGTGCCAAGAAATTCTTGCCCAGAAAGATAAGGATGTAGATCAGTAAAGGACTTCATTGTTTGCTTCAGGAACTTCCCCCAAATCCATTAATCCCAACAATAGACTAGTCAAATGGCTCCCTTTTCACAATATTCCCCCAACCAGGCAAACAACTCATTTATTAATCAACTGTGTATTTACAAGACTTGGTTAAGATCCTTAACTCACTGTTTCCACTAACCCTAAACTATTATGTCATGAACTTTGCCCAGTCTCAATCAGATCACTGCATTGAAAGACACCTTAAATCTCAAGGTTAGATTCCAAACTCTACAATATCTTACTCATGACCTCTCCCTTATAAAGCCTGGTAGGACTCCGTCCATCAAGGTTGTGCTCTCCCATATGGTATTAAGCAATAAACTTACTTTTGCTTGATCAACAGGCTATTCTGGCCTTCTGTTGGGAAGTCAACAGTCAAAGGAAGGGACAACCCTATTCCATTTCAGATGCTCTCTTATTAGCAACACCTTTTTTAAAAAAAAAACCTTGTGTGCCTTTACTAGACTGTAGGTAAAATTAAACATACCAGGAGATGGGACCATTATATAATAGAAAAAGATAAACATTGGCAATGAAAGGGGGCCAAGTGAATCTAATATTATAATAAATTCAGTGTGAGATTTAAACTATATTTCATTATAGCTGCAGTTAAATCTGAATTGGGTTAATTACACAGTTCAAAATGGTCTTAAAGTATCCCAGAAATCCAGGTTTAGAAAGAAAAAAAAAAAAGGCTTGCAGTGCCAAAATTTATTCTGCCATCTGAGTAGATTTCATAAAAATGCATTTTGCCTTAATTAATTTATATACCCTAATGTTACATATCAAATATAAATATATAAAATACAGTAGTTGGCTGGGCATGGTGGCTCATGCTTGTAATCCTAGAACTCTGAGAGGCTGAGAGGTACCTCTGAGAGGTACAAGGATTGCTTAAGGTCAGGAGTTGGAGACCAGCCTGAGCAAGAGCAAGACCATGTCTCTACCAAAAAGAGAAAAAAATAGCATCTACCAAAAATAGAAAAAATTAGCCGGGTGTGGTGGTGCGTGCCTGTGGTCCCTGCTACTCAGGAGGCTGAGGAAGGAGGATCTCTTAAATCCAGGAGTTTGAGGTTGCGGTAAGCAGTGATGATGCCACTGCATTCTACCCGGGGCGACAGAGTAAGACTGTCTCAAAAAAAAAAAAAAAAAGAAAGAAAGAAATACAGTAGTTAATCTTTAAAGAATAGCTGACTAAAAACTAATTTAATACTATATAAATATAAAAATTATATATTAGAAAAATTAGTCATTTTGACACCACTGTTCACTTACATACATTATCATTTTTATTAGATATCAGTCATATTTATGCAATTATTAAAGTACAGAATTAACATTTATTCTAATTCTGCTTTATTTTAGTTCATCTCTTTCCATGCGTCACGTTTTTCCTTAGAAAAGATTAAACCAGATAAAAATCTAATTGAGCAAAACATAAGGTATCCAAGATAAGCTTTTTAAAAAGTTGATACCTTTTAAGGAATAACTTGTCTCATCATATTTTTTATGTATATATGTATGTATATACAGACATATGTGTATTATATGTGTATACATATATGGGTGTGTACATAAAGCTTGAATATCCCTTATTCAAAATGCTTGGGACCAGAAGTGTTTTGGATTTCAGATTTTTTGTATTTTGAAATATTTGCAGATACCATGCCAGCTGAGCATCCCTAATCTGAAATCCAAGATGCTCCAATGAACATTTCCTTTAAACTTCATGTTGGTGCTTTAAAAGTTATGGATTTTGGATTTTCAGATTAGAAATAATCAACATGCACACACGTAACTCCCCGGGTAAGAAAAATGAGTGCAACATAAGATTCCAATTTTTTCTCATAGATTTTCAGCACCAGCCGTTTCAACTATTACTGTCACTTCTCATGGAAGTGTTACTAACCTTGGGACATTTTGGGGGGTATTGCTATTGGGGCAATACAATGTAAAGGAAAGAACATGGAGTTAAAAAAAAACAGTGTTTATATCCTGGATTCTTTACTCTCAATTAGGGGGAATAATATCACAGAGCCTCAGTGTGCCTTATCTAGAAAAGAAAGATAAATCAACCTACTGGACATACTTGCTATCAAGATTAAAGGAGATTAATGTATAGGATACCAGTCTGCTATCTGGCATATATACACTGGTAAATTCTCCATAAATGTTTGTTCCCCATCATGCATATTAGTTCTCTATAATTATGGTCCTAAGGATCTATAAGATATTACAGTACTTCCTAAATAACAAAAGAAATATTAATTATGCAAGAAGATCTTTAAGGTTCATATCCTTTCAACCAATAATTCTACTTCTAGGAAAGTACCCAGAGGAAATGATTAGAGATATCATCAAATATTTATGTACAAAGATATTCTTCAGAGATTTATTTTTAATATCAAAAAACTGGAAACAACATAAGTATTCAAATATTGTATCTGTATGATTGCTATTAAATAAACTATTAAAATATTCATGGAGGCTTAAAGGCAGCCAAAAATGCTCACAAAAATTAAATTAAAATAGCCTATAGACCTCAACCATGCCAACAATTACATTCATTGTGTATCAGTGTACACACATGCATATACAAATGCAGAAGAAACAGATTTGGAGGAAACGCATCAAAATATTAACAATGACTATCTCTGGATGATGAAAAAAGAGATGTTTCTTTTTTCTTTTTTCTTTTTTTTATTTTCCAATTTTTCTACTGTATACACGAATCAGTTTGATACTTAGAAAATATAAAATTAAAAATCCATCAATTCTGTATATTATTTATTATATTCTAGTTTTTTAAGGGTGATCTTTTTAATTATATCCCATCTAACTTCCAAAAAGATTTGAGATAGTTGGCAAAAATACATAAAACAGACTAAAATAAATAGATGAAGAAATGGAGATAAAAATAAGAAACAACTTGCAAGTTCTCAATATACATATACATACACACTCAGGTGTGTATGTACACACGTGTATACACCTATACACACATATATATGTCAGACAAAGAACTGTTTCAGATACTGAAATCTTAAGAAAATTTCTCCAACTTTCTCAGGAAGGATATACTGCAGGTGTAGACATTGTTTTAAATTGTACATTACGAGTGCTATTTAAGTGAAATAAGTGAATCACAGTCATGTGATTGGAAACAGGGGAGGCAGATTAAAAGTCAAGGAATCAAGACCTGTTACAGGATGAGTGAGCATGAGCATGATCAGCAACCCAAGGTACACTTTCTAGAAATGCACAGATACAAAGGGAAAGATAGATATTTAGACAGATTTTCCCTTACATCTTGTCACCTTTATTCATGTGCCTTCAAAGAAAAAAATATATGAAAATACTAAAAGTATACGTTATTTGCTACATGTAAAGTACATCAAGAAAATAAACATTAGCAAAACAAGCTATCCTATTAACAAAATGTATCAGATATACTGTATTCAACACAGCGCTTACCTTCACTGACAGCGTGGGGCTTAACGATGCAACAAGTACAATCAGTAAATTTAGCAGTATTTGCTGGCCCACAACCTCCACTCGAAGGAAAAAACAACTCCATTTCCTAAAGACAGAGAGAAATGACTTTGACATACGTGATCTCTTATTTTGAACTCACAAGATATTTCTGTGAAGGGGGAAAACTATGCAATTACTTTTAAAGTTTCATCCTTTGGTTCAAATTTTCTAAAAATGAGTTTTACAAAGACTGATTAACTAACCCTGTTTTAAGACTTAGAAGAATATATAAAGGAGTATTAATCAAAAATAATGAGAATATATTAGCATTTTGTTCCAGGATAATAACTGACAAGGTCTTAACAAATTTTGAATATTGGAAGTAACCAATACAAAACAGTTATTTTCCTCAAAACATCAGTTCATGAGATACAGATCTAATGTTAAATTTTTCATTTAAAAAAGTACAGTAAAATTAAAAGCTCTTTATAGAAACAGAGATTAATATTCAGGAATCGGAGAACTACAGTTAGCTAAAACTAACTTAGTCCTAGTATAAAATCAAATAAAATGAACCATATTTTATAGCCAGATGCAGGCTGTGTTATTTGCTTTGCACATGGTTCATTAAAATGACAGCCCAGCAATGTGAACTAGGCACAAAGATGGTCACGCTAATCAGTTCTTTTAATTGCTCAGACAGATGCTTTCCTGCCTCAAAGCTTTCAACCACTATTATTTCTACTATTCCCTGTAAAGCCCTCTGCCCCAAGCTCCAACGCACCTTACCAACGTGTAAAGGGCCACTTCAAATACCACTTTCTCTAGGGGGCCTTTCCTGATGCCTCCTGTCACTGCCCTGTACTCCCCCAAAGTTGTGGTTATTCTGGTACTTTTGTAACCACACCAGACTGATCTGGCTCACCTTTTATGGAACAAAGTTGCGAGTTGTCTTTAAGTTGCCATGGACCCCCAGGATGAAGGTAATGTAACCTGAGCATGTCCAGATGAACCAAGCATGGGACCACGGGCAAAACCTAAGTGCTTGGACAGGGGAGCAGGGACTGAATTTAGAAGTGGACACTGTATGGCAGGATCCAGGATCCAATCAGATCAAGCCCTGGCATCACTCCATGGCTAGATCCAGTCAGATCATGCCTCCAGGCATCACTTCACTGTAAGATCCAATCAGATCATGCCTCATTATCCTATGCTTACGAAACCCAACCCAGCCTTCAGTTCGGGAGACAGATTTGAGCATCTTCTCCTGTCTCCTTGCCAGGTGACTTGCAATAAAGCGTTTGTTTTCTCAAAGGCTGGTACCGTGGTATTGGCTTCTATGCAAATCAGGCAACAAGTCCATCGATTGCTCAATAACACTCGCCCTCTACCAAATTATAAATTTGAACAAAGGAACTAACTTGCACAGCTTGGTAGGACCGCACCTAAAAGAATGCCTGGCTCAATGTAAATACAGTTGTCCCTAGGTATATATAGGGGATTGTTTCCAGGACCCCTGCATATTCCCAAATCCACGCATCCTCAAGTCCTGCGGTCAACCCTGTGGAACCCGCCTATATGAAAAGTCAGTCCTCCTTATATTAATATATGGGTTTCTCATCCTGCAAATACTGTATTTTTGGTCCACTTGTGGTTGAAAGAGAACATGGTAGAGGAGCGAACTGGGAAGGGCATGCCTTTTTTAGTATTCCCGTTTCTCTGCTCCCTTTGTAACAAAACTCAAAAAAGAGGTCTTTATTCTCTGTCGCTACTTCCTCTCCTCCAGTCTCTCTTAAATCCACCGCCAATCAGGCTTTCATTCCAGCAAAGCTGCTCATCAAAATCCCTAACCTCCTAACTGGTCTCCCATTCCAACTTTTCCCACAACATATTTATCCTCATCTTACCTGGTCTATCCTTAATATAGCAGTCAGAATGAAACTTGTAAAAACCTTAGATCTTGTCACTCCTCAACAGAGAACACTCCATGGTCTCTCATCTCATTGGGAATAAATGTCAAAGTTCTAGATGTCCTACAAGTCCTTATGTGGTCTGCCTGCTGGCAATACCTCTTACCTACCCTCCTGCCATTTCTTCTACTTAGGTTTCTGGCCCAGCATCACTGGCCTTGCCTACTCACACAACAAATGTTCCTGGAATGTAGCAAATATGTACCCACCTCAGAATCTTTGCATGGATTGTTCCCTTTTTTTCTGGAATGCATGTTCTCTCTCACTTCCTTCAGAGCTCTGCTCAAACCACAGATTGTGAGGACTTCCTGAATATCTTGTCTTTAACAGCATTCCACACTGCTACTCAACATAAAATCCCTCCTCCACCCTGTCTTTTTCTATTCCCTTGCCCTGCTTTACTATCTTTAGAGCACTTACCACTCAACATGTTATATGTCTATTTGTTTGTTTGTTATCTGACACCCTCCATCAGAAGAGATTTAAACTCTTATGAGCAGGGACCTGGTTTTGTTCACTAGTAGCTTCTCAGTAAGTATTTTGGAATGACTGAAATTCAGACACATAAATTCGCCATATTCTAAATAAAACAGATGTATCCACACTGTGCAAATGAGAAAAATGAGACTCAGAAAGCTTGAATAGCAAGCCCTTACAAGTTAGCAAGGAGCAAAGCCAGGATTCAAATTCACGTCATTCTGGCTCCAGAGCCCTGTACTTTTTCTATCATCTGTCTTTATAAAGCGAAAAGCAATGCTAAAATTATTCTACCTTTAGTTTAACAAATTATTTAACCAATTATCTGGCTAACTATTTTTGTGTCAACTTTCCTCTATTTCTTCTCTTGCTCAATTTTTAAAAATGGGAATGCAGTTTTCCAAGTAGCTATTTACATATGCTGAATAAATATTTATTTAAGACAAAGAGTATAAAGGTTTTACTTAAATATGTCTTCTTAGTGAAAGTGAACAATTCTATTTTATGCCTTTGCTTTCTTTTTCTCTCTATGCAGATTCTCATTTCTGTCCCACCTATTAATCTAACATTTGCAATAGCTCTTTTACTAGGTCATTGTTATGGCAACTAACTCAAAGTCTTTACACAACAAATGTAAAGTCACACAAAAAAATTTCATGTTCCTTTGCTATTTGTGGGGCTAAAACATTCTGTATAAATCTCCTCTCCTTACAAAGGTTCATGCTATTACACTTGACTTTTCATATTTCCCTAAACTGCCTGGTAGGAAAGGGTAAATATTTATAACTTTCTAAAATATTAAAAATTTAGACTCAATTTGATAAATTTTAAATATAAAATTTTTTAACCTTTTTAAACTGCTTCATAAATGTTCACCCTTACAAGATCTCATGGTAATCTCACTAAAACATCTTCACTAATCTACATTAATACTTTAATTATAATGGTAAAAATATTGCTACTTGGTGCCAGTTATAAGTTGCTTCAAAGCTTTACTCATATACAGTAATTTTAAGTAGATATCATTTTTGTAAATGTCCCAGATGAAAACAGCAACAAACATTTAAACATCCCACTACATACTTTCCTAATATCAAATAACAAATCTGTTCTCAGAAAATAATCCAAAAAACTTTAAAAAGAAACAAAGTCATATGATCAATGCACCATTATTTACAAATGTGAAAAAAACTGGAACCTAACAAAATGTCCATTCCAAATGTCCCTTACAATTCCAAAGAAAGAGAATGATTAATAAATCATGTTATATACATGCAAGAGAATATTCTGTAGCCATTAAAATTTACTGTTATGATAATAATCTGGTAACATGTAAAATATAATATACTTAATTATATTTATATAACATACACTTAATATATATTATATAAATGTTTACATAATATATAACATATTTAATGTTACCTATATCTTTATATATTATATTTAATATAATAATATAGCATTAAATGGAAAAAATCAAATTAAGACTATGCAAAATGATGTTTACTATGTAAACTATATCAAAAGAAGGAGCTGGAAGGAATATGCCATCAATAGGTAAACTGTAAACATTGCTGGAAGGATTATTGATGACAAACTTTCTTTTCTACAATTTCCTAATTTTCTGAAGGGTATCTATTACTTACATGTTCTAAAAGACTGTAACATTTAAAACAAGGCAGGTTGCTACCTTTAGTGAACACAGTGGAGAGTAGTAGGTAAGCCAAAGAACTCTGGAGCTTGAGTGCCTGGGCTCTCAAGGTCTCATGTGGGCATGGGGCTTAAATTCTTTGAGTCTCAGTTTCTGCAACAGTCAACTGGGGTGATATACGTGACCACATAGAATATTGTGAGAATTAAATAGGATGCTTTAAGTGCTTAGACTGTACTTGCAACACAGTGAGCACTCAATAAATATTAGATGTGTTGTCATTTTTAATTCCAAACTTTTTTGAACTTATGATCTAGATCTTGGAGAGATGAAGATGAATTAGACCTCTTGAAGGAATTCATAGTCTACTAGAAGTATAGCTATAAAAATAAGTACTTTCTAAACATGCTAAATGATAACAGTATGCAACTGGTATTAAGAAAGCATCAAGGAAGTACCTCACTCTGTTCCTACCCAGAATCAAAAAATAATAGTTGAGCAGAGCTGGGTTTTTTTTTTTAAAGATTTACTGAGGCACAGTTTGACATACATTAAACTGCACATACTTAAAGTATATAATTTGATAAGTTTTGACATGTGTTTACTTCTGTGAAAACATCACCACAATCAAGATAATAAGCCTATACGGCACCCCCCATCCCCTTCGGAAATGCCTTTCTTCTGCCTCTCCTTGCCTTTCTCTTTTCCCTGTAACTGTTTATCTGCTTTCTGTCATTATAAATTAATTTCTACAATTTTATATGAATCAAATCATACAGTATGTTCTCTTTTGTCTAGCTTCTTTCATGCAGCAAAATTATTTTGAGATTCATCCCTGCAGTGTACGCAAACACTTCATTCCTTTTTATTGCCAAAGTGTACGTATGTATGGATATAACATGGTTTGTTTTCCATTCACCTGTTGAACATGTGGATTACTTCTAGTTTTGGGGTATTATAAATAAAGCTGTTATGAACATTCCTGCATAGTTCTTTGTATTGACATTTGCTTTCATTTCTCTTGAGTAAATACTTGGGAGTAGAATGGTTATACCTTTGGGTAGACCTATAACATTTTAGAGAACTGCCAAATTGTTTTCTAAAGTGGCTGCACAATTTTAAATTCCCACCAGCAGTATAGGACAGTTCTGATTCCTCCTCATTTTTGTCATTTGGAATGGTCAATCTTTTAAATTTTAGCCATTCTAATAAGTATATAGTGGTATCTCACTGTGGTTTTAATTAACCTTTCCCTCATGTCTAAGGATGCTGTGTACTTTTAATGTGTTTATTTATACCATTCATATATCTCTTTTGATAAAGTACCTATTCCAATCTGTGCCAGTTTTTAAATTAGGTGTTTGTTTTGTTAATACGTGCAAAATTGGTATGAATAGAGATAAATACAGGCATACCTTATTTTATTGCATGTTGCTTAATTGTACTTGGCAAATAATTACATTTTACAAATTGAAGGTTTGTGGCAACCCTGCATCAGGCAAGTCTATTGGGACCATTTTTCCAACAGCATATGCTCACTTCATGTTTCTGTGTCACATTTTGCTAATTCTCATAATATTTCAAATGTTTTCATTATTATTATATCTGTTATGGTGATCTATGATTAGTGATCTTTGATGTCACTATTGTAATAGTTTTGTGGTGCCACAAACTGGGCCCATATAAGGTAGCAAACTTAGTAAATGTTGTGTGTGTTCTGACTGCTCCACCAACTGGCCATTCCCCTATCTCTGTCCGTTTCCTTGGGCCTCCCTATTTCCTGAGACAAAACAGTATTGAAGTTAAGCCAATTAATAACCCTACAGTGGCCTCTAAGTGTTCAAGTGAAAGGAAGAGCTGCAATTTTCTCACTTTAAATCAAAAGCTAGAAATGATTAAGCTTAGTGAGAAAGGCACATCAAAAGCCAAGAGAAGCTGAAAGCTAGGTCTCTTGTGCCCAAGAGCTAAATTGTGAATACAAAGGAAAAGTTCTTGAAGGACATGAAAAGTGCTACTTCAGTGAACACGCAAATGATAAGAAAGTGAAACAGCCTTATTGCTGATCTGGAGAAAGCTTTAGTAGTCTGGATAGAAGATCAAACCAGCCACAACATTCCCTTAAGTCAAAGCCTAATTGAGATCAAGTCCCTAACTCTCTTCAATTCTGTGCAGACTTAGAGAATTGAGGAAGCTGTAGAAGAAAACTTTGAAGCTAGTGGAGATTGGTTCATGAGGTTTAAGGAAAGAAGCCATTTCCATAACATGTAAGTGCAAGGCAAAGCAGCAAGTGCTGATGTAGAAGCTGCAGCATGTTATCCAAAAGATCTAGCTAAGATCATCGATGAAGGTGGTTACACTAAACAACAGATTTTTAATGTAGATGAAACAGGCTTATATTGGAAGAAGATGCCATGTAGACTCTCACAGGAAGTTGTTTCCAATCATCATGGATGACTTTGAGGGGTGCAAGCCTTCAGTGGAGGAGGCAACTGTAGATGTAGTGGAAAAGCAAAAGAACTAGAATTAGAAATGGAGCCTAAAGATGTGAATGAATTTCTGCAATTTAATGATAAAGTTATATTGGATGAGGAGTTGCTTCATGAAAAACTGTGATAGGATTTTGAATGGAATTATACTGAAGTTACAGATCAAATTGGAGAGAATTGATATCTTTATGATATTGAATTTTTCCATCCATAAACATGGTATATATCTTCACTATTTAAGTATTTTGCTATTGTCTGCAATAATGATTTATAATTTTTTCCATAAACATCTCCTATATCTTTTGTTCAATTTACTCTAGATATCATATAGTTTTTTATCATTGAATGGAAATCTCTAAAATTACATTATCTGACAATTTCAAGTATATCAAGAATATTATTGATTTTTGTATACTGACATTATATCCAGTACATGTACAGACATAGACTGAGAAGCACCATGAGTGTGAAATATTATTAATAATAATATTAACAGGTATCCATTCATTAAATGCTTTGTTTTAGGCACAATGCTAATAAGCACTTAAATAATTTCATTTAATCCTCAGAAGAACACTGTGATGCATGTACAACTATTGCCTTATTTTATAGGCTAGGAGATTGAGAATTAGAGTAAGAAAAGGAGTAGACTCCTTCCAAGATAAGGGTCAAGAATATGTATATCCTAAAGGGTTCATACAAATAATGGGATATTTCACAAAAAGGTAAAAAATCTAAATGCACAAAGTAGAAACAAATTATGTTTAAGACACTTATTTAGGAGAAAGAATAAGGGCATCTAACTTTGCAAAAGTTGCTCCACTATAAAAAATTTTTTTAAAAAATAATTCTGCAAATTATATTTGCAAACAGAAAATTTTCTACCAAGTTTAGCACATGCATTACATATGTGTATGCATAGAAACACACAGAGGGTAAGTCCAGCTTTAACTAAGTATAATATAAAGCTTCCCTTGTATTTCTGAATCCACTTATTTTTTGCATTAATAATATTACTGAAATAAATGTATAACCTATATTACTACCCAATAAAGATACGGTATAGTTGGACTCAGAGTCAAGATTCATGGTATTTCCTAAAAGGAAAATGAACATTTGTAAGGCAAAAAAATCCTGAGCAAAATATCAAAGTGATATGATGACACTTTTTTTCCATTTCCTTCCATTTTTATTTATATTATGGCAAAGCTTTTAATGCAAATGCTTTGGGAAAAACATTGTTCACTCATGGGAAGTAGGTAGAGACCTTAATGACCAGTGTTAGGAGAATTCATTCAGACAGCAAATATTTACTAAGCATTTATTATGTACAGGCAGGTTATAATGATCAAAACAAAACAAACAAAAATCCCTGCCCTCATTAACTCACTAGTGGAATCATCTAGTGTATAAACACATATAGAACCTAAGTAACCTAAAATCTGATAAGCAAATTTGTGTTCAAATTTATTAAACGAACTGGTAGAAATAAAGAAAGAAATGGATGGGGTAAGGTAGTAATGGGGGAAATGGGAAGGAAATATCAACAAACATAGTCAGTGATTTTCAGTTCAGCCTTAATTATTTCCTTCACTAATTATTTATGTCTACCATTTTTGTAATACCTCAAAAAATCTGACTGGCAATTTAACTATAGAAAACAACACCACATTTACAGTAAACATCTACTACTAAGATATGGCCAAAGACTATAATCACTGTCCTGCATATACCTTTAACTGTCTTAACCCTTTCATTGTTTTGCTTTGCAAAACCACAGCTATGATTAAAGCCGATACTCGACCTACTCTGCACCCACAGCCATGCTGGAGAACATGTTTGGAGAACAACTACACTCATAAATCACAGCCGCAAACATTAGGTCATTAATTCCGTACAGCAATCATAGCACACTTCCTTAATCTACTCCTTTTTCTAGTCTTTTAGATGACGATCTCACATATTCTCCTCTCTCTTTGAACAACCAACATCTTATCCTCTATCCTCACTTTTAGCTGTTTCGACCTTGCTTCCTTCTTAAGAATCAGCATATGGGTCCTCATATTCACGTGCTCTGCCTTCCCACCTGTTGCTACTGACGACTATCCATGCACTGAGATGCACACCTATCTCTCCACCTGGACTCTAATTCCATTCCTGTTTGCCTAATCAATGACATTGCTCCAGCAAGTCTCCCTCTTTGTCTTACATCATCAATTTTTCATACCTGTAATTTTTCTTATCTTAAAAAAAATCGACCCTGCTTTTCTTGACAGCTACCACCTCATTTCTTTGCTCACCTATACAGCAAAACTCCTGAAAAGAGTTGTCTATATTCACTGTCTCCAATTCCTGTTCTGCAATTTTCCTTTAAGTCCACTCCACACGGGGTTTTGCCTCCATCTGGCCACCAACACTGACCTTACCAAGTTCACGAATGACCTCTGCGTTACAAAATCTAACAGTCCATTCTCAGTCCTCTACATACTTGACATATCTGCCTTATTGATACCATTAATCATTATCTCCTTTAGAATATTTCCTACACTTAGCCTCCTGAACACAATTATCTCTGAGTTTTTCCTTACACCTTGCTGATGGCACCTCTTTGACCTCCTTTGCTGTCTTCTCCTCTTTGACCTTGTATCAGGACGCAAGGCTCCATCCTTGGTCCTTTTTCCTTCTCTATCTACACCCTCTTCATGGTAATCTCAACTGGTCTCATGGCTTGAAATACCATTTATATGCTGACAACCCCCATATTTATGCCTTTAGTCCTGATCTCTCTCCCAAATTCCAAATTCTCATACTTATTTTTTCATTCAACACCTCTAGTTGAATAACAAACATGTTAAGTTTAAAAATGTCCAAAATGTAACTGCTTATTTTCCATTCATACTGCCTCTAGCCACAGTCTTTCACATTTTAGTTTAGGTAAATTCTATCCTTTCAGTTTCTCAGGCTTAGAACTTTGGAATAATCCTTGATATCTCTCTTTTTCTCACATTCTACAGTCAATCTAGCAGGAAATCTTCTTCATCTGACTTTCAACCACTAAAATATATTTTAAAATACATGTACATATTTCTCCCATTGCTACCCCCTGGTTCAAGCCATCATCGGTCTGGGTTATTGAAACAGATTCTTGACTAGGCTCTCTGTCGCTGCTCTTGCCCACTATAGACATTCTCAATGCAACAGCCAGAACGATCCTTCTAAATGTGAAGTCAAATATGTCGCTCTTTGCTCAAATCCATTTTTCTCAGAGAAAAAGCTAAAAGTACCATGATGGCCTATCAGACCATATGCTCTCTCCCCTGATTACTTCTGCGACCTCATTACTCCTTCCCACACTCCCTCATGCCCATCCAACCACACTCCCTTCTTTGCTGTTAGTTGACTATATCAGGCGGAAATATACAAGGAATAGCAAGATGGTCAGTGTACCTGGAGCACAGTGATTAAGGTAGAGATTGGTCGGAGACAGAGTGTTAGAGAGACAGATAGGGACTCCATCAGGTAGAGCACTGGAGGCTGTAATAAAGACTAGATTTTATTCCACACGAGACAGAAATTCTCTGAAGGGTTTTCAATAGGTGAATGTTAATCAGATTTGTCTTAAAAAGATGACTGGACATAGTTAATTTTACTTGGGCAAGGTAAAATTTCATAAATTGAGTATAAGAGAAGAGAAGAGAAGAATTTCAGTAGTCCTGGAAAAATATAACTGTGATATATACCACAATGATCCGATTTAGGGGCTATTATTTTTTTATTTCTGCATACTATGGGGGTACGAATCTTTAGGTTACATTGCCCTTGCCCCCGCCCCCAGTCAGAGCTTCAAGTGTGTCAACCCCTAGACGGTGCGCATCACATTCATTATGTTTGTATATCCCCATCCCCTCCTGCCCGCTCCCATCTGCCTGACATCCGATAAATGTTATTCCTATATGTGCACTTAGGTGTTGATCAGTGAAACCAATTTGCTGGTGAGTACATGTGGTGCTTATTTTTCCATTCTTGGGATACTTCGCTTAGCAGAAATTAGGGGCTATTTTGAAAGTAGAACTGAAAGGACTTGCTGATGAAGTTCAAGAAAAAGAGAAAAATCAGTTATTAAAAAACTGTCTAATTTTGTTTCATTGTGAACATGACCAGACTAAAAACCATCTTAATTTAGCCGAAAAACTTCTCACAATGCTAAGAATAAACTTGCACTTCTTTAATTCAACCTCAGTATAAATCCAATGTAATACCTTATTTATATGGATTTAAAATAAAGGAGTAATTATAGGGAAACTTTTTCATAAACTCTAGCTATATACAGGAAAATAAAAGGATGTTAAGCTTGAAAGAATAGTGTTAGGTCTGAGCCAAAGAAAGAATATACTAAAATATGTCTTCTTTTTTAATATCTACTATTCATAAACTGGTATTCTTACATGAATTCAATAATTCAAACATTCAAGAGCCTCAGTAAGTTAAGTCTTCTGAACAAGAAATGGGATGACAAGTGTTTTAATGGGAGAAAACTTATCTTGACCATGACCAGGTTACCAGTTCACAAAGGAGACATATCACTGAAACACTGTCTGATCCTATGCAAAAGGTCAGAGATTTTCTCTACTACTAGATCATCTAGATAAATCCATCCTAAGTCACCAGTGACAGAAATGCTTTACTTTGATTTAAAACATTGATAACAAAACTAACACAGAATTAAAATATTTTTAAAACACCTTACTCTGGCAGCAGAAGCAAAAGAATCAGGGCCATGAGCTGCATTTCTTATGCCATCTGTTCCAAAGAGGGCTCTAATGCTTCCAGAAGCATCTGTGCGTGCCACCCCAGAGTTTGCAGGTCCAAGCAGTCTTTTCCATTCACATATAGCATCATCTCTTAAAATCTCCATGGCAATAACAGGACCACTTGTAATAAACTGGATCAGCTCACTACAAAATAGGTAAGAGATTAATTTGCTTCTTTTTTCTGTCAACCTAGATATCTCTTTTAACAACAAGGATATATTTAAATTTGAACATTTCAACATAGACATTAATATTATGATCTCAGAATTGTTGGACATAGTGAATTTTACATAGGCAGGATAAAATTTTAATAAATTGAGTGTCTTGCAGTGGTTCAATTCACTATAGATCACTAATAATGTCAAATCAATTACTGTTGGCAGAAAAATCACTGTTGGGTTACATTAAGACTATTTCATTGACTTAAAATGCATAATGTTGATCTGTGTTTCTCCCATTGCTCTAAAAGGTACAGAGGATTTCCTTTTTATTTTCATGTGGTTTACCACTGCAGTCGACTACAATTTCATAATAGAGAAATTGATGACAGTGATGGATGCCTTGTAATATATTTTGAGTAAGAATTTAATTCTTTTTGTGTAGAACTATTAGAATTCAAAGACTGACAAGGAATTCTCAGTTAATAAACACTCAGTTAGTTTAGTGATAAAGAAAAAAGAAATCAACAGGCCTTCAAGAAATATCCTGTATTAGCGTAAAAGTACTGAATACTCCTACCTTAAATTATTAAAGCATACACATAGGTTCTTAATTAAAAATCCAGCACTGAGTCACAGTCCCCCAAGGTGTAAAAAACAATACCTCATTTTATTTTTCCATTTCTATGTGTGTACAAGGCAGCAATGATAAGTTTAGCTGAAATAAGGGATACCCTCCCTCCTCCTGTGTTAAGCAGGAACAAAGCACTGCTTAAAGTAAGCCCACGTTTCTCTCTCATCCAAAGTAAAGACAGACTAGGACCCTCTTGAGGAAAGGAGCATGGTGTGACAGGCCTGCCCTTTTGTGCCTCTTATGACTATTTTACACAGTTCTTTCAGCAATACACCATGTTATATGAGCTAACTCCCTTTAGTACTTCCTTTTTAAATCACTACAATTCATTTTGAAGAATATTTCTAAGAAATAGCATGTACAAAGAAGTATTCACGCCCTCTACCCTAAGAGACCCATGAGGACCTCCTCATATACATTCTCCTAGGCCTTAGCTGCCAAAACAAACAAAAAAACCCAAACCAACCATTAGATTTAAGGAACCCAGACACAGGGAAAAAAACTACATATCAGAATCTGTGCTATGAAACAGGATTTTTCCCTCGAGAAATTTATACTCTAATGTCCTGTTAATACAGAATTCTCAAAACACAGAGTAGAATAAACCTATACTCTGAGTGTGGCATGTAATAATACAGGGAATGGTATGACTGATCAAAAGATACTGCTTCAACTTCATGAAACGCTTTCCAATTACTTCAGCTAATCTTTTGTTATATTTTTGCCAATACATGGCAACTAGTTAATTCATCCATTTAATAAAATTTACTACACATGAATTACATATAAGACATTAAACTGGCAGTTGTAATTCAATGTTACAAACACACGCAAAGAGCATAACAAATAATAATTTCTACCAATTTCCTAGAAAATTGTATATGCCTATTCTAATAAGGCTTAGAAACATTTTATGATGCTTGATTTTAAATCATCTATAACATAATAATTTTCTTATATAAAACTTAGGAAAAAACCCACTACTCTGTGTAGGGTACCAAATGGCATGTCTGTTGTAGCAACTTGGCTAATACGACATTATTCTTTATTAGAAATGTAAATACTCCCTTGTCTGTCAATAGTAATATGAGGATGCACAATACTCACTTAAATGTAATTATATCCCAAATATTTATAATATTGAGTTTTAACATATATTATTTGCTATATTTCAAGAAAAAAATATATATCAAAGTATTTAGTTGAAATACACGGGTTCTATGAACATTGTTTTATGTATACAAGTTTACCAAAATAAGAGAGTTTGAAAGCACAACAAAATATTCAACATAAAATACCATTTGTACTCTATTTTTAAACCACTGAAATCTGAATAGAAAGCTATCTTCTTTGTAACTTAATCAAATTACCCTATTTACTACTAGTTAAAGTTTAAGATATTTAATGATGACATATAAGAATTCTTATCTAACAAAAGAGAAAACAATTCTTAGAAAAGAATTCTGTGCAGTTTCAAGAGGTTACTAGGGTCTTTTTGAGAATTATTCTCATGTAACAAATTTTTGAATTGTAAAAATGTAACTGTTTATTTTCTAGGATAGCCTCCATTATATACCACTAACCCCCAAATTAGCACCTACTTAAAAAAGGGCCTTGATTGGTGGTCTACAAGAAAATCCATTGCTTCTTTCCTATAAAATAATCAAAATGACAATAGTTAAGAATTACATAAGAAGATAATTATTTAGTTTACATTAATAAAATGAAATCACTTAAATTTATTTCATCTGTATGTGAATTAATAATTTTTCACCAAGTATTCTGTCAAATCCCTCCCTTTCTGAAAACATTTTGCAAGTATGAGTCATATCTATGTTAAATATAAAATTAAAGTGAATGTAAGAGGCAATATTTACTTTCCTACTCATGTTATATATCATCTATCTTCCTTTTCACCAGCATCTGTAACATTCTAAAAACAAAATTTAACATTTGGCCAATACTTTTTTCCTTAAAGTGAACATAAATTACATCAAAAAATGCAAAGCCTTTATTTTATTTTTTTAGAGACAGGGTCTTGATATGTTGTCCAGGCTGGAGCGCAGAGGCATGATCATGGCTCACTGTAACCTCAAACTCATGGGCTCAAGCAATCCTCCCACTCTGGCATCACAAAGTGCTGGGATTACAGGCATGAGCCACCATGCGTGCCTGGCCCAAAGCCATCCTCTAATTCCAAATTTGTCACTTTCTTCTACAGGCTTTAAACTTGAGAATTTAGGCTAGAATTTTAATTTGGTAGTTACAGTTTTCTTTCTTAGCTAGATCTCTCCAAAGGAAAGACTAAACACTTGTGTTTTTAAAAGCTGTGTGACAAATTATGTATATTAATGCATTCTTACTGGTTAGTAATGGATTGAAAACTAATGTTTTAACTGACATCACCAAAAAAGGGAAGAATATGGAGATATTCATAATTAAGAATTTATTAATGGTAACACAAATCTACTTTTTAAGTTTATATTCCCACTAAAGACTATCTATAGAATGTGTTGAAACATCACTATGTATCCCGTAAATATGTACAATTATTATATGAAATTTACAAAATAAAGAAGAAAAAGGGAAAAAATAAAAAGAAAAGAAAAAAAAATTTTCTTGTAGTCCTCAGATAAACTGAGGCTGGAGGATCCCTTGAGCCTAGGAGTTCAAGTCCAGCCTGGGTAACACAGAGAGACCCTGCCTTGAAAAAATTAATTAATTATTTTAATTTAATTAAAAAGTTAATTTAGTCTCCTCTTCGAAAAAAAGAATGTCTATAGAGACAATAAAAGAATAATACATTTTAAACAGATTCAGCTGAAAAGTCTAAGGAATTTTTTTTTAAGCAAATTAGGTGTCTCAAAATTGTATAGTTTTCTCAAAGCCATTAAATTGAGGTCACAATATTGACAAATAAACATGAGCATCAAATACTTTTAAAAATAGCAAAGAAGTTAAAGTGTTCCCTAGCAAAGAATCAACAATTACAGGCTTGAAAACTAATTTGGAATGCAATGTTTTTGAAGACTTTATCAGCCTATTACAAAATGAATTCACATAACAGTTTATATAAGGGCATATGCTTATTCTAATCGAATGTACTGAAATATTCCTTTGGCTATGAAAAGATTACTAAAATATACTATGCCAGTATAGAAAACAAAATTCATCCCAAGACATGGGGAGGGGAAGAAAACTCACATTTTTTCTAGAGTTAATTATAGCCACGATTAAATTATATTTATTCTTCACAATATATTAAAATAGGTATGATCACCTTTATTTTACATATGAAAAGAATGAAGTTCAGCGTGGATACATAGTTTGTCCAGGTCAAAGAGCTAGTAAGGGCAAGACAAGGGGATTCAAACCCAAATCTCTCTGACTGCAAATTTCTGACTGTTTATGCTCTTTCTATACTATCAACTGCAGGAAAAAAATTCTAGAGGGTAAGGAGAAGAATTCACAAAAACGAGATACTGTCTAGATGGTTTTACAAGCTAAAATGGGGTAAAACTGAATGTCTAAAAAACTCATGTGGGAAGTAAATTAGAAGAGTTAGCAGACGAGTACTAAAACTACCAATTCTAAACCTTTCAAACACAAAAAACTAAACCACTAAAAAGGAAAAAACAACCACAATCTTTAGTATCAATGAAAAGAAAAATCTTAATACATTACTAAAAGTGTTTCAATGTTTTCTTCCAACATGTCACTGATTCCATAGTTATCTCCATTCGAAATCTAAAATTAAAACCAGGATGAGAGTTCATAAATTGTTCCCTACCATTCTTATCTAATTCCTCCATTAAAAGGTTTAGAAGAAGACAGATATAAACAAGTGCATCACTAACAAGAGAAGTTTTTTGTTATGTTTTGTTGTGGGGTTTTTTTGTTTGTTTTTTTGGAGACCGAGTCTTGCTCTGTCGCCCAGGCTAGAATGCAGTGGTATGATCACAGCTCACTGCAACTTCAAACTCCTGGGCTAGAAATACAAATTCAGATAGAACTTAGCTGCTGTCTTCTAGATATTGTCATGATGTAGGAACTGACATTTGAACAAATACTTTTAGACAAGATTTATACAATGAGAGACACTCTATGGGTTTCTCATGCTCCAAATGTGCCTTTCTGGGTGTGCCAGCAATGCGAGGCCCTGATTGCTCTTTATCCTAGTCATTTCTCAAGGTTGTGTTTACAATGAACAACCTTGAGGGATGAGGTAATATATCTCTTCAGTACAAAAAGCAGGCTTGTTTACTGCTTGCTAATGAAACGGTTGGTAACCCAAGTTCACTCTTCCTCGGTTGTGATACAACCCACTGTGTACGCAGCATCCACCCAGGCCTATGTCATTTTATCCCTACAGGACACGGAGGCAAGGGGAACCAACACAGTTGGTAGCCCATCTCTTCTTCCCACTGGCACGTCCCCACTCCAGGCCTCCATTATCTGTCCTATGCTGGACCACAGCAGTCATCTTCTACTGGTCTCTACTTCCAGTCTTGCCTCTTAATAATAGACTTTTCTTCCTTCAGGCAGAGTTGTTTCTCTAACGTGCAAATCTGATCATGTTACTCTTCTGCTTAAACCTTTCGGGGGTTCCCCATTGTCTTCTGGATCAAGTTCAAACTTCTCTGCCTGACCTATAAAAACGATAAAAGGAAAGAGGTGCGGATGGGGGGCAGTCGAACACTCTGTTAAAACACTGTGGACACAAGATGTTTGTTTACGGTGAAATCTGTCTTCCTGAGGGGCCAGTAAAAAGGGTTTGATAAGAGATTAGTGGTCAGAGGTATAGTCAGAGGACTACAGAGAAAGAAAGTATACAACACTAAATAAATAAATATGTGTGTGGACAAGTAATTAGAAGGGTTTGTATTTGTGGCCCTCTAAAGGATGGAGAGGTTTATAAGGCATGGATGGAATTAATAAGCCTCAAGTTTCCAAGGAAATATTAGCAAATATATTCCCTATGGTGCTCTTAAAGTGTTAATTGGTTCTAGTGTCTTTCTTCATGTGCTATAGAGCCATTACGGAAAACAAGCTGCATCTTTATCACAGGAAGTCTGATGCCAAGTCATCGAACGTGAGAGGTGTGGAGACATAAGACGCAAGTAACCCTCTTAACTTTATGATATAGGTACTTTTATATCACAACTTTATGAAATAGGTACTCTCATTCTGCAGATGAAGAAACAAGCACAGTGGTAACTTGTTCGGAGTCATACACCTTGTAAGTGGCACAGGTACAAGCGATCTGCCTCTAGACACTGTGCTCTGAAATGTCAGCCTCCTGCCTCTCTAGAAAATATATGAACTGGGAGATCTTACATAGGGGAAAAGTTAAAATTAGCATATGTTGTTTTCGGGATAAAATTGAGGGTGTCTTGTAAGGTTTCTAGCATCAGACAGATCAAAGCCAAGTTGAATGTCCACTGCTATCCACTGTCCCTGTTCTCAAAGAAAGAAAACTGCAACTGACCCATGGAATAGACGCCCATAAAGCGATGATTTCTTGAAGCAGTAGAAAGACACCTGACCAAAAACAAACAAAAAAACTAGTGGAGAAACGTAGGACACTACAGGAGCTGGCTCCGCCTACCTGCTACATTCACGCCCCCGCAGATACCCGGGCTGCTGTCACAGTCCACAAGCCTCTACCCTAATAGACAGATGCCCATCTCCCTTCTCCACCCTCTGGAATGTTGCAGTCTTTGCTTTGCTTACTTGGCAGAAATTTTTAAAAAGTAAGTGTCCAATATCATAGAAAGATCACTTGTGTGTTTTTTTTTTGAAAGGCTCTCTAAAAAACTGAAGAGAAAGTTGTCCCAATCCTCTATTCTTTGTTTGGATGTTGTGAATATTTTCCTTTCCATTGACAAGGTAGAAACACAATTTTACCATGGGGTTGGAGTTACTTACTTCGTGACAGAAAGGGCTAAATAGGATGCGTAAGTCTTATTTTCACTAAATAAATTAGAAAATATCTGGTCAGATAGGTTGGATTGCTTTTCAGAGTAGTAAATAGATATACTTACCTATTGTATATATTAAGAGGAGCTAAGGAGCATCCCCTTGTCAAATAGAAATAATGAGATATTCATTTCCTCTATCACTTTTATATAGTGTTATAATTGTATATTAAGGAGAGATTATAATTATCAAGCATGGGTGTTATAAGAGCAGATGGGGCTATAAAAGATAATAGTTAAATAAATAGTTAAATGAGACATATGTAATTTGATGACTCCTAAGTGTTTATAGTTGGATGGTTATTTATGCATCTGATCACCTATTGTTTTGTTGTTCTCGTTCCAGTAAGATACACTATTCTTTGCCATTCAGTGGGAGGTTTCTTATTTCAAACAATGACATGAAAAGCAGAAGATCATTTTTTAAAAAGGAACCTAGACATTACATAACTGAAAACGATCAACAGATTACCTTGAAATCACCATCATTTTGAGTTTGGTTAGAGTAAATCCAGCTTTGTTTATTATTTCAATTATTTCTCCAGCCTTTGATACTGCGTCTGGTTTAATCAGAGCTAATGTTCTGTAAAGAAATAAAGAATAGGTTTGAAAATAAATATAGTTCAGTAGTTTTTATTTATAATTCCCAAGCAATGGTAGTTCCCTTAACAATCATCCCAGATTATCAAAATTTGAAATTAATTATACGGTCCTATGTGGCTATATATGAAGAAGCCTGGTCTAGCCTCCCTAAGGATGGGAGACCACAGGAAAGAGAAGCATAGCTTCTCAGCTGAGCACAGGCTCCAGCTCATCCTCTAGCCGAATGCAGCTGTATGAATGATCCCAGGTGAAGCCACTACCCAGCCAACCTACAGAACCTCGAGAAATTGTTGTTTTATGCCACTGCATATTGGGAGAGAAGTGTATTAAAGATATCTTTTAAAAACTTACACAAAGTAAGTTTAGTATTTTTTAAGTTTTAGTATTTCTCCCAAAGAAATCAAAATTAGACATCAAATTTAGAAAGAAAAAAAAACTTAGGGAAAAAACATTAAAATTTTTATTTTCAATATGCCCGTATTAGAAAATAGAAATTTAAATTTTCTATTTCTTAGAATACATTTTATATAAAGGATTAATCTGTAAAATGTTGCACTAAATATATTAATAGCTTGCTTTTTGTTCTCTTAGATTTCAACATACGTATGCTATGCAGTCAGTTCAGCATTGATTTGGAAACAATTACAAATTCTTCTCTTGACTCTTTATTCATAGCATGGGTGATACACAAAGAACCAAATGTCTTCTTACTCAGCAATGCATATGAATAGCAAGCACCATGCTAACTTTTAAAAATATCTTTTCCTCCAAGAGGATATATCAGAACAATGCACTTTTCCCCTCTGAAGTCTCAGAAGTAACAGGAATGTGGAGAGAGAGACCATCTTAGTGTCCTCATTTTACTGATGAGAAAAGTAGGCCTAGAGAGGTAACATGCCAAAGGTTACATGGCTGGTCAGTACCATGTTTGGGACAAAACATCCAACTTACCAGACTTCCACGTCTATGCTCCTTCCACATCACAATACTATTAATATTATTAAAAAGGGGCATCATCACCAAACCCTCAAGAATAATATTTGCAAATACAAGATAAAACCCAGATTAGTTGGAGTAGTTCAGTTTATATGATGAAGAATTACTGCAACCTTCCCTTCCGCATTTCCAATTGTTCTGACAACACTGGCATTAATTCAAGGAATCCATATAAGGAGAACAGTTGGCTTTTTCATAGTTGGCTTTGTTCACCAACAAGACAAACATAGCTGAAAATATAATTAAAATACCCTTACTTACATTAACTTATGGCTGGGATTTGAAACTGTAAATAACAAATCGTTCATCTAAATTTGTTTATTAAAAACTATAGCAGATAATCTTTTTCTTTATTTTGAAGCAGATGAGTCACTTATATTAATTTATATTATATGGTATCATAGAAAATACAGTTAAAACTCTTTAGTTTAAATTATTTAAATATCATAAGCCAAACTAATCTATAAATTGTTTATGCTACACTCTGAAAGAACATTTCACTAACCATAGCTCTTAAAGAAAATATAAAACATAGTAGTAATCAATTTCTGTAAACAAGATACAATGTGAAAAGTACAAAGCTGACAGAACTTATTTTAAAATATAATTTCATTTTCTGTTTAAATGCCTGCAGGAGACAATGGGTTGATTGCATTTCATTACATGATTACACTAAATAAACTCCTCTGTCTTATCTTTGTGGCTTAATTGTTCAGCAGGTAATAATTAAATGTATTTTACAGGGGAAATAAGACAGACATCAGGAATCATATATGCTATTTAAAAGTAAAGATAGCACATAAACAAAAGGGCCACAAAAATATTAACATATTAATAGTGCCTCTGTTACCTACTGCTGCATAACAAACCACCCCAATATGCAGTGGCATAAAACAACAATTTCTCGAGGTTGGCTGGGTAGTGGTTTCACCTGGGATCATTCATACGGCTGCATTCGGCTAGAGGATGAGCTGGAGCCTGTGCTCGGCTGAGAAGCTACGCTTCTCTTTCCTGTGGTCTCCCATCCTTAGGGAGGCTAGACCAGGCTTCTCCATACACAGCCACACAGGGACCAGTGAACATGCACTTATCAAGATCCCCCTTGAGGCACATTTGCTGATATTCCTTTGGCCAATGCAAGTCACATGGTCAAGCCCAGAGTCACTGTGAGAGGAGACTAGACAAGGACATGGTTTCCAGTAGGCATGATTTTTATGGTTATTATTTTATTTTGATTGGGTCAGACTATTTTTTTTTTTTTTTTTTTTTGAGACAGAGTCTCACTCTCTTGCCTGGGGCGAGTGCCGTGGCGTCAGCCTAGCTCACAGCAACCTCAAACTCCCGGGCTCAAGCAATCCTACTGCCTCAGCCTCCCGAGTAGCTGGGACTACAGGCATGCACCACCATGCCCGGCTAATTTTTTTTTTCTATATATATTTTTAGCTGTCCAATTAATTTCTTTGTATTTTTGGTAGAGACGGGGTCTCGCTCTTGCTCAGGCTGGGGGGTCAGACTATTAACCCTATTATTGGACACATATTATATCTAGTTTAAGTGAAAATTTAAAGTAATCTTGAACTGAAGTGTATGTAAAGTGCCTATCACAATGACTGGGACATAGCATGTGCTCCATAAATGAACACTATATAATTTATATAATAAATATAATATTTATTAATCATAAATAAAAGAATTATGGTTGGCATTTCCTTAATCCCATAGACTTCTACCATGAGATCTTATAATAATAAAAGATTCCTATTTATCTAATATCCTAATTTTTTCCTATTTCACAGTTATCTTGGGAATTTTTGTTCTTCCTTTCTTACGATGCATTCACTACCCTTCTTAACCATCACCACCTGTGTATTAATACCACCAGATCACCTCAAGAATTATAAAGGGCTTATAAAGAAAGGATAGGGAAGTCACAGAAAGAGATACCATATTACTATGGAGGTGACTCAGATATTAAGCAATCAGCTAGTTATTTGGGTATTAGACCTCAAAAAATAGTTGAACTGAATTTTTTCCTATTGAATTAAACAGTTTTTGTAGCTTTTTATACATATACCTTTAATACATATTATACATATATCCGCCAATGATCCCTGTTTTTAATGATAGCAACAATCCCTGCACAGATGCAAAAAAAATTTCCGAAACCATACAAAATATAAGCGACAGAAATTAGAGCCAAGAAAGATGACAAAGGAATTAAAATTTCATTTCAAATATAGTTAATTCTAGTCTCAGAAAGATAAAACTCATAAAGGTAGAGACTGAAAATTAAAATGTCATCTTGATAATATTGAAAATTGACATTCAGAAGAAAAACATTATCGAAAGTCTTTGTTTTCTATATAGCCTGATTTTCAGCTGCATCTCCAACTTGTTCTGTCTCTCTTCTAAATCAAAACTGAGAAGAAGTCAGAATGACAAATGTAGCTTTGATAAACAATAGAGAGAAGAGAGACACATGTGGAGGGCAGGATGCTGCAGTTTCTCTACTTTGCAAGCAATGGGAGGGAGAGAGGACGGCAGGAATGCAGCCAGTGGGAAGCTCTTCTTCCAGACATACCATACCTCCAGACATTTTCAATGATGTAAACTCATTCATTCATTCATTTAACAAAGTTTTCTGGCCCACACCCTGTAAATAATTTACTGTTTGAGGTATCACTACAACAGTTTTAAGGGATACAGTTATGAATAAGACAGATCAGTTTCTTTATATGAGTTTTTTCTTTTTTTTTTGTTACACTCATTAATGTCTTTCTTCAACCAATCAGTCATTCAACATTTATTGGACATATATTATGTCTGTGAATAAAGCTCCAGGGTAGACAACATTAGTTATAAACAATGTAGAACTTCCTTGCCTACTGGATTAAAGGTCATCATTTGAGAATAGGGAGGAAATGGAAAAAGAGAAGAGTAGATAATAAATTTTAGATTTTATTCACTAATTCATTCAGCTAACACAGACAAGGTGCTTACAATGTGGGAGGAGATGTGCTAAGTGTCACAGGATATATAAAAATGAATTAAGACAGAATGAGGACATGCACAACTATGATTTATCAATTAAAAAATTGAAAGAAAAAAAAAAGAATTAGGACAACCATTTTCCAGGTCCTATCCATTCTCCTATGGTTAAATCCTCCCATTCTTGATGCAGACTAACTTTGGACCCAAAGTCAAATGAAAAAAAGATTATGTAATTGGTTTCTTACTTTTCTTTCCTACTGCCCAGCTGACGAGCTGTATATTGATCTCCATAGTCAATTAACACCAGTTGTCGAGAAAAGACATTCACTTTGTTGCCTATAAATAAATCTTCCAAGTGCAGGTTATCATATTTGGTGCGTTTCAAAAAGGTACGATGATTCTTTACATCATGCTAGAACCAAAAACAACAATAAAAAAAGTAATCAGTAAGGAATATTCATCTGATTATAAGGTAAAAATAGTTCTTAATTCTGTCTTATCAAAGACAGGTTACATTCCACTCCCTTTTTGCTATAAATACAAATCATACATTTTTTTATAACTTTGGTATTTCGTAATCCAATCCAGTAATGACATAAAAGCTTCTTATTGGAAATTTAATACTTAAAACCTGAATATAAAGATCTTTTATTGCCAAATTATTCAGTAAATTAGTGCCTATAAATCCCAAAAAAAGATAGTCATACACCCAAATTCCTGCTTTCTTATGTATACAAAATCCCAATACAAAATAGATCTATTTGTTAAAAGTGTTGCCAACGAAAGGACACAAATAAATAAACAAGACTGTCTTAGTGCAATCCTCTTCAATTTGACTTCTTGATAGCAAAGCAATAATGGTGGCATATTTATGAGCATGATAATATTTATCTATAACAATTTATCAGTTATTGCTTAACCTAAAACATAAATAATCCCACTTCAGTTTTCTAACAAAGCATATTTGCCTATTTTTGACATTAAAAATAAAGGCACAAAGTTATCTTATACTAGAATTATAATGAACAAAAAAGAATTCATACATATAAAAATGTATTTTAAAAAGTAATTATATAAAAGGCAAACCTATTCCTCTCCCTATCCACATTTACCCCTTTTGCCAACATTCAAGCAAAGAAAGGCGTATTTACCATTTCAACAGACCCATCCCCTGGGTAAAACAGAAGTTCGAACCGTCGAAGAAGTGAAGCATTTGGATCATACCATTCTGCAATGAAAACGAATCTTTCGCTATGATTCTGCAAAGAAAGACAGAAAAATTTTAACACTAACATACTAAGTACTCTTACATAAGTCATACAAAATAAAGGCAAGAATTACCAACTATTTGCAAGAAACAAATTTGCTACTACCTATTGTATTGATTTTTCTGCTTTTCAACAAAATCAGTTATCAACACACCCTCAGAAACATTAAGTTTTAATTTCTCATTAAATAACCTTAGATTTCTCAAAGATGACTTATGAATTTAGTACACAGCCATTCAATCATCCTGAGTAAATTTACATATTTTAAGAACCTGAGCTCCTGATCTGACTACTCTAACAATTCAAAGCCCTTCTAAAACTAAGTTTACATACAAAGAGATTATCAATGAACTAATAAAAGAAAGAATTTCTGAGAGAATAGTTCTCCATTACAGGAAGTTTTAACTTTCCTGAATTTAAGAATCTAGCAGTATTAGAATATTGTCATTAAAATTACAGCAAACATCCTTTCTCTCCTCAGTAATTTCATATGATAGTATCTTTTCATAGACATAGTAGGAGAATGCTTTAGTCTAGGACCTCTAAGAAGCAACTGCCAAGGCAGGATTGAACATACAAGAATTTCATTAAGGGAAATTCCTGTAATAGAAAATGGGGAGGGAAAAGGAAGACCAGGAAAGCTGGCAGACCACAATGCAAATGTGACCCGAGTGGAGGAGAGGGGCAGGGAAGGTTAGCTGGACTCATCCGGGATTACTATACCATCTGAGGAAGGTTCAGCAAGCCCATCAGGGAGTGCTCGAGCCAGGGAGCAGTCAGAGCAGTGCCATGACTCCCAGGGATGGGGAAGGCCAGCTGTAGCATCCCTGCATCCCATGCAGGGATGGGGTCCAGCTTTAGCATCCCATCTTCTCAGCTACTGGCTGGGAACGGCCCTTGGGAAGTAAGTCCAAAGCACAAAAGCAGAATGGATTTCAGAGCACAGCAGCTGGGACCTCGGTCATGTAAGCTTTCTGTAGTTGGAGGTCTGTAAGGTACATTCTTATGGGTACCACAAAGAATAAAATGAAAAAAAAAGTCAAATATTAGCCCTTACCTATTAGACAGGATTTCTCATTACTACATAAGTTAGTAGAAATATCCCAGCCCCAAAGGTCCTTCATTACAATAAGCAAATGAAGATATAAGGAAAAAGAGAATCTAGGAATTTTGTTGCTGATTCTAGATTTGCCATCTGATACTCTGGTTAGAGTCTATGTTTGGGTTCTTTTTTCTGTTAATAATTGACTTTAAATTCTAATGGCAGAAGTTGGATGTCTAGTCATGTTTATGATTTTATTCATGAACCACAACATAGATGAGTAATTTTTAAGACACTATTTTATTTTTCCCACAAAAAGACACATTTAAACAATGCTTATTAGTCAAGAGAAAATAAATGTAAAATAAAAGACATATTATGACATTTATAAAAGCCTTTCTTACAATGTTTTTCATATTGATTGTAACAATACAACTCTTTTGAATTTAGGTTTCACTGTGCATTCTAGTGCTGTACTTCACTTTTAATAAAAAATTTAAATAATTTTTAATAAAAATTTTTTACTATCTCTAGTAAAATATTCACTGAAATATATAATTGAAATATTGCCTTCACTAAGATAAATAAAAGTATAAAAATGGAAGAAATGACACATCTAACTAAGGCAAATGAAAAACCAATGAAAGTTGGTACTTGATTTATCCAAGTAGCCTAATAACCAAACTTGCTAATCACACCCTTTAATTCTGAGTAAAGCAGCAGAAATTTGTACAATACACCATCCAGAAAACAGTTTTAATACAAAGAAAATAAACTGAGGAACTACTGCTTCTGGCTATGACAAAGTGACTTATAGCCAACCAATGTAACTGTGTAAGAATAACTAGAAAAGTACGATATTGAAGACCCTGGAGAGCTTCTAAGGCAGCCAGGATATGAGGATCGAAGTTGCAGGAAGACAGGAAGCCCACTGAGATGAGCCCAACATTCTGTGTTGCTTTAACCCTGAGGACATGTGATGAGTGTCAAGTCAAGTGGGCAAGAGACTGAGAAGTCTAAGAAGCTGGCAGAGAAATCCTGTCAAGGGGTATAGAAGACAGCACAAAAGTGAACTCAAACCTATGTTTGTCCCGTTGAGCTTTTGGAAACTATTAATAACTCCCAAGCAGAGACTGTTCAAGAGAAAAGGTTTATTACTCCAAGTACAAATTGTATTCATACTTGATTTAAACTTAGCTTTCAGTTTTACCTCTACAGTCAAAATTTTGGTTACTTCCTAGAGTTAAGAGGACTATCTACGGATATAACAGTGGTACATCTGGACTTGACACAAAACATCCCATTCAGGTTGGAGACAGGGTCTCACTCTGTCGCCTAAGCTGGAGTGAGGTGTTATGATCATAGCTCCCTGTAATCTCAAACTCCTGAACTCAAGGGATCCTCCAGCCTCAGCCTCCAGACTAGCTGGGATTAGGATGGTCTTTCAACTACCTGCCTGAAACACAGGCACACACACACTTACACACACCTCCCAGACCAAAGTTGCCTTTGAAATTTTAAAATTTTTACTTTTTAACTTTGTCGAGCCAAGTCTAGCAAAGAACTTGATTTCTTTTTCTACCAAACGACAGCAAAGCTGGATATCATTTTGTTTGAACTCTTCATTTTACGGATAAAGAAACTGATTTCCAGAGCATGTAAATTACTAGCATAAAGTCACAGAGCTAGTGAGTAACTGAGCCCAAACTGGAAGCTATGCTTCCCATGACTCAGATCTTTCCAAATATCACCAGGCTTCCAAGGCCAACTCAAATGGGAGAAACTAAAACTTTAGTAGCACATACTGATACCTCGAGGTTTTGTGCCACAGATGTTCTGATGAGAATGTCACAGATGAGAATAATTACACGGACAATCATTCATTCCCTCTTCATTGCAGCTTTGTTTTTATCAGTAGTACTTTACGAAGAACATTTAAAGATCACATTGCATGAAAAAGAGAATGTTTCTTAAAGAAGCCTGATAATTTTTCCTCTTTTGAACATTTTAAATACAATTTATACATAATAAAAGCTTATCCCAAATCACACTTTGTTCCAGAAGTCTTAAAGTGTGTGTGTGTGTGTGTGTGTGAAAGACAGAGAGAACCTTCCTAAACCATCAGTCTTAATGGTAAATAATATAAACATTTTTATATTATAACATGCATGTGTATATTATTGAGTAGAATGTAAACTTCATGTAAGGTATAAGATAAATAGGTGATTTTAAGGAAATGATATCTGAAGGACAATCAAGGCTTTGAGAACTGAATTAAACCACACTTCTCTCCGCTACTGTTCAAAGAAAGGCCTAGCTCTACAATGGATCATGTGAAACAATTTTTTTCCATGCACATGTATTTAAAAAACATCCACGCCCTCAGTTCAAGAGGAAGTTTAACTAAGCTTATGCCACCAAGTATAACTGTACCTTGGCCTCATACTTTTCAATATTACTGATCAAAAAGCCATTCCACCCTTGATGACACTATGACAATCTATCAAGAAATACCAATTGGACCTATCACTACCAGTATTGCTGAGTGCAAAGAATGTGCCAAACCAAGAAGTCTTGTTGCTGCTACTATCGCTGTTATCATTTGCTGGCAGCCTACAGCAAGTGACATGTCCCTGAAATGTACTGCTTAAAGAGAAGATCCAGAAAGTTATAAAGAGTTTTTTCTGGGGGTTGAAGGGAATACCTCAGAATGTCTAAGAGCATGGGCTCTAGAATCAGATAGACCTGGGTTTTGTGATGGTGGACAAGATACTCAACCTCTCTAAGCCTCAGTTTCCCCATCTGTAAAATGGGAATAGTAATAGCAGTTTCCTCATAAGGTAGCTTTGGGGATTAAACGACTTAGTGTACATGAAGCACTTATGATTTCTGTTGCCTAAGTCTCCCACAGCAGTGATGGTTCTTTATAGGCCCATGTGTGACTCTAGAGCTGCAATACACACACTCATCTCTCTCACTGGTGTTTTCTCTTGATTTGTGATGATGCAGCCTCAGCTGCAACTAATCCTAGGTAAATGGTTTTTTAAAGTCTTTACAGAAAAAATTCAGTACAAAGGAAAAAGGAATTTGTGATGGACAGAAAAATAGAAATGTGACTAAAATTATATTTACAACTGAAAAGAAAAACTATTGAACATATACAGTTATTTCTATAATAAGGAATTTTTTGTAAAAGATATTTAATAAATCAGAGTCAGAATACAATTCTTGCCTTTTGGGGAGTTCTGTTTTGGGGTCTGTTTTGGGGTTCCCTTTTGGGGTTCCCTTTTGGGGTCTGTTTTTATCAATAAAAATCGAGTAACAATTTTCTTTTCAAATTTTATAACACTATTTGTTACACATTAATCATTAGTTTTATTCAATTCAAACTTCTCAAAGGAAAGGCATCATTGAAAAAAATAAAAAATTACATTAATCAACATGAAATTACTGTTGCAAATTGTAGACTGAGAAATTTATAAATGCTGTGCTTTGGCTTGTCACAGAAACCAAAGACGTTATGGAAAATATTAACAAAATATTCATACAGTTAATATAATATTTAAAGTCATATTAGACATTATATGTAACCTATATATCCAAAAGAGCAGGTATCATACTTTACCACTTAGCTACTCTAAGATACAAAATTAATTATGTGGCTAAGTTTTCAGGACCAAGCTGGAATCTGAAAATCTACATGAATGTTTATGAAGTAAGAATAAAATCTGAAGAACCTGTCTCCAATTCCACAAAGCAAAGCAGAAATGTCTTATAGTTTATTTAAAAGGGATAAATATGTACAGATGAGAAAGCATTTCAGTGCAAGAATTCCCTGGCATCAAAAATAAAGCACTGAAAAAAATGTTTTCAAATAAATTATCTAAATCTTTGTTTAAGTCTCACAAGTGAAGCAAAATGTCTACTTAAGGAATCTTTTCAAGTTATTTTTTTATTCTTGATAGGAATAACCCTTGGGGAAAGGCAAGAAAAATTGAAAAGCATACTCATTAACTAACCTCACATAAATTATAAATTCAGAAGAAACAAAATAAAATATTAATATGGATGAAAAAGTACTCCCCCCAATTCATAAGCACTTGGAGTGAAGGATGAGTTCGTGTGTGTATGCACATTTGTGTGCATGTTAAGCAAGGATGACTATTTCTGAATAACACATAATAGTACAAAATTACCTTCACTGCTTTTTACTAAAATAGCATGAGGCTTCTAAAGACTTTTAATAACAAATTCCTCTGATGCAATGGAGCGCCTTAACAAGTAAAAGTCCCTTACCCTCTTCCAGGGACCTTGTATCCTGGCAAGGCCACAAGAGGGTATAGGAAAGTTAAGATAAGTTACCAACTCAGCACATACTGACAGAAATATCATCACTGTTAAGGACCAAACACTTATAATGCTTAAAAAGGAAGAAATAAGAAAAGGAAGGCAGGCAGGCAGGCGGTGCCATTATTGGTTTGTTTCTTTTTTTCTTTAGGGTACCAACTATCATTAGCTTTCGTGAATCAGTAGGATCCACTGTTTACACTTGGTTGCTTGTACTTAAGACTCCTTTAGTGTTCTCTAAACTGCTACTAGTTTAATTAACCTTTACAAATATTATTTACATCTTACAAAAGTTAAAACCAAATATTGAATTAAGCGGGTAGGCAGGGAAAGGGAGATAAGCTAACAGCATGTCAGGTGTATCTAATACATATTTTAGTTAATCCTCACAACAAACCTGTAATGGAGGTACCCCCCTATTTTTGCCAATGGGAAAACAGAGGTTCAGAGAGGTTAACCGTCTAGATATTAAACAGATAAATATCTGGTCAGGACACGAGTTGGGATTCAAACAAAGGTTTGTCTGATGCCAAAAGTCAATGCTCATTTCCAGACATCAAAAGCACTGAATCAAGAAAAAAGATACGAATCAAGAGTTCTGGATCAATCAAAAGAGCAATGCAGATGAGAGATAGTGAGAAAGGCAACCTGTCTATGAGGTACACCTGAGCAAAAAAGCAGACAGCGGTGATAAGAAATCAGAGGAGGTCACTAACAATGGAACATCAGTTTGGCCTTGAATCTAGGAAAAATAGCTCTGACAAGGTTACTGAAGCCCTCTTTAAATATTTCTGGCAGTTTCATTTAAGAGATGTCATAACAGATCAAGGAAGAGGAGTCACTCAGAATCAGCACAAGATTATAAGGGCCTAGGGAATGAAAATCAGTTCATAGAATAGAAAGGCACACAAGAAACAATGCAGTGACAACAGTAATATGATGTGGTGGTGAGAGCTCAAAAACAGCAGATATTTGGAAATGTCTTCATTTCATTTTCATTATTTTGAAGGGTATTTTTCAGATTACAGAATTCTATGTTACAGCACTGATAGTTATTCAGGAATGCATCCTGAAGAACAATACTTTAGATTCTTATGCCCCAAAATAGTAACTGAGGAGATTATTCCAAGTAGCTTCAGTTTTTCAAAGAAATACATTTTTAAAACACTTAATGACATTATTTACCAGTCATCCATTACATGTCTGAAACATAGTACCATACTTCTAGTTTCTGAAAATGTGAAAGTTGAAATTTTTAAATGGCTATTACTTGCATATTTTATGATTATAGAACTGCAAAGGGTTATTGTTAAAAGAGAAATACTTACTGAGAGCCATTTATGTGCAAAATAGTATATTGGGCATAGTGGGTAAGAACTGAAAATGTCAGTCTGGTGCAGTGGCTCACGCCTGTACTCCTAGCACTCAGGGAGGCCGAGGCAGGAGGATCACTTGAGTCAGGAGTTG